>OY482674.1:31639942-32239942 GCA_960531455.1 Urophora cardui | reverse complement strand
TTGGTAACTTTCACATGTGTTTGGCTATTTTTATTTTCAAGAAGTTGTTTACTATTTTTGGTATACAAGAAAAATATGGAAGTGATTATAGGACAATGAGAATATTTTGGAGCGCTGACTGTTCATTGAGAATATGCACAGGCAAATAAAGAAGAGCATATCTCCAATTAAAAACTGAAATAGTTTTGCTTCGATACACATAGTACATATTAGTTGATATTTTTTCGTTTAGGCTTAATTTTTGAGCTCCCATGACCAATGTTTTTTTTATAAGGAAAAAATGTATGTGAAAAATTTACTTTTATTCTTGCGTCCACATAAAACATCCTTTAATGAAAAATTTTACTAAAAAGTTAAAAATAAATAATAGCTTAAAAAAACTAAAAAACACGCTTTAATCTTGAAAATCGTACTAAAAATTGAGAAATAATTTAATTAGAAACAAAATGATGAACGAAAATATAAGTATTTAAGGAAAAGCGTGGGGGTGCTCAATAATATTTGAACATGAAAATATTCGATTCGTACAACTAGTAAAAAAATATAAATACCTAGTTGCGAAATTAAACAGTACGTTATATGAAATCTCAAAAAAGTCAAAATAAAAATATTAGTAAAAAAACAGCGATTTGAAATATGTTTTGACATACTGAGCACCCCCACGCTTTTCCTTAAATACTTATATTTTCGTTCATCATTTTGTTTCTAATTAAATTATTTCTCAATTTTTAGTACGATTTTCAAGATTAAAGCGTGTTTTTTTTAGTTTTTTTAAGCTATTATTTATTTTGCGTAAGATGCGCACGGGTCCGGCTAGGTAATCATTATTTTAATAGCCTTTATGATTTTCTTGAATTAAATTGAATTCTAATCTAAATCTAAAATGATACCGAACTATTCATTATCTTTATATTTTTATATTGGTAAATGTAATAAAAAAAAACGATGTCACGTTAAAAACACAAAAGCAGCTTATTTTATTAATTTTAATTTTTTTCAAAAATTTTCAGTGATACGAAAAAAAAATTGCCGTATCAATTTGTTATACGGATTAAAAGCCCGAAAACAGATTTTTTGATTAATTTAAGTTTTTTTTCCAAAAAATTTTCGGTGATAAGAAAAAAACCATGAAAGTATCAATTTTTGATACAAAATTTTTTGAGGCTGCGGCAACACTGCTGATAACAAATGTTTGCAGTCCCTGTTGTACATTCATACACACCCGGCAGCGAAAGCCTCCTGCAATGATTACTAGTTAGTTGTGATTTTCCCGCAGGGCAAGTGTTTGCATGTATGTATGTACATATGTTCATCTACATACGCACAAATTAGCATATTCGCATTTCGTTATTCGCCGCACTACTGCAAATAGATACCGTTAAGTGTCATTGACGTTTTGGCCCAACAATTGATCATTTGCCAAATGGATCAGGTCGCGCAAATCGGATCAAATACCAATCATGCAAATGATTGTGGTTAATTGAAAGTAGAAATGTACAAATGCATCATTTGTATATGTATATATGTAAATACATATGCAAGTACATACATATGTACATATTTATACCTATGTGAATATAGCTTATGCAGCTCGACATGGTATAAAATCTATATATTAATAGGCTAACATTTTTCCCATTCAAACAATTGCCAGGCTGTTTAGGACATTTAACATACTCATATCCACATAAAATTGATATGGATGTGTTCGTATGAGTCAGGAGCAGTGCATAGGCATATAATTTTTTCTATAAATTATTTAATTTCTTTATAATTAATAAATAAAATTTTTAGTTAAGAGAAATAGATATCGTAAACGTGTTTACAAATATCGTAAACACAGTTGAAGAGTCGCTTTAATTTAAAAGCGCTCTCTCTATGTTATATGCATTGGCCCAGTTTACGCTCAGATCAAATTCAACGCGGCCAAATATCTCCTATTGCTTTTCCATTAAAGGTCCCCACAAACAGAAGCGATACGATACAGCCCACATATGCAATTGTGCATGACGCGATACGATTTTTCATATGTGGGCTGTATCGTATCGCTTGTGTTTGTGGGGACCTTTAAGCGAAAAATGAGAGAGAGTGCGGGAGAGCACACTGGGTAATTTTAATTTTGACCAAGGCATATCTAACAGGTAGGCTCGGCGGCGAATTGAAAAACTTCTTTTTTTATTTACAAAGGTAGAGTGTAATGTCAAAATCGAAGCGAATGCACATCATGGCCAATAGGAATGGACGAGCCCCAAGCGAATTCAGATTTTAACTACGGCGAAATATCTTTTTGACATTACACTCTACCAACTACAATAACAAAATACATGGGAAATTTCTGAATTCACCACCGGGCCTACCTTCCTAGATCTGCCTTGATTTTGACCATGATTTCGCGTCGGACCGTGATCAAAAGGGCAAATCAGTGTTGCGGTACAACTGGAATTTGGAAAGTGTTGCTTATCTCCGCGAAAAGGAATAATTTTTGTACCAATACAAAGTTGAAAAAATAAATTGCATGGTCGAATTTCGACCACCGGCGATACTAGTAAAAATTATTTTGTTTGCTTGATTTCATTTTATTATTGCGGATATCGAGATTTTGGTTTCACTCAGCGTTGGTGTAAAGGAAATTGCAGTGAAATGACATGTACGTACATAATACTATGTACTTCATATTTACATATAACCGCGACAAGACATCATTAAATATTTACCTAGTATGTACTTATTAGGAAACAAGCAACTTTTGGTTTTACCTTTTTTGTTTTTTTTTTTTTTTGTTGCAAAAAAATTCAAAGAAAAGAGACTTAAAGCATATACTCGTACGCGTCACTTTAACCGGTCGAAACCGCCGTGTCGCAGCGACGCAGCCAAAATTGGTTGGCGCAGCTTTCTTGTGGTCCAAAAAAAATTGTATTGTGAGCTCATAATGCCGGGAAATGGTTGATGTTGGTTGATTGGCTGCTTTGGTAAATAGGTTTGGGGAGCTGTAAGATCTGAAGACCGGTTTATTTGCTGGTGCTGATGTCATGCATTCGTTATTGTGTTCGTTACGTTTTGTAGATTTTTTATATGCATAAATATGTAAGTAGGTTGGTACATACGTATGTATCTCTGTAGTATTTATGTCTGTATAAAAATATTTTTAAATGTACTTTGGATTTAGTTCAAATCGCTATTAACTAGCGCTTAGAATTTGCAAAAGCAATCTCATAAATATGTATGTATACTTATGTACATATGTTTCCATTAATCTATTAATCTATAAATATTTAAATCTATAAATATGCACATATGTATGTATGTATGTATGTATGTAGTGGGCATAAAAAATATGAATGCCATAGAGTCGCATTGAAAATTTTATCTGATTGATTAATTTTTTATTCCTCTGACAACTATAAAAAATGCATTACAAGGTTTAGTCGGTTTGTATTTTCAAATCAAAGGTGTACTAATGAAATACAAATCATAAATTTACAGCACCTTATTTTAAAAAAATGCTTATTTGTACTTTTGATTTCTGTACACGGTTTCCATAGTTTTCTTGCTAGAATTAGAATTTTGTTTGCAATCAAATTAATTAAAAGTGATTGCATTAAAAATTAATTGCAATTGAAAGCGTTTGAAATTAGAAGTGATTGAAATTAAAGTTCGTAAAGTTAAAATTGATTGGAGTTAAAGAAAAATGAAACAAAAATCATTGGAATTAAATTTGATTTATTGAATAAAGTGATTCTCAACTTAAAATGATTGCAATTGAAAATAAAATCTTTCCGTAGTTTTCTATCGTGAATTAGATACTTACTGCAATCGAAATGAGTAAAAGTTATTGCATTTAAAAATAATTCTAATTAAAAGCGATTGAAATTAGAAGTGATTGGAATTAAAGTCCATTGAAATTAAAGGTGATTATAAATAAAGGAAAATAAACAAAAGTCATCGCGATTAAATTGATTAATTAATTAATTAGTTCAAGTGATTGAAAGTAAAAATTATTGCAATTGAAAATTAAAAGTGATTCCTATTAAAAATAATTGAGGCTAAAAGGTTTCCATAGTTTTCTTGCTTGAATTAGAATTTGGTTTGCAATCAAATTAATTAAAAGTGGTTGCATTTAAAAATAATTGTAATGAAAGCGTTTGAAATTAGAAGTGATTGGAATTAAAGCTTATTGAAGTTAAAAGTGTTTCTAAATAAAGAAAAATTACACAAAAGTAATTGCAATTTAATTTATTAAGCAATTAATTAGTTCAAGTGATTGAAATTAAAAATGATTGCAATTGAAAATGAAAAGTGATTCCAATTAAAAATAGTTGAGACTTAAAGGTGTCTTGCGTGAATTAGGAATTTATCGCAATCAAATTGATTAAAAGAGATTGCATTTAAAATAGTTGTAATTGAAAGTGATTGGAATTAATGATTAAAATTAAAAGTGATTCTAATTAAAGGAAAATTAAACAAAAATCATTGCAATTAAAATGATTAACTAATTAATTAGTTCAAGTGATTGAAATTAGAAATGAATACAATTGAAAATGAAAAGTGATTTCAATTAAAAGCAATTGAGACTGAAAGTTTTCTTGTGTTATTTATTGCAATCAAATTGATTAAAAGTGATTGCATTTAAAATAGTTGTAATTGAAAGTGATTGGAATTAATGATTAAAATTAAAAGCGATTCTAAATAAAGAAACAATAAATAACACAAAAATCATTGCAATTAAATTGATAATTCAATTAATTAAAATGATTGCAATTAAAAATTAAAAGCAATTCAAATCGAAAATAATTTATAATAAAAGGTTTCCATAGTTTTCTTGTCTGAATTAGAAACTTTATTGCAATCAAATTGACTAAAAGCGATTTTATTTAAAAATAATTATAACTGAAAGCGATTGAAATTGAAAGTGATTGCAATTAAAAGTAGATTATAAAAAATTAGCTTAAATAAAAGTGATAATGAGAAATGGCATATACATATGTAAGTAATAGTGATTGAAATTAAAAGTGATTTAAATTAAATTTGATTGCAAATAAAATTGGCTGGAATTTTAAGTGCTTGAAATTAAAAGCGATTGCCATTAAAAGTTATTGTAAAAATGGTGATTAAAACGAAAATAAAATAGCTTCATTTAATAAATCAATTTTAATTTCCACATTTATTTATTTGCCAAATATGTACATTAAATTGTTATATTTTACAGCTCTGATATTTTTTGGTTGTTAATTTAAAGATGTTACCGATTTTGGTGTGGTTTGTCAGAAAATATAATTAAATTAAAATTAATAACAAATAAAAAAATAAATGAAAATTTACAAACAAAATAAATAAAATTAATAATAAATCATCATTTTAATGACAAAGTGACATATTTGGAATTCATTTGTCGCTTTTTTCACGGCGACAAAGCGAGACGAGATAGTCAAGCCTTAAATAGAACAAAAACGCTTGCTAAAGCCCACACGATTTGAAAATTACATACATATGTATGTACATATATATGTGATCTAAAGTAAATTTACTTAAACAAGAAAAAAATGTAAAAAAATTAACAACAAATCAAATCATCTATGAATGTTCTAGGTGCCGCTACTCGAAAGAAATTAATATTTATGCAACAAAAACAACTACTGGCGTGCCCATCCCGTTGTTTGTTCTTTTTTCGTTTACACACACACATACACACTAATCAGTCAATGAACTGAATGAATTGAAAATGCAACAAAAACAAAAACAGCGCAACGGATATGAGAGCAAAAAACCACAATCAGTTACCCCATTTGATTCAGCAAGTAAATGCAAATTGCACCTATGTACACAGTAACAACAAAAACAATGCACACACACACACAGAAAGACATTTTGCATAATAATTACACGCCCACTATGCACCGCGGCGGCGCCTCAAGGACTGCTCGCCGCATTTCCAATGTCAAGAGGGCGCCCCCTAATCGCGCTCACAATTTGGTGTGGCGCATTTTTGTTTGCTGTTGTTGTTGATAATACATATGTATTTTTGTTCAAACTGTTAGTAAACATTGCATGTTTTCATGAAGAAATATACATACATATGTACATACATATGTACGTATAAAAAAGTAAAAAAATACAAAAAATTCGTTTTACCTTGCCTGCCTTTCGAAATAAAGCTTTCGGGTATCCTTAAGGTGGTGTGCGCGGTGTTTGCTGCGTTGTCCTTGCGCTTGAGCTGCTAAAGCGGCTCCTTGTAGGAATGGTTGTAGTAGCACTCAATTAACTCAATTTACATACAAGAAAATGGGGAAAATGCACAAAAAACTAGAGTAGCCTTTTTTGTTACAAAGTTTAATTTTGATTTTTTTTGTGTATATTTTTCTTTGCTGGAATGGAGTTGCTCTGTTTGGAATGGAAGCAAATCAAAAATCCATGCAGTCGACAATCACGATATACAAAGCACGATTGTTACTTAGTTCACTGTTTCTATTGTTTTTTTCTTTTATTTTGATTAATTTGTTGCGAGAATATTAAAAAAAAACACTTTTTATAAAAATTTTTCGTTTTTTATTTGAAGAACCAGCGAATTTTTTTATGCCAAAACAGAAGAAGAAATAAATTCGTTTACGTTAATTTAGTTTTAAAGGCACTTCAATTTGCTTTATTATTATTATTATTATTTATTTTTTTTTTTTAATTTGTTATAGTACCTTTATTTTTGTTTTCGCTTTTCTATAAATCTTATTTGTTTCTATTTTTGGCGCAAGTTGGAAGATTATTATTTCGGATTAGAATTGTGATTGAAATTAAATTTTGTTTGCATGTATTTAGGTATGTAAATCAGCGCTTAATTTTTATTTCGGCAAACTTTTCGGATCGGCGGTTGAACTACAACTGACATGTTTCAGCACTAGCCATGCTGATTTTTCGTCTCACTTTTGTGCAAGCTTAAGCTTATTGTTAGTGTCAGTTAGTTTCAAGTTTTGTGTGCTGTTTGTTTGTTTGTTTGTTTTTTGTTGCTTTTGTTAGCACAAAAAGCTTGCAGCAAAAAAGCTTCATCACTCAATGGACGCAATTGACAAGCAATAAGCAAGCAGCAAACTTTCCTGTCAAAGCCAAAACGCAACTGTTATTTATCAGTAGATTTGTATACATATCGTCGTTGAAGATGCATTTTTGCGTAAGAGGTATGTAATTTAATACCTCTTACGCAAAAATGCATCTTCAACGACGATATGTATGTACATAATTACATAAATAAATATGTATAAATCCCTGCAGTAAAAATCCGCAATGAATCCTTAATGAATCACTGATGCAATTCACCTATGACGAGGAGGCATCAGTGAATACTTTCATATAAAGACTGATGAATTTTTCATATAAATGGTTTGCTTTCCTCAGAAAAAAAAACAAAAACAAATAAAAATATACTAAGTTATGACGACAGTGATGAATATTCAACAAAGAATCATCACTGATCCTTCAGCAGTGAAACAAATTTACTGCAGGGATGTTAAGATATGAGTAAGGGTGTGTATTTTATCTGCCTTTAAGCATACTAGCGTACCAATGTGTGTAAGCTAAAAGTGATTGATTTTATATCTACATACATGTTAAAATTAATTTTGATCAGATAAACTAATGCACAGATTTTAAAGTTTTTGCATCAGCATATAAAAATTTTGTTTTTGTGGTACGTGTATTGTCGCTTGTTTATGATTAACTTTTTCACAACAATAAATTCATCCATGCCCTGTTGGCAGATGTCATTCAGAGTTGGCGTATGTAAAACTTTCGTTTAGTAACGTATACGCAACGTTGTCCCATAAGCCGTAATATGTAGTCAGAGCCTTTAGTGCCGTTTTCTCAACCTCCGGCTAACCCAACTCACAGCTAAGCATCATTATCGACTTAATCAAACTCATACACCCTTATTACGGTTGTCGACGTCGTTGTCACTTTTCAGTCGACATCACGTCGGCTCGACGTCGTCGTCACATCGACGCAAAATCGGTATTAGCTAAGCGTATTGAGACGACGTCGACTGTTTATCGGTAAACCGAATGACGAAAGTACCATCCCTATAATTTCTGCACTAGCTGTTTGATTTTATTTACAATCTGTGCGCAATTTTTTCCGTATTTTTTATTTGTGCTATTTTTTTCTTTGTTATAAATGTATTTTGCATATGATTCAAGTTTTAGCGATGAACATAGCAATGAAGTACTCGAGTAATTAAGAAATAAATAATTTTAGTTGAAAAATATACATATGTATGTATGTACATATGTACACAAATATTTAATAAATTAAAATTTTCTCCTCAATTTCTCTTAAAGGCGGTGCCAAGGCATTCAATTTAATGGTGATTGCTTCTCAATGTTGTAAAAAATTAGTTGGAATCGTACCACATTGAAAACCTTTGGGTCGGCTTCGGTATGTGCGCTCACCGAATTTATTTTTAAACTAGTGGGAATTTTTCAATGAAACTAGCAGGAAATATTCTGCGGATGTTAGTTATACTAATTTTAACACTCTCGTAATAAAATTTTAAAAACAAAAATGCATACATACTAAATATTCTTCTTGTCACCATTAAACGCAGCGTCGACGAAAATGGCAACGAGTGACCGTCGACGTCGACTTAGCTGATACCAAATATGTTTCGATAGTTGTCACAAGTTATCGACTTTACCATACGTAATACCGATTTTGATAAGTCGTCGCCGACAGCGTCGAGTGAGTGTCGACGACGACAACCGTAATAAGGAGATAATATTATCACGTGGTCGATAACGCAGACGAAATTATAACCGGCACTTGGAGCCGTTTACTCAACCTCTGATTAACGCTAACCGGAGGATAAATGTCCAGTTAATACGCGAACTACAATATCGACCACATGTGAAATTTGTGGTTTGATGAAGTCGATAATGATATTTAACCAGGCTTTAACCATGGTTAGCGTTAACCAAAGGTTGTTAAATGTATGGTTTGATGAAGTCGATGATGATGTTTAACCGGGCTTTAACCATGGTTAGCGTTAATCAGAGGTTGAGTAAACGGCCCTTAGGCCGTAACCAGAGGACAAAGGGCCGACAAAGATATGAACTGTATTATCGACCACATGCTAAATGTGTGGTTTGATGAAGTCGGTAATGATGTTTAACCGGACTTTTTCAAGATTTTGATCGCAGAGCCAGCGTAGTGGCGGGATTATTATACACTGAAATGTACACTCAAAAAAAAAATTTCTCTCGATCAAAGATATAATTTTCCTTATTTTGAACACGCGTCCCAATACAAAATTTCCTTTGTTTCGTGTAAATTTTCTCAAAAATGTGGAAAAAACATAAAAAAACATTCAAACAAATTCGTTGCCATGGGGATTTGTATGGGAATTTAATTTCTCAAAATTATAGAAATCAAGTCTTCAAAACAAGGAAAGTTGGGAATGGAATGGCGCTTAAAGAATTTTTCATTATTTTAATGTATGAATTTTTTCAAAACAAGTATATGAAACCATCGTAACGCATGTAACAACAATATTTTATAAACCTTTTAACATGTTTTAAGGAAAATTTACTCAAAACAAAGAAAGTAGTTTTTAGTGCTTAGCACGAAATTTTTATTTTTAATTCAATTTTTAATTGTTGGGGTAAGTGGAAAAAAAATTCAACAACTATTTACAGCGAAGGTTGAGTGTATAGCTATTTCACGAAAAACCATTTTCGATCATCAGCACTCTTTTCGGAAGTGACTTCCGAAAGAGTGCTGATGATCGAAAATGGTTTTTCGTGAAATAGCTATACACTCAACCTTCGCTGTAAATAGTTGTTGAATTTTTTTCCACTTACCCCAACAAAGAAAGTAGTGTTCAAAATAGGTAAACAATTTCTTTGACCCCTCCATATATTTTTTTTCTCTCAGTTTACTTTCATCGGTGTAAATGTAGCTCACTAAAGATATAGAAAATCTTCCAAGGAACTCTTCTCTCAAATAATAAATCAAAAACCATTTCAGCTGATCTTAGGATGATTACGACACGAGTAACTAATAGAGCAGATAACCAGGCCATTAGGGAGTATTTTATTTCTTAATTTTTTACTTTGTCATACAATTTTGCTAACCTTGGGTCTAAAGCCTTTAGCGATTATTGATATATTTTAGTTTTTGCTTTTAATAAAATCTATATGACATTGAAAGAATAAATGATAGAGCAAGTTAAGTACTGCTGGTACAAATAAAAAAGGAAATTAAATGTACATATGTATGTAAAGCAATAAATTTTTAGGTGAACTTGTTTTCGGATCACAATATTTGTGTATTATTTGGCCATTGCGCTGCAATTAGACAACCTTAGCCCACGCATAAAACTTTGCGCTTAAGGGCCTTTTCACATTACTCGGTACGACATCGGATCGACATTTTTTGCTCGGTATTTTCAGCTTACCGAAACGATTCCGCGTTGCTGTGTTTTTCACACTTGTGGGAATACTTTCGGTGCGTAATCGGCAGAAAATAGGAAAACAAACATCGAAATTTGCAAAACAAAATTTTTAACTTCAACAAATCACTCAATAATAACAATAATGTCTTCTAGCGAAGACGAAGACATTATAACTTGCTACATTTATAGCCGAAACGAGTTTTTTACTGACTTTGTTCTTCTTCTTTTATTACGCCGCAAAAATGTTTGCAGTAATTCCTCAAATTTTACTGACCGGTCTTACCGCGTTGCGGTATACCGAAATTAATCCGCTCCGATTTCATGTATGCAACACTAATGTGTAAGTGTCAATTGAAATACATGTGGTCGGTAAGGTTTCGGTATACTTTCGGTAAAAACCAAAAATGTCGATCCGATACCGCACCGAGTAATGTGAAAGCGCTCTAACTCAATATCACGTACATATTTTGCTATTTATTGAACAATTACAAGTACATACATCGTTGCAAGAATGTACTTATATACCTATATGCATTCAGTGGCGTACCTAGAAAAATATTTTTGGGAGGAGGCGACTTCAATTTCTAAAGATAAGTCAACAAGCTCTGATACACACTTTTTTCAGACAATTTCCTCTTAAATTTATGTATTTTATTAAATTTTTTATTTAAATTTTTCTTGACTTTTCCGCAAGATTGTATATAACTGTGAGATACATATAGAGAAGGACTAAAGCTTGAGTTATAAGTACTTAACGTAGCATGGAAAAAATTGAGAAACGGGCCGCTCTATACACGCTCCATAAATATCTAAATGGACCAGACTTCTATGTTACGTTAAGTGTGCTTAATCAAATATACTCAAATCCCATTAAACAGAAATTTTGAGTGAGTTTTTTCATGCTACGTTAAGTTTCCATAACTCCAGCTTAAGCCATTGAATCGTAGTTTTTAAAACGTTACAAATGATGAAAATTATTTATTTGTTTATAGCACAACAGAGTTCGATGTAGGAAAGAGAGAGAGGAAAATATTATTAAAAAGTGAAATGCCCTAATTAACATACATACATATGTACATATGTATGTCCAACTGCAATATCATTAAAACGAAGTCAAAAGCCTGAGCCCACATGCCACAAAATTTTTACCTACCCACACACAAATTTTTATACATACATACTTACATTTTTAATAATTTTTAACCAAACTAAAACCTGTCAAAATTGGATGACACTCATTCGATTCACTAGTTGTCTATTGATTTTGTATATAAATATGAACTTTCGCGCGCTTTAAGTAGTGCAAAATTTAAAAGCTTTATTTTAGCCAATGAAGCTTTTTTCTATATCTAAGTACACTAGGGTGATCCAAAATTGTATGAAGAAAATAAATCTCCCCCGAAATCTGCGAAGCAAACCGCATTTCATGCGAATGTACTAAGGAAATCTATACCGAAAATTTACACTTAATAATAATTTAATACAATGGCGCTATTACAACTCTGACGAGTTTTATGGCCGAGCTTCTCTCCCAATTCGAGTTGTGCTCCTTTTGTTTTTTCTACTAATTGGGTGGACCTACAGTTTTATACCGGCTCCGAACGGCGAATGCATTTTTTGTGAGAAGCTTTTTCATGGCAGAAATACACTCGGAGGGTATGCCGCCCACTGCCGAGGGGTGACCGCTGCTCTTAAAAACCCCAATAATTTGATTTTTACTAATTAGAAAATTTTTTTTGGTGTTTTGCTCGGACTGGGGTTTGAACTCGAGACCTCTGGCATAGCAGGTGAGCACTCTACCCACAGTGGCCAAACAATTTTCACTTAATATAGTCCGAGCAAACACCAAAAAAAATTTTCTAATTAGTAAAAATCCAATTATTGGGTTTTTTAAGAGCAGCGGTCACCTCTCGGCAGTGGGCGGCATACCCTCCGAGAGTATTTCTGCCATGAAAAAGCTTCTCACAAAAAATGCATTCGCCGTTCGGAGCCGGCATAAAACTGTAGGTCCACCCAATTAGTAGGAAAAACAAAAAGGAGCACACCTCGAATTGGGGGAGAAGCTCGGCCATAAAACTCGTCAGAGTTATAATAGCGCCATTGTATTATTATTATATTAAAGTTTATCCTTTTACATCAATGATGATACATCATTTTTTGAAAGTCCTTAATGAACAAGAAAGACGTTTTTTATCATTCAAAAAGGGAACATATTTTATTTTAGGAGTAGTAGCATAAACATGGCTTTGTTCAGCAATGATTTGTTGGCTTTTAATTTATTTTTTAACCACCTTAATATACGCATATGTATATTAGACTGGGTTGGTCTCCATACGAAATAAAAAAACTGTAAAAGTCCGCCGATAAATTTGAAGCTTAATCTATCTCTTGTATGTATATATGTACATATACTTATGTATGCATGTGCATAGTGTTTTTTAAACATTTTTTCCGTTACATTGGAGTTCCTAAAAGTATTTTTACGGTTTTTACTGCAACATCGTTATTATGATGCATTTCGACAGCTGTTTTTTCCTTTTTTTCCTTTTCCTTTTGGCATTTACTTTTTTTAGGAGTTTCTTTTTCATTTACGTCAACAACACACACAACGGGGATACAACGAGATTTTCAACTGTATAAATATATGTATATATGCATACTACATACATATGTACAAACCCACCAAAAAATCTAATCCGTATTTAAGAATTAAAACAGCAGATTTAAAGGCCTCAGAAATTAGGCATGAAAGTTATAAGGGTAGCAAATTTGTATGACGTAAGGATTAAAATAATGCTGATTTTCCTGTGTTCATGTCATCAGGCCATATGGAATACTCTCTCTCTCTCTCTCTCTCTCTCTCTCTCTGAGAGCACACTTTATTCCAAGGCTTATCCGTCATGCGAAATAAGGCCTAGATAAGTATTAGAAAGTTACGAGCAGACAGTGAGTGCATAACAGAAGCAGCGCTGCCAGCGTACCTACTCCTTTTTAGATTTGAGTTGTGAACAATAAGCAAACCCTTTATGCAGGGAATGTTCCCACATGTACAAATGCATGCAATCATATTCGTGAACAGAACATTATATAAGATGCAATTTCACATAGCTCGACTTCCATATTAGTTCATAGCTTTGGTATGTTTTAAACCGGGTTGCAGTTCGAATTTTGAAAAAAAAAAAATATATGAATAATCACACATTAGCACTAACTACCTGCGCCATTCTGGCATTGCTAGTTGGAGCGAAAGGAAATGATCCCGTTAAAACGCTTCAACACATAAACACTAAATCCTCACGGATATCATATCCCGCCGTATTTGTTGGGGACAATGATAACTATCATAAGGAAATCTATAGAAAATATTTATCTAAGAAAAGAGCGTTCAAATATCAGACGGCATCACAAACGTTTAAATATCCCGATGAAGTGAGTTTTATTGAGATATACATACCCAGCAGTATTTGAGGTAAGGAGGTGCATATTCAGTTGAATATTCATTATGAAAAATACCCTGAAACTAAGTTCAAAATTCATTGCTGAAAAAATAACTGAACACGCAGTGAAGACATCAGGTGTACTGAAATACATGCTATGGAAGTTCTCCCTGCGTATTCAGGCCTTTTTTCCTATAGAAACTCTCCCTTCTCGTTCGGCAGTTTTTAGGTAGTTGATTTTCGACGCCACCTCTATATAAAAACGAAAGGGAAAGTTCAGATTTTAGAACTACATCTCTACTGAATATTCAGTAGGAAATATGTGCTATTTTCCAGCTGATAAATACTGCTGGGTATGTACATACATACATACATAAATTAATTAAAATTTCTTATTGCGTTTGTGTTGAAAAAATCAAATAATTTTTCTTTTTATTGAACTCAATTTAAAATAGGGACAAACAAATGAAAAATTCATCACTCAAGTCCGTGTTATAAATATAGCTTGTGTTAAACACGATGATTATCCGGGCATAGATCAATGTACATTTGGGCCAAATAGACGTTCTGTTACCTGCGAACTGTCTGCTAAAGGAAAAATAAATTATCGAATTGAGGTTTGGGGCAGATAAATACAAATTTTTAACTGTGTACATTAATAATTTTTTTTCTTCTGTATATTCATAAATAGTACATACATACTAAATATGGCTCTTACCAAAAATATGAATGTGAAAAAATTAAAATATTCGAAAATCAATTTTGAAAATTTTATTGTTAAGGCTGAACTCATGGTATAAAAAATACAGGTATGTGCATTGTCATTTTGACGCTGTCTTTTTGATTAAAAAGCAGATTTTTGAAGTTTAATCTTATGTCAGTTTTGGAGTATAGCGATGCCAGACTTTTATTTTTTGAATGCGTAGATTTTTGTTTTAAAGTTTGGGTATTTCAGGAATCAAAGGACAGAAATAGAAAGGGCACTAGTGAGCAGATTTATGGAACTTCCGGTAGCTCCTCTTCGCTCACTCCACAAATCTTCATCCACTCTCCGCGAATAAAGGGTATCGTCGGAAATTGGAAAAATTTTATATCACCGTCTTTGCAGCCATATTTGGTATTATTGCACCACGGAAATAAGCAACTCATATTGTTAAAATCTAGGGTACATATTTTTTTGTAATTGGATTGGACATATGTACATACATACATATATAGACTGAAATGCTCACTTGGTATGGTGGTGTACATACATATCGTCGTTAAAAGTGCAAAACCGCGTGACATTTTTGCCAAAAATGAGATTTCATCAAAAATACATTCCTGGCGTCCGTCCCCATCCATTCATGCAACAATTTTGAGATTCACACAACGCAATTCCAAATAATGACACAGTTTCAAAACTGCTTTTTTTAAGGAAATTTTTCGAACCAATACCGCGAATAATAGGTGTTATTGCTTTATAACTGTACTGTAATGTACTAAAGTTGATTATACTTTCATAAACACGAAATGGATTATAACTTTGCTTTATTGAAGAAAAGTTTTTACGTACGCCTGCAAAACCGCCTATACGTCACTATTGAACAAAATAAAAGACGCAAAACCGCTTATAAATACATAAGTAAGCCAATAACTGCACATTTAACTGTTTTTTCGCCAAAATGATATTTGGATTAAGAATATAATCCAAAAATCTACCTTTGTTTGGATGTGGGTTTGCAAAATTCCGAACCGATTTGAATTAAAATAGTTTTTACTGTCTGCTGTAAAATTTGGGTGGTAGCGGATATGCGGTATTGCACTTTATGCGACGATATGGAGTTATAATAGATCAATCTCCAAAACCTCCCCAAACTATATACCAGAGTGATCACAAAACCTAAATTAAAAGTGATCGTAACTACTAAACTAAATTAAAACTCACCGAGAATACCGGAAAGGGGCTACTTTGTAGTATGGCCAAACTGATATTCCGCGAAGTAAAAATCCGAAATTAATCTTTTATGAATCACTGATGACTGAGGAGGCATCAGTGAGTACTTTCAAATAAAGACTGCTGAATTTTTCATATAAATGGTTTGCTTTTTTCAAAAAAAAAAAAAAATAATAATAATAATAAAAATTGTACTCAGAAGAATCATCAATGATCATTCAGCAGTGAAACAAATTTACTGCAGGATGTGTAATTTTTTCAAATTGAAAAAAATTTTTTCAATTCAAATTGAAAAAATTCGTTACTATGAATACCATGGTTACAATTTATTTTTAAAACATTAATGGAGGATTTTTATCATTGAGTATGGCAGCACGAAATGTCATAATCTGCTTAATTGTCAGGTGGTTAATATGGCGACGAAAACTTGACGTTTGTTTTACCTGGTATACTTATACCATGGGCTGAACTATGGTCGCATAGTACTTTGGTACAATACCTACAGAACAACCAAAGATTAAACCAAAGAACCCATTAAATCAAATTCAGGAATTTTGTACATTCATACTTCTGGCAAGAGGGTGATGATACGTAGTACGTATAAATCTTTATTTCGTCTTACCATAAGAAAACTATCACTTTAAAAATTTCTTTCATAGAATTTCTTTGTAAAAAGTTTTGAAAGTGCTATTGTTTGTATGGTACGACGATTTAAAAACAACATATGTAAACAAAAATCAATATATGTACCTCCTTAAATAAAAACCGATGAAGCACGACAAAAAAACTTGATATGACATGTATATTGGATCGATTTTCTGTCATCCCTTGTAAAGTTTGTTGTTGAGGCAAACCGATTTCGGCAAAGTGCCATCTTCAAGCTGCTAATAGTGTGAGTAGTCAACAACGGAAGCCCGTATACCGTGTCAGCAGATCCGATGCGTGCAGAACTATTTTATTGCAATTTTTAAAATATAACAGAGTGCTAAAAGTTATGTATGTCCGTCCATCATTGTATATTACTTACTGCCACTACATGCAATTGTTGTTGCTGATCAAATCGTATCGCTCCTCAAAGCTGGCTGTGATATGATTTTAAATGCAAACATTTCACAACCGCTTTGAAGAATGACACAATTTTAACTTTCTTTTTTATTTTAATCCATCCTTCCACCAAAATCTTTAATTTAAACTACATAATTTATAGACAATGACATGAAGCAAAAATCATGTGGCTCATATCGTGTTGCTTTGTGTGTTAATTTTACATGAATCGTGTTGAAATTTTTGTTTTTAGGTGTGGATTTAAGCTTTAAACAGAACCAATCGCCGCATGTGTTTTCGTTGGTGCGGCGATAACAATTGTATGCGAATATCGCCCAGTGACACAGAATCAAGGCGAAATTGCTATATGCATATTTTAATAAATACGATGTTTCCTTACTTCTTCCATTGACTTTTCTCTTCCGTCCACATTTTCAATTTTTTCCACATCAAAAAAGGTATATTTTTGTTTTATTACATGTTTTTATCAAGTTCCAAATAATTTATTTGACAGGCGATGGCGTCCAAATTAGAAATAAGTCTATTCTGACAAATTTTCGCCGGGCGATTTTCGTTCTGTTCATTCTCATATACTGCAGTGTATTTTAATCGTTTGACAGAACGCAGAGGAGTCCCTATTTTGGCAGGTTTTTTACAATTTTTCAGCTTAAAATAAATTGTGTGACACTTAAAAAATTTAATTAAACAGGTCTCTGTTTTCAGACTTCTTTTTCCCTCCACTTTCGGAAAAGTCTGTAGTGGAATTATTTTGTGAGTCCTTTTTCGCTGCTACTTTGCAGCACAACAAAAGTGGTTGAGGGATTACTAAGTACCTAAAACTTATGACGTTTTCTTTTCTGACAAAAAAATGTTGCACTTTAATTTCTCAATTATCGAATTACGTAACCGTAATTTGAATTTGTAGATGACCATTTCCTTAGTTAGGGCTCAATATTCGGCGAAATTACAACACAGGCGTTAAAGATGGCTAAGAAAATCAAACAAGCAACATTATTTCGAGAAAAGAAAACGGCATAAATTGTGTATTAATGTGTAACCAGCAAATTCAGTGATGCAATTTATGTAAAGTTTAATTGATTCAATTAATTTGGCATTTCTAAACATAGTAATTTAAAGCTGGAGCCCTTATTGCAGTCTTCTGTTCTGCATTTTCCATGTATAGGTACATACATTTTTTTTTTTGTTCTGATAAAATTTATGAGTATTTTATTCATGTATGTATATATTTAGTTACAAATATCTACATAGCTGCAAAATGCTTGCATTTTTAATTTTTATTTTTGCGAAAAAATTCCAACTTCACTGACTTGTTTAATATAGTATTGTTTTTTTGGCTTATATATATCCATATGTGTTTCCCCTTGTTTTTTTTTTTTTTAAAGTAAACATTTTTAATGAGAGGTTTTTTTTTATCTATAAAGAAAGCGCGCGTTTTATGAGATTTCTATTACGTAGAAACCTTTAAAAAATTGCTTTTATTTGCCTGCTAATTAGAAAGAAAATAAAAAAAAATCAATAACAAAAAAAAAAATCAATAACAAAAAAAAAATCAATAACAAAAAGAAAGAAATTATTGAAAAAACATTCTCATTAAATATTTTCACTTGTGTGGTGCTCCAAATGGCGTTAGCAGTCAATGCAGAATTTTTTTTATTTGTTATTTTTTTTTTTGTCACTCGTCATGAAATTTTATGCGCTATAATTACTCACTCGTTCGTTTATGAACATACATATACACATATCGGCGATTCCGTAGAAAGATAAACCATGACGAAAAAACTAAATGTTAAGAATCAAGGGGTATTTCTCAACATATGTATGTACATACATACATACATAAATGAGATAAATTCGGTAGATGACTAGATGATCATTTGTTGGAATCGGCCTAATCAGATCACTATAATATATATGTATGTATGTAGCTCCCATACAAGGTTTATCCAAATAATTAATTTAGATAATTCTTGCTCCCATACAACCGATTGTTGTACATTTCGGGGCATGTACCCAAATTGACTCAAATGTGACCGGAAATTGTCGAGATCGGATCACATACACATAGCTGCCATACAATTGATTTTTCAGATATACAGGCAGGTTCTGCGATTCACTTCCGAGTGAATATCAATCAAATTCACTGTGAATCCGATATACCCTGTTCTGTATTTCACTTTCACAGTTTCATTTTCACATATTTTTCTAAAAGGAACTCCGAGTGAATATGATTGTTCTGGAAAACGAATTCACATTAAAGAGTCGGTTAGCATCTCTTCTATTTGAATTGGTGAATTTGGTGCAAGAAGGCATGGAAGTAACCTGAATTGCAATATGAATTACATTATTAGTTAATTTAAACATAAGAAGAAATAAATAAAGTAATTGTTTATATTTTTTAGGCGTAAACATAAAAATGTGCGCCAGGAGACCATTCTTCTCCAGTTTATGGATAAGCATCATACGTAATTTCACCCACCGGTGACCAAGTACTTTTCTAAAATTCGCAACACTTGTTTGAGTACCTTTCCTACAGTACTTCGCCCCATCGCGATTTTTGAAACCCACCTTCGGCTAGAAAGCGCAAAGTTGCAAGGACGTTGGAATAGACGTGTGTCTCACGTGGAGCTCAATAGTGTTTAATAGCATGAGGAAAGCTTCTTTATTCACCCGATAGCTTGAGACGAATCTGTAAAAACTTTTGGTAATCAGAAAGCCAATTACAACTCATGCAATGCAAACTTACACAGATTCAAGCACCTCTAAGGGATTTGAGTAATCACGCAGTCTCTTTCTATAAATGCTTCTTCTGTATGACCCTCATTTTCCACCAAAATAACTGCTAGCGTAGTTGCAGCACTAATTTTTTCAATTTAAGTTTAATTTTTATATACAATTTATTATTTTTACTCTGTCAGTGGCAACTGTCAAATGTCAGTTCATTTTTTGGGTGAATTAAAAACGAACTGTAGAATGAATGAAAAGCTTGTTTTTCAGAACACCAAATTTGAATTCACTCGTTTTAAGACTCATTTTCATATTGACTTTCACTCGGATTCCAGAACCTGCCTGATTATAAAAATAATATGTACATATGTATGTATTTTATTAATTTAAATTAAAAAAAATGGAAAACAAGAAAACTGCCAAAAATCTATTTTAATTTTTGTAATTTAAAATTGGCTAATCAAATTGCAAAAAACAAGCGAATACTTACCCGTGTTGTATGAAAAATAAAAAAGCGCCTTTTTCAGTTATGTTTTTAATTAATGGTATTAGCTATAACGTCGCTGTGCTGCCACAAACAAAACGAATACGAGACAAGCAGTAAAAAGCTTGCAAAACTACTTTACATTGAAAGCTTTCGCTTGCATAGGCTAAAAAGCAACGTTGCCACATTTCGCTAGTTCCGCTTGTATAACTTGGAAATTAAAACAAATAAGAGTACACAATAGTGGTCGGAAACTATCGATGGCACTATCGTCACTATCGATGGTTTCTGAACATCGTTTACACTATCGATGGTTTTCGACTATCGTTTGAACTATCGATAGTTTATTGAAAATTTCAAATGTGACCACTAGGCACCAAACAAACGGTAACTATTCCATGCAGGGTTTGAATTGCTGACTAGTAAGTAGTCAAAGCAACATAAATACGACTATGCGTTCTAGTCGCATGGTCGTTTAAAATGTGATTACCCAAAAACATTAAAATTACACTACAATATGGGTATCAAACGAAAGGGGAGGGCCCCAGGTTTTATTTGGACTACGATATATTTTGATAAATTTATCGATAACTGAGTCAGCGCATGATTGTGGAAAAGCGGATAAATATGGATACGGAATACGAATATAGAATACCGAACACCGCAAAATGGGTATCAAATGAAAGCGCTTGGCTAGGGCTATCATTTGGTCGAGTCTTAATTAATTATGAACTGATCTAAAAAATATCCATAATCCAGTAATTGTTATGGAAGATCGAAAACAATATAAATTGCTAGTAACAATTATGAGCTGATCTAAAAAATATCCATCATCCAGTAATTGTTATGGAAGATCGAAAAAAATATCAATTGCTCATAACAATTATGATCTGATCGAAAAAATATCGATCTTTGAGTAATTGTTATTGATGATGGAAAAATTTTTCCATTGCTCAATTGTTATCAAGTGATTCTTATATTTATTTGTTATAATTGTTATGGCCTCTGGTTAATATATTAATTTTTTTGAACAAGAATAAATGGCTAATAAATAAATAAAACAAAACAATGTACTGAAAAAAGTTTTATTGGATCATCTTCTATTACTTTCATGTATTGGTAAGAATAAGACCAGAACAGGTGGGCAAAGTTTGTTTGAAATCGGGTGAGCTCATTTAAAACAGATGTGTTTGTGGATGTGTTTGCTGCCGGACGGCAAAAGGCGGTTACAGTGTGAGCGTAGCCGTAGACTCTCCCAAATCACCCGAAACTATCGTCAACTATCGATATACTATCGATAGTTTGCAAAAAACTATCGTACACTATCGATGGTGCTGACTATCGATAGTTTCCGACCTCTAGTACACAACTACATACATACGAATGTAAATAAAAAACACAAGAATAAAAAAATGTTTATGTAAATTTTTATTTTCAAAGTACAGCTTACAAAATAATTTAATGAAACTAATAATAATAATTATAAAAGTAAAATAAACTGCAATGTTGACAATACGAATTAATTACAAATAAAAAAGAAGAGTGGAACTGTGAAAATTGCACAGCTATTGCGTTGCGTATGTTTTTTTTTTTTTTATTTTTATACATACTTTTAGTAAATAAGTGTAAAACTGTAAAAATTATATATAAAACAAATGAAAGAAATTATTATAATGCAAATCATAGTTTCAAATATACATATATATTTTTTTTACAGTTTTTTTTTATAAACTATCTACTAAATGTCTTTAGTTTTACGAATAAAATACATACATATGTAAAGAAGTATTCGTTGAGATGTAGATATGCATTGAGAAAATTTAAAGAAGAAAAGTTTAAGCTGAAGTATGCATTTAAAAGAATATATGCTGCTACATTGTATGTAAACAAATAAGCAAAAAAAAATTTACAAAAAAGTGACAAAAAATTAAATTAAAAATAAGGCAGAAAAAATGACAAAAAATTAAATTAAAGATAAGGCACAAAAGTAAATGTAAAAATTAAAAAAAGTGAGTATGAATGTATCACGAAAAAATACACAAAAAATAAATAATAAAAAAAAGAAACAAAAAAATAAATAAAAAAGAAAAAAAAAATAAATAAAAAAGAAAAAAAAATAAAGCAGAAAAAATTACAAAAAAATTAAATTAAAAATAAGGCACAAAAGTAAATATAAAAACTAAAAAAGTGTGTATGCATCTATCACGAAAAATTGTACAAAAAATAAAAAAGAAAAAAGAAAAAATTAAAAAATAAGAAAGAAAAAAAAATAATCAATAAAAAAATTAATATAAATCACAAAAGTAATTTATCATTTAATTCATAATTAAATAATATGCGCACTCAATGTCATTTAAATTATTTATATTTATTCATGTAATTAGTAAATATGTATGTATGAATGTATGTAAATTAAAACTCATATATCCATACTATGTATATTTACTTGTAATATTACAAATGAAGTGTTTAGAAAAAAAGAAATGATTAAAAAAAAAATAATAAAAAAAATTTTTTATGAAAAAAAAACCTCAATTAAAAAAAAAACCTCAAAACTTACATAAATTCTTTTTTTTTTTAGCGTGAATTTAACTTTCACAATTTACATGGCGTCTTGACTTACTTAGTTTGCTTATGCGCGCGTTAACATAAATTAATACATATTATTATTTCATAAGCTTTATAATTAATCAGTTTCAAGTTATGCAAATTTTTTTTACGCATCTGCTACTAATTATGCTTCTGCTTCTTTTTCTTCTTCTTCTACTTCCTTCACGCTTGCTTTAAACTAAATTCTGCACTTTTTGCTTATTTATTTTTATTCATCTATTTAAGTAAACACGTTTTTTAATTTTCCTTTTTTTTTGCTATGTATAAAAGTAAAAAGCACAATTTTTTTTTTGTTAAAAAGCATACAAAGACATTTTTAAATTTTTTGCGTTTTCTTTTCGACTTGTTTTTTGTTTTGTTTTGCGCGCTTACTTTTAAGTAACTGTTTTTGTTGCTCATATGTATATATTTATATTATATACTATTTATGTATGTATCTTAATAATTAATAATAATAATAATAATGTTCTGGCTAGTTGACACAATTATTACAATAATAATAATACAAAAAAAAAACGTTTTCATTTAGGATGCGAATGTCTACATATTCATATAAACTATGTGTGTATGTGTGTATGTATATTTCTAAGCGAAGGATTTTTTCGAAAATACTCGTCAATGAGCCTAAATCTCGTAACACAAAAACGCTCCGACTCCGTTGTGCTTACTAATTTTTTTTTGGTTAAAAAAAATTGCGAAATGCACAAGAAGCTTTTTTATTTACTAAATTTTAGTAGTTTTTTGTTTAAACTTATTTGACTTTTCGCTTAGTTTATTTTCCACATTTGCTTTGTATACTTTGTTGTTATTTCTCGCTTTTGTTTTTGCTTTCACATTTATTAATATGTATATAGGTTTTTGTTGCTGTTTAGTTACAAAAGTATTTTGATTACTTTTTAATAAATTATTTTTTTTTATGATATATTTCGAGTTCATATTTTTTTGTTTTTGTTGTTATTGGCATTTTTTCTCTTATAAAGAAAAAGCATTTAATGCCTTAATTTCTAAATTTAAAGTTTACTTTTTTTTTCTTTTTCATTTCAATCGTTACTAATTTTAAGTGTTAGTATTTTCTTTAAGGTTTGATATTTATCTAGCTGGTGTTGTAGTTGTTGTAGTTTTAAAATTAAACTTATGTATTTTGCCTTTTACTCATCACCTTTTTTTCTTTTTTTGCTAATAAACATTCGTATACATACACATACATACATATATGTATGTAAGGAATGGTATAAACATGTATGTATATTAAATAAAACTCAGTACGTGTTTGCGGCTCCATCCGAAGACGACGACGACGCCAGCTCGTCCATCCAGTCCATTTAATCGGTTAACGTTTGGGCGACAAGTGCCAGCTGCTCTTTGAGTACGCGGAATGAGGGTCGCTCCTCTGGACCGTGCGACCAGCACTTTTTCATAACCTGAAAATGATTTATTTCAAATTTTAATTAATATAAAATGTAAAAGGGAGTTTTTATAGCTCTAATATAACTGACAGTTCAAATTTAGATCTTTTAGGGCCGTTTACTCAATCTTTGATTAACGCTAACCATGGTTAAAGTCCGGTTAACCATCATTATCGACTTCATCAAACCAAACATTTAACATGTGGTCGATAATATAGTCCACAACTTAACCGGACCTTTATCCTCCGGTTAGCGTTAATCAGAGGTTGAGTAAACGGCCGGTTAACAGTCTTCGATACAAACTATAAGATTATCTTTCCATCTTGGAAGGACTGGGGAGATGGTAAACTTGCTCCTAGATTCAATGTTTCAGTTTTCACCCGCGCACATAGGGGTATTTTATCAATCTGGGCGGCCAAAACCTCATTTCCTAAAACTGGCCCGATTTCCAAAAAATAAAATTTTTTAGTAGGCCAGGACCCTAACGCATCATTTTCAATAAAAGTTTATTCTCAAAACTCAAACACAAAGTTTTTACAGTCAATGAAAGTTTGGTCATTCGTGTATTTCTCGCAGCATTTTATAACGTTCTTAAAGTTTCAACATTTCCAATTAATATTTTTACGGTTTTAAGCAGGGACGGTAATCATTATAAGCGAAACAATATAAATCACCGTATAATCATTATTCTTCGATTTATATTTTTCTGATTAAACTTAATTATTATTTTGTAAGTGTTATTTTTTCGATCGGAAGTAATTATTATTGTGTAATTTTAATTTTTTTGATCACTAATAAGTATTATTCTTGGATTTTAATTTTTTTACTCGATCATAATTATTATTTCTTGATTTTTACTTTTTGCATCAAAAATAATTATTATATTTGATTTTTATTTTTTCCCTCAAGGCATAATGATTATGTGTAATTTTTTATTTTTTTACTCAAGAATAAAAATTATGGTCTGATTTTTATTTTATTATTCATAAAATAAAACTCAAAACGTCATACAGCCTGAACCCAGAGGATTTTTGCTTAAAATTTTGCATGCACACACCTTCTACTCTGCTCTAACTACTTCCGAAGATAAATCGTTGGAAATTTTGTTATAAATGGTGGAAAAAAGGTGTTGAAGTATGCATGTAATTTGCTTTAAAATTCATACAAAAATGTTACGTATACGCCACGGCAATACGCTCATATGTAAAACTAGTTTATATCCTTGGGTTTCACGCCGCGTTTCTATAAAATATGCAAAATAAATGAAAAAAGAATAACTTTAAATTTTTTATGCACCCTTTCCAGCTGTATTTCAGAAAATTCTATTGTATTTCAATGCGTGTGTAAGATGTATTTATCGGCCAATCCGTTTAGGACGCAACTTGATGCATATCTTCAGACATATGTACATTTGATGCGTGTTTTTAGATCCTCTCTCCTTCTCCGGAATATAAAAATAGGGTGTTTTAGAGTAAGTAATCTGAAAAAAAATTTCACTTTTCCAAAAACTGGATGGAGCTACACCAAAAACCGCGCAAATTCCCGGAATTTCAAGGTATGTTTAGATTTATGTATGGAAAAGTTAGGATTTTGCACAAGAAAAAAAATGATATCTACCCAAGGCGTGAAACCCAAGGATATAAGCTAGTTTTATATATGAGCATATTGCCGTGGCGTATAAGTAAAATTTTTGTATGAATTTTAAAGCAAATTACATGCATACTTCAACACCTTTTTTCCACCATTTATAACAAAATTTTCAACGATTTATCTTCGGAAGTAGTTAGAGCAGAGTAGAAGGTGTGTGCATGCAAAATTTTAAGCAAAAATCCTCTGGGTTCAGGCTGTATGACGTTTTGAGTTTTATTTTATGAATAATAAAATAAAAATCAGACCATAATTTTTATTCTTGAGTAAAAAAATAAAAAATTACACATAATCATTATGCCTTGAGGGAAAAAATAAAAATCAAGTATAATAATTATTTTTGATGCAAAAAGTAAAAATCAAGAAATAATAATTATGATCGAGTAAAAAAATTAAAATCCAAGAATAATACTTATTAGTGATCAAAAAAATTAAAATTACATAATAATAATTACTTTCGATCGAAAAAATAAAAATCAGGCTGTAATTATTACTTTCGATTTTTATGGATAAAACTCTTAAAATAAAAATCATTGCAGATAGCCGCAGATTATACAGAGATAAATATAGTGGTATATCCAAATTTATTTTGCGATAGTGGGAACATACTGATTTTTTTGGTCAAAATTTTAAAAATAATAATTATTTTCCATCCTTGGTTTTATGTGAAGTTTTTTAGAATACTGTTATGGATTCTTATAATACAGGTAATCGAGTACAAAATTCATGTTTATTGAGATTTAGTTAGTTGTTAGCGTCTTCTTAATTACGATTTTAAAAAATGATGTACTAAAAAAAAATTTCCCAATTTTTTGTTTTCAAAAGGGTGTTTGTTTAGGTGCCCGGCATTGCCCGGCACTGACTCTTTTTTTTTCTAGATAGTCTGTTCCCTGTTATTTTGAGTTCAAGAAAGATCGGTTCCGGTTTTTTCCGGTTTTAAGAAAAACAGGCGATTTTTCACGTTGGGAAAAATGACCACACCACATAAAAAAAAAATTAGTTGTTTGTGGATTCGAGAACACCCATCTAGGAACATATAAATCGACGTGCTCCGAATCCAAAGTCCGCTTGTCCAATATACCACCATAATTTCGAGAAAATTGCCAAAAGCTAAAAAAAGCCCCAAATGGCACATTTCATCGACCTAACCTACTAACATGTATTTCGACGTTCTGAATCCAAATCTGAGGTCGGTTTGGTCTCACTACATCACTTTTTAAAAATGTAAAGCATAGGTGGGCAAATGCGACTCATGTGAGCAATGAGAGTAAGCACTTGTGTACGTATACACACCGATTGTCACTACTACAGACAAATAAAGAGCGTAAAACGAGCGCTTACGATGAGACTAGGCGATCGTCGATTAGCAAAAATAATTAAGTTGCCTTCGACTCGGTGTGTATACGTACACAAGTGCTTACTCTCATTGCTCACATGAGTCGCATTTGCCCACCTATGATGTAAAGCCACATTTTTTTTATGTTAAATTTAATTGAAATCACCATGGGTAACATAATTAACAATTTAAAGCCAAAAAAGAGTTTTGGCCGCCCAGATTGATTAAATACCCCAATGTGCCGCGGAAGGATCAAAGATGTCATGCGGAGTGGGAGGAAGGGGTGCCTTCGAAACTCATCCGTACACTTCCATACCAATTAGGCTCCCGGACACGGCAAGCGTCTCTGAATCGGAAGTTTTCGCCATGCAGCAGGTCTGCAAGGCTCTACTTGCAACGAAAAATGCCGATGCCGGAAACAAGATACGAATTTTCTTGGATAGTCAGTCGTCTCTGAGAGCTCTGGGGTCTGCAACGATGTTATTTAGCCTGATCAGGCAGTGCAGAGAGTGGGTGATAGGCTTAGCAAAAGTCGACATTGCGTATCACTGATCGGCGTGCCAGGGCACCGCGTTATGCCTGACAACGAAATGGCTGATGAGCTGGCCAGGCAGGGATCGGCTCTTGATGTCGCAGAGGAGGTTCTTGCGCCCCTGGACTGCATTAAGGACCGAATCTCTCGGCACGGGCTCGAGGAGGCTAAAACTAGATGGTGGCGGTTGCAGGCCTGCAGTGTCTGTAGAAGTTTGTGGCCTTCATAAAATGAGATGCGGTCCTCAACCATTTTAAAGATGGACAGATGGGACATTTCCCGCTAAAGTAAGGTATTCACAGGACAGTGGAGCATTGGTATGAACGCGGCCAAATTAGGATTGGGCCATAATACCTTATGTCGCAGCTGCAGTCTTCCTGGGACGGAGATGCTGTCAATTCTGCGCCCGGAAATACTCCCCACTTTTCTCCACAGCATTGTTTATGTGCAACCATGCCTGCTGGGGATCGCTTATGTCCCAAATCAAGTCGGTTTCGGTATTCGATTTTCAAACCACTAAGAATTTTTCTATAATACTTTCAAGAAATGTGCTGTGAATGTTAATTTTATTAATTTTAACCCTCCCGACTAAGCAAAAATACTGTGAATGGCTCCACACATATAACTCCAGAGAGGAATTTCTGCCGGCTGTGGATAACTTTTTTTTTAAAGTGGAGCCGAATTCCGCCAACGCGAAAGGTTGTTCTACTCAAAAATACTGTGGATCGATTCATAGATTTTACTGCAGAAATAGAATTCTGCCGGCTGAGGGTTATTTTGTTAAAGCGCGCCCGAATGCCCCCACTCAAAAGGGTGTTCTACGCAAAAATACTTTATTATTAATAAACTATTAGTTTCCGCAAGATTTCTTTTGCATTTTCGTGATCTATGTGACACCCCTATCCCACAAAAAAAAAAAAAAAAAAAAAAAAAAAAAAAACGGAAAATTCCGGGGCCGGTTGCATTATATGAAAATTTCTCCTTTTTCGATTTTTTTAAACCATAGATCTTTGATTTTTACTAGCATGTCAACCTTTCTTAAATAAAAGCTGGATGATATACATATTTCTTGGCAAAACCTGTGTTGCTGTGTTCGCATTACGTTCAAAAATTGTAGGAAAGTGTATTAAATTTCTTGAGAGGTCGATACTCGCTCAATAAAGTTTTACAAGGAAAATTTCTTGAACATTTCTGCTACGTCATTTTATATGGCACTTTTGCGTTTCTTCAAAGGTCGATACTAAGCTTAGCCGAAGGCAGCTACAGTTTTACTACTTTTATTTGTTTTACCACCATTTCAAGTAACTCTCCTTGCCTTTTACGATAGCACTTACAAAATACATACATACATACATGTCAATAAACACACAACTTACATCGTATATTTCTTTTGCACAGGACTTTGGTTTCTCTAATATAATACCACGTTGTACACGTTCCACCACTTCGGTATTCTTGAGGCGACCATATGGCATTTTGCCGCAAGTGAATACTTCCCACATTAAAACACCTGTGGTGAGTAGAAGATTGGAAAAAAGGCGAGCAAAAAATAAATTAATATACAATAGTAAATAAAAAAAATAGTAAATTAAAAAAAAAAACATTACTTAAAGCATATTAAATTATATTTATTTGCGTTTTTTTGTTGCTTTCTAATTACCATATGCCCAAACATCACTTTTCGATGAGAAACGCGTATAATTCAACACCTCGGGCGGTGCCCATTTAATAGGAAATTTTGTGCCGCCAGAGCTTGTATATTGATCGTCTAAAACGTAACGCGCCAAACCGAAATCAGCCACTTTGACAACATTCTCCGAACCAACAAGGCAATTGCGTGCAGCCAAATCGCGATGAATGTAATTGTGACGCTCCAAATAGGCCATGCCTTTGCTGACCTGCAAGAACAAAAAAAAAAAACAAAAACAACAACAAAAATCATGCCACAATTCCCCGCTATAAAATACTATCTATCTATACATATATGTATGTAAATTTTAACACACCTGTATGCACATATCCAATAGCAGACCCATATTACCAATCAATGTCGTCTCATGTCGTCGCAAATAATTTAAGAGCGAACCGTGTTTCATATATTCGGTAACAATATAAATGGGACGATGTTTCGAGCAGACGCCATATAATTGCACTAAATTTGGATGTTGCAATTTGGTCATCACTTTGGCTTCCTCAATGAAATCGTCCTCGGACATTGTGCCCTCTTTCATCATTTTAACAGCCGTATCAATTGAACCGCGCCATTTGCCACGTCGCACCACACCAAATTGACCAGAGCCGAGCTCTTCCATTAACATTAACTCCATTGGATGGATTTCCCATTTATCTAAGCGCGAAAGTAAATAAATAAATATTGAATATATGTATGTATATCAATTATATACCATGCGACAATCCCGCTGTCGGTGGCACTGGTCTATCACAAGGCGACGATTTCAAACGACACGCTAATCCGCCCGAATTATGCCGATGATAATTTATAAGATCGGGTATCGTTTCGCAGCAATGCTTCTCACTTAAATAATATTCACCACGCGCATTTTGTTTGATGTGATAATGTTTAACATGAGATTGTGGACTGAAAAAAAAGCAAAAAAAAAGGCTTAAGACAAATCCACTCACTTTTGAGTAAAAATGTAATTGAAATTTTAAATTTGTTTCCAAACTTACACTTTGGTATGTAAGGACAATGTGTATAGGCCCTTCGTCGAAGATTTTCGCACCACAAAGCAACCCTCTTTGTCGCCTTGTTTTAGCAACGATTCGGCGCGCTGCCGTGACATATCGCCCACATACCATCTGTAAAGCAATGAAAGAAAGAAAAAAGTTGTTATTAGGAATTATAAAGGAGTTGGAATTTCAATAAAAAAAAAAAAAAAAAAAAAAACACAGCACGCTACTCACTCATAACGTTCGAGACCCAGCAGCGCTTTGGGTTTCACATAGTTGCTGGGTATGTAGCCCACATTGCCCAATGCATCCTTCACCTTCCACCAATGCTCTTGCGAATCATCAATTACTTCATATTCAGCATTCTATTAGATTGGAAGAAGGAAAAAATTTGTGTTTTTATAAAGATCTCGATTTCTTTAAGAAAATAAACACTTATTATTTTTTGGTTGCTTATTACTTACCTTCTCAAGTGATAAATCTCCACCTTCGATGGCCTTGAAGGGATACAAAGCCACCACAATTTTGACGAAATGAGAATTGTCCTGCAAAGTTGGTACAAGTTACATGAAGAGATTAGTTTTTGGTAAATAAAAAAGTATGAATAAAAATTTAAAATTTCTTTTGTTGCTTTGCGAAAAGTTCATAAACATAACCTCGATGTCCATGACGATATAGGACATCGAAAATTGGGAGTCGCAGTAATGAAATTTACCAACTAAAAGGGCGGAAGAGGTGCCTAACAACAGTGACACACATGCACAGAGCCAAAATACCACCTAAAATGCCCTATAAATTAGAACAAAGTTTAGCGGATTTCTCTATGCTTTCTCTCCAATAAGATGTCCGTCTTATTATTACTGGATATTTCATTTTAATAAAACTAAGTAGATAATCTGTAAAACTAATATGAATACCTTTTCAATATAATTAAGAAGATGACCCGTGGATTTTAGATGAAATCATTTTCAGTAAAATTTAAGAGATAACCTATAAAACTATGAAAACCTATTAAATAAAATTTAGAAGATGACTCCTAGAATAAATATGGAAACCTTTTCACATAAATTTAGCAGATAACCTGTAAAATTAAGAAGAAACCCTGTTTAATATTATTAGGAAGAGAATCTTGATTTTCATCGGAAAACATAATTAGTCAACTAGTATTTTCCTAGGACTTATTCAGACAAAGGGCAACATTTCATTTCATATAAGTGCAGATGGACATAATAAACTCTTTATACCAAGTGCTTCATTAATTGTTTGAGAATTGTAGAAATGTGCAAAGCCGTAGTGAAATTGACGAACGGAGCAAATACATAAGAGCTCTTTTAAAAATAAAAAGTACTCCCTTTTAATTTCTTGAACATGTAATTGCACGCATAAAACGTGGCTGATGCAATAACTGTTATGCATACTTCTAGTATGTACGAGTATATATGTACATATGTATGTATGTACGTATGTTAAGACGTTTAAAGCAAAATTTGAATTAATAAGGGCTCTTTTAAAAATAAAAAGTTTTCCTTTTTAATAAATTCAAAAAGGTTCAAGTAAAAATTAGAGGATGTCCTTATTGATTTGCTTTATAAAAATTTTCTCCTAAAAACAAGCAGATTTCTTCTAACAATTAAATTTTTTTTACAAAATGACATAAAAAATTAATAAACAAGAAGTTATCTCCTCGTTTTCAGACGATATCCTTTTAAATAAATTTAAGAAGAAATTCAAGCTAAAATCCAGAAGAATTTCTAGCAAAAATTTCTTCAATTTTGTCCCCTCTCCCTCTCCTCGGCCAAATAGCTTTTTTAGGTGGCAGTCTCTTTGATTGTAGGTGAACTTTTGGCTCTGTGTGGGTGCCCTGGTTTCCTAGATCACTTAAATCCGAAAAATAGATTAAAAAGAAGTTGTGAAGCTAAACCAGCGCGTTTGTTTAATGAAGCGCATACAATCTACACCCTTTTCAGTTTAAGATGGGATAGTTACACAATTTCGGAACTTCAATTTAAATTTTATGAACCTCAATTTTTGTTTTCTGAACTTCAATTTGAAAATCGCCCAGCCAACCAGAGGAGTCCGCACGGTGCTGCGTTAGGACTCCCTAACTTGTCCCAGTGGAGTGTATCCGACGGAGAAAATTGCCTTTTGAAATATATGCAAAAAGTGCACCTTTAGGACTCCTTAAATGAGTGTATTCGGAGTCCTAAAACGCTCCTTCAAATAATCCTCAAAGACTCCGTGCGGACTCAAACACTCCTTTGAGGAGCTTTTTCGAACTCCCTTTTCACTCCGCATTTGGAGCTCTCCGTCGAGGGATTGTTTTGTGAGTACCATTACGCTCCTAATTCGGAGTGCTCCGTACTAGGTTAGCTGGGTCTGAACTTCAATTTTATTTTTCCGAACTTGAAAAGTAACTATCCGAACTTAAACTGAAAAAGCTGTAGTATCTTTGCATCTTCCAGCTCCGCAAAGCACTTGAGGAAGTGCCTATGAACGGGTAATAACTGGACTTCGACAGTATAGGACAGTGTCATAGATAGTGTTCAATATTTTCTATCTACTCTACGTCTCTGCGGCTGCGACATCTTTTTGTAGAGGTCCATAGGATAGGCATGGATACACATGACACAGTGGTTCATTAGAAATCACAACAGCGGCCAATCGAGAGCCGGTTTATATGTCAAACCAGTTTCGATCTTAACTCATCCACTCTAGGCCAGCTATGTATGTATGCCTGAAAATCACACAATTTGACTTCCTGGCGCATCTATTATTAGCCTGTTTAATGAAGTGAGATTTCAACCACTGCTTACATGAGTTCAAGACCGCATTTGTGATTTTCTGCGGTACCATGATTCTGATTTTCTCTGTGGTACCATGCTGCGACGTTACTATCCAGCCGACCGAGGAATAAAAGTATACTTAAACACCTAAACATAAACATCCTAAATCAGCAGCACACCGCTGCTTTATTTACAATATGGAATCGTGGATTAGGTTTTCTGCACCGATAGACGATTTGGTGGTTATAGCATACTCAAAATGGACTTGCCAGAGTAAAGGCGAGTACTGAGAAGAATATGGCTTTGTTCAGAAACTCAGTTTGAAGCGAAACCTGATTTTGTAGTACAAGTAGATCGTTCATAAACGTACATTTTGCATGCAGCGTCGCTCATCACAAGCTAAAAAAAAATGTTTTTATCAGATATCCTTGATATTACGTTAACAATAATTTTTAAATAATAAAACGTATCCTCCCCCATAACTGAAATTCTTCGTATTTTTTGTTTTTTGATTTATTTAAAGCATAGTGTATTCTACATTAATGAAATGTTTAAACAGTGTGCCTTTTGATTATCGCTATTTTACATTAATGAAATGTATAAACAATGTGCCTTATGTACTAGTCAGCGCCAACGATGCTAAAAAAAACATATGTACTACTTTTAGTTTTATTACTATAGCTTTTTCAACTCAAATGAAACCTTTTTCAAATCAAGTGAAAATTTTCAATTGAAAATTAATTCCTATTTGTTGTTCCTTTGTTAATTAATTAATGTTATGCGTTAAAAAAAATTAAAGACTTTGAAAAGGAACATGTAAACAAAACCGTCCCTCTTTTTAAGGTTTAATTTAACCTGAAAATGCTACACACATAACTGAAGTATTTAATTCTTATCTGATCTTTTATTTAATTGTAGTTTTGCGTAAAAAAAAGAAAAATTAAACACTTTTTGGAAAGAAAAATGTAAACAAAACCATCCCTCTTTTTATTGTAGTGAAATATTCATAAAAATCTATCGATAGTATCGATAGTTTTTTTTGACTTTCGAAACTATCGAGTGGTCCGACTATCGATGGTTTTGCAGCTCTACCTCAAACCAACTAACTTAACACCTTTGTGCCTCTGGACAAACCCAGAAGAAGCCGTAACATGCTTGAGCATTCCGTTAAGTCAAATTGATGACTATATGTGAGCAGAACTCGTCGGCTAAGCAGGGCCTATTATCGCTACAACAACAATAACATGATTCATTGCACTTACCTTAGTTTTAGAATTTGGCGTACCCGGCGTCGGTATACCACCCGGCATTGTGCTATCCAATAATGTAGTGCCGTTATTTAAAAAATTTGGCGATTGCTTAAAAGTAGTAACAGAGGGCTAAAATGGCACGAAATAGAAAGGAGTTTGTATAAAAAAATAAATTAGCAAATCTTTAAATAAAAGTTAACAAAAAAATTTAAAATAAACGAGACTTACTTGTATTGGCGCAGTTGTGGGCGTTGAGCTGCCCAAACTGCCCGAGCTATTATGATGCAAATTGAATTGGCTGGTTGAGGTGGAATTATTCGGACTAATGCTACGCGTTGAGTTCTGGGTAGGAGAACTGCCCGTGCCTGAAAGTAAAAAGAAAATAAGGGAGGAAATCAGTTAAAAATGTGCAGAGAACACCAAACAGCAAAAATGGCAATGCATATATGGAAAATTAAAAGTTATTTAATTTAAGCTTACATTCAACTTAAGAGCTTATATCTACTAAAAGTATATAATAAACTTACTTATGTGTATACATACTACATTTATGTCTTGGCAATAAAATACAAAATATTATAAAACATTTTTTATGATTTTTAAAAGTGAATCATTCAAAAAAAAAAAAATTGTGAAAAGCGTGAGGTCAATAAAGAATTACGTAGCCTCTTACGTATGCAGTATAGCAGTATGTGCATTAGGGTTGAACTTTCAAATGTGCATTGCAGTTACAGCATGTGCAAATACTATCTAATTAATTCGCCCAGTTTATAGATGCCTAACAGCATTGACAGAAGGCAGCGATAATCAGGAAAATATCTAGTTAATTCGGAGTTAACTTGAGAATTAACTAGAGGTAATCCAGAATATCACTTGAGTTAATCCTCAAAATTTTAGCGGATTAGGGCATTTTGTAATGACATCTCTGGCGAAAAATTTCTACTGTGAACGAAATTTAAGAAAAAGAAGAATCCAAGGCAGATCTAGGAAGGTAGGCGCATAGGCGTATTCAGAAATTTCCAATGTAATTTGTTATTGTAATTGTTAGTATAATGTCAAAATGATATTTCGCCTTGGTTGAAATCTGAATTCGCTTGGGACTCACCCATTCCTATTGACCATGATGTGAATTCGCTTTGATTTTGACATTACACTCTACCTTTGGAAATAAAAAATAAAATAAAAATAGGCTGCGCATACCTTCCTTCAGCTGTTTTGTTAATCCGCAATATTTGCCGCGTTTTGTAAAGGCAAAAAATTTTAAATTAACTATAAAAAAAAAACAAACTGAATTCTTTCAAAAACAATTTTTTTTTTTAATCTCATAAACTTTAAATTCAGTCTTTACTCCTTTAACTAGTATGTACTTAGTGGCAATTAAAATAAAAATATGTTAAAGGGATGTGAGAGAAAAGGAAGAAACCGTGAATTTTCATTAATTTTTTTCAGCATACCACCCTAACGAAGACGTTTTATATATGCATATGTATAAAACTACGACCAAACCTCATAACTCCAGTTCAATCATTTTGCGACAATTCACATACATAAATAGATTCCACAACGTGTGGGCGGGACTCTAAATAACCAACTTGTGTGCATGTATGTAACTAAGTACATTGCGCAACTTTGTATGTTTTTTGGCTAAAAGTTGTATAAATCATAATATGTGGCTTTGTCTTCTCTTCTAATGTCTTTCGACTTGCTCGCTGTGATCGCTGCGTGTGGGAGTGTGGGATTTTCGAATTTATTGACGTCTATGACTTAGTTTCTAAGCTTGCTATTTTTCGTTCACGGCCAAAATGGAGGCGTAACGCAGCTGACGAAGAAAGTATCTAGAAACTTGGTTTGCGAGTCATGGTCATCGCCAATAAATGTCAAATAACAAATTACAAAAGCAAAATAATTATCGCACTTCAAAAAAAAAAAAAGTAAAAAAAATAAATTAAAAAAAATAAATAAAGAATTCAAGGTTTCTTATCGAAAGTTTATTGAATTTAGCTGTAATATTTTTGCAATATATGCTGAAAAAACGTCACACAGTCGTAAGAGTTTTGAAAAGTATTTTTTTTTTATTTCAAGCGTATGCAGCAAATACTTAGCAGCACATATTGTCACGGCACGTCAGCCATTGTGATTCATTAAGTATGCATGGTTCGATAGTATTTTTAATGTTTGACGCAAGAGTAAATTGAATTCTTTTAATTGTTAGAATGTTATTTATTCTTTCTTGTTCTGCCAGCACATTAATTGAAGTTGATGTATGTATGTATAAAGTAAGCTTTTGTTTGAAAATAATATGTACTGTTCTAAGCTAAAATAAATTCATAATAATTTCATTAAAATGCAAACAATAAAGACTAATTGAACTACGAGCGTTGTGTGCTTAGTCCGTCACATTTTGAATAAGAAATAAATTTTTCGGCAAAAATGCATTTTATTTTTCAACATAATAATCTTCTCTGTTGCTAAGAAAAATTTCAAATTTGTTGCATTGTGTAATTATATTTTAATTCTATATTTGCATTCCTAAGTATGTGTATCTTAGTATAGCTACGAATCTCTAAAGGCACGATCTCACGATTCTATGGCAATTTGTAAATAGTAAAATAAAAGTAAAAAAAGGGAATTTCAGAAAAATCAGCATCCAATTCTAATAATAAACAAATACAAAACGACGAAAAAACAATAAAATTAATTAAAGCAAAGCCTGACAACAGTCATCGCTTGAGAAACTGAAGCTATAACGGTATTTTTGTATTTATTTGGTTTTTTTTTTTTTTGAAGCTAAATGTTTATATTAGCATAAGCACATTCATTTGCAAATCAGCATTTTCGCAAAATAACTAATCCAGCTTCAAATTTGAAACAATAAATATAAATATACATATGCACTAAAAAAAATTACTCGGATTATGGAAAAGTTGGTATTATTTGGCGGTAAAGACATATTTTCATTGTTTTGAATACAATTTTCCTTAAAAAATGGTTTTTATTCCTTGATTTGAAGAAAATTATACATCAAAACAATGAAAATATGTCTTTAGCGCCGAATCATTGCAACTTTTCATAATCTGAGTAAGTTGTTTTTTTTTTCAGTGTAGAGTACCCACATATGTACATATATATGTATCAGTATTTAAAACAAGTTGCCAAAGCAAGCGATGAAATGCAACAAGCTTCCTAAAACAGCTGTTTATTGCTCGCTCTGGCTGTCATCGCAAATCGTGTCGAATCATAAATTAAAACTGAGATAAAATTCGATCAGTGCAAGCATGTGTATTTAGATGACGCCGAAAGCCGGCAAGGCCGCATTTTAGACACATATGTACGACTTTCTCAAAATTTATGCCACGTCTACACAGCAGTACGTCATATTTGACTCACAAAATAATTCGTAATTTGACACGTCTACGCGGTCTTTCGTTATTCAGATTGTCAGCTCCATAAAAATAATCCTTGCTCATTATTGTTGTTTAAGCAATTTATGCTGTGTAGCTTTTCTTTCGTTCATTCGCGCATGCGACTGTGTAAATTTCTGCGATTCTCAGCTGGCTTATTAATTGTTCAAGCTATATAGCATGGTTCAGAACCTCATACTCGTGTTTTTGCACAATGAAAATGAGCTTGGCACTCTCGCCCAAACACGTATGTTAAACAGTCTGATTTTCTTTAATTTATAAGAATCGTGTTTTGGCGCAAAGTTTCACTGCGGAATATCGACTAACTTAAGTTGTGATTAAAGCTAAACTTAACTATGGCTGGTGAAACCGTACCATAATATTATTTCATGTTCATAAAAGGTGTATAAAACGAAAAAAATGAAAAAATTGTATTAAAAATTCACTTTAAATACATACATACCAGAGCTGTGAGGTACTGAATATACTTGGTACTTGTACTTGGTCCAAGTACCATTACTTGATAATTAAAAAATTCAAGTATCAAGTACAATTACTTTATACTGGTAATTGGTAATTAAGTACAAATTTTTCAATTCTTTCACCAATTACTTTCAATTACCACCAATTACCACCAATTCTTTTCAATTACATGGAGTTTAATCAGTGAATTTATCTTAACTATTGAATTTTATTCTATCCTCTTCATAAGATACATCGGATACTAAATATTACAACCACTAAAAGAAGGAAAATTCCCTTATAAGAACTCTTTATTAAATATACATACGTACATTAGGGTGGGTTTTTTTTTTAATATGGTAATTTTTTTAATTTAAAATTTTCTCCCTTAGTACATATGTACATACATATTATGTTGTATTGTACATGTTATGGGTACATTTCGAAAGCTTATACAGTCTTTATATTGTTACAAAAGCGTTTTTTTAAACCAAGTTTGAAAAAAAAAATAATTATTAGCGAAATTATACACATATGCGGCTATAAAGTCTCTGTTCCCTAATGCGAAGACACCGATTTCTTTGACTTTCGTGATATAGATATGGAAACTAGCCAAAGTGAACCACTTCTTTACTTTACTTCATCAAATAATATTGCTGAAATTTTTTTGAATATATACGATTTTCTAAGTTGTAATTACCAAGTTTAAAAAAATATCCCACAATCTTGGACGTGGCAATACGAACAAACACACCACTAGCTTCATCAGCTTCAGTTGAGCGAATGTTTTCATTAGCCTTAATTATAAATAATCCAAGGCGGAATTCCTTAACTGATATTTCTTTTGAAAATTTAGTACTAATGAAAGCTAACTCATCATGTTAATGGAGTTGCATGCGAAAAATTTGCAAATGTATGCACTCGTTTTAATATTTTATTGTTATTAAACTGTTATCTTATATTTACAATGAAATAAAAAAAAATTACAGAATTGAAAAAACAACTGAAAAAGAATTGAAAGTAATTGAAAATCAACTGAAAAAGAATTGCAAGTAATTGGAAAAGAATTGCAAAAGAATTGAAAAATGTACGTACTGAGTATCAAGTACCAGTATAATATACTTATACTTGGTAATTGGGCTTTTCAATTACTGAGTACTGGTAATGGTAATTGTACTGGTACTTGGTTTTTTCCAGCTCTGATACATACCTACACTTTTTTATACATAATAAATTAAACTAGTAAACCCGGCCACGCGATGCTGTGGCATTCAATTACACTATGCGACAATTTGAGGGTGGAAGACCACTTACTGCCACATTTGAAAATTTTTTAATATACCTTCATAGCTACTGGTTATTTTTATTTTCTACCTAGATTTTTTATACATAGATTTTGACCAAGGAGCCCCATAGTGAAGTTTTGTGCCGAATATTTTTCTAGACTATGGTAGTCTTAAAGCGACCTACAAAAGGCCATTTGGCGCGCTCCTCCTTTTCTTTCTAGTTCTCTTTCTCTTCCCCTTTCCCCTTTATTTGCGCTTTATTTTCCCTTTATCCATTTTATTTTTCATATTTCCTCTTTCGCTTCCTGTCCTTCGCCATATCCGTCCCTTTCATTTTCCTCTTCCCTTTCCTTTTATTACCCATCTTCAGTGCTAGGCCTTGCATGACACTTCAAATTTAAAAATGAGATAAACTGTAGCGTAAAAATGGATTATTGAACGGTGGCACCCTTTTTGTAAAAATTTTAATAAATTACTCATTTCCATGCCATGTCCTTTCATATGACACCTCAAATTTAAAAATCAAACAAACTATAGCGTAAAACTGAATTTTTGAACAGGTGGCAACCCTTTTTGAAAAATTTGTATTAAATTGCTCAATAGCAGGTCAAGCCCCTTCATATGGTACCAAAAATTTAAAAATCAAACAAACTATACAGTAAAATTAAATTTTCAAACATCTGGCAACCCTTTTCAAAAAAATTAAACCTTCCTGCACATCTACAGGTCAAGCCCTTTCATCTGACACCACATTTTCGAAAATCGGTATAACGGTGTAAAAGTTATGGTGCTTACAAAAAATCGCTTAGCGTAATATATATAGATATATAAAGATATCATAAAATTCATAAAAAAATAAAACAAAAAAATGTATAGCAATAAAAAATATGTAAGAAAATTATTAAAAAAAAAAAAAGGAAAACTTCATACACTACCTAATAACGTACCCAACTTGAGTGCAGATAAAAGCATCATATTTGCAATAAATTCAACGCTTCGTAAGAGTTGATGCTGAGTTGATGGTCAACACTTATGTATGTATGTACTTGGCCGGCCACTCACTTACGGTACGTACCAACTGAACTGGCTCTGGATGTGATTGATATTGAGATTGTTGTGTGTAAATAAAATAATCACGACAACAAAGTCATAACAACAACAACAACAACACCAACAACAACAGTTATAACAACAAGCAACAAAGTCACAATAACAAAAATACCAACAATAAAAACTTGCAATAACAAGAAATTTCGCTTTCAATAAAATTATTACAATTTGCAGCGCATAAATTGAATGATTTTAACATGGACTTGTGCTTGCGCTTACAAGCAAAATGAAAAAAAGGAAAAATTTACAAGAAAAATGCAAAAAAAAAATACAAAAAAAAAAAAACAAGAAAAACTGCAGCTTTTAGCAGCGGCTTTGCTTTTCCTTAATTTATGACTGGCCACTGCTGTTGCTGGACCTCATTCGATCGGCTGCTGTTGCCGCTTTTGGCTCTTTACCTTCTCAGCCTCCGTTTGCCTGTTGTTTGTCGCCGGACCTGACCAGGTGTAATGTCTGTGAGAATGTGTGTTTGTGTGCGTGTAAAAATGCATTTACACCATAAAAGCGGTAAATATGCATATACATATGTACATATGTGTATATATTTACTGTTATTTTTTACCACCTTAAGTTTTACTTAAAAAATAAAGCAAGGAAAATCGCATAAATGCGCGCATTTCTACGCTCAACATTTAGGCATTTGTATGTATGCATGTATGCACATTAAGGTGATACAATTTTCTCATCACATATCTAATATACAAATTTAAGATTTAAAAATTGTATAGAATTTGAATTAACGACTCTACATAGAGCGGCTGTACTTAAGGCTGAAATTTTGCTGTACTTGGCAAATTTTATCGCTTCGAAAAAAGATCTTAAAGATAATGTCCAAAATGTATTAACGAAGAAAACTAGGTGCTAAAGCAACTAGAGAAAAAGTGACAACTTTAAGACAACTCAACATCACTGAAATTGTTCTTCGAGTATAAGCTGGATATTGAATTTATATCGAAAGGGAAAAACGTTGTATAAAAGTTTTCATTTCACAGAATAAGAACTAAAATAGTCGAATCGGTGACCTATTTCCAAATCCTTTATCAAACGTGACGCTTAAAAAAAGATCCAATCGTTTCGAATCGTTTCCGAATTGGGAATTGATATTGTAGGTTTCCCATTTTATTCATTTTTGATGTGTAAACATCTTTGCTGTAGCTACGAGTAATTTCGAAAAACAGGTAAAGTTTACGCGTAAACATGTAAACGGGTAAACATGTAAATGCGTAAATGCGTAAACCGTAAATGACCTTGGCATTGTCAGTGGTAGGTAGGTAGGTAGGCATGTACTTACAAATGCTTGCATGCATAGTCGTGCAAATGCAAATATCAGCAACAACAGCAACGAAGCGAAGCGAACAGTGCGACAAATAGGCAAAATAAAAAGGACCAAGCTGTTTGAACATGTATGCAAATGTATGGATATGCATACCTACATCTACCTATCTAATTTTCTGAGCAATATTGGTACAAAATGAAAGGTTTTGAGCAGGACTTCGTAATGAAGCTCTTTTCATTGTGACCCCTAGACCGGGTCTCCAGATATGGGTCAAAACGAGGACCCGGATGATCCTTGAATGTTTCTGAGCAAAATTAGTATCAAATGAAAGGATTTGAGGAAGGCTTCTACAGAGAGCTTTACTCTTTATGATTCCTAGGTCGGGTCCCGAGATATACATAGATCACAACGAGGACCCGAATAAGCCTTGAATGTTTCTGAGCAATATTGGTATCAAATGAAAGGTTTTGAGCAGGACTTCGCTATGAAGCTCTTTTCATTGTGACCTCTGGACCGGGTCTCCAGATATGGGTCAAAACGAGGACCCGGATGATCCTTGAATGTTTCTGAGCAATATTGGTATGAAATGAAAGGTTTTAAGAAGGCCTTCTACAGGGAGCTCTATTCTTTATGGTTCCTAGGTCGGGTCCGGAGATATGGGTCAAAACGAGGACACGGATGATCTTGCATGTTTCTGAGCTAAACAAAACAAAACAAATCAAAATCAGAAATCAAAAATTAAAAATCAAAAATTAAAAATCAAAAATCAAAAACCAAGCACCAAAACAAACAAAAACAACAAAATGTAGCAGTGACAATGACAAAAAAATTATAAAAACGACAGTCGCGTTGTAATCCATAGAAAACCAGGGAAAAAACAATAAGGCAAAGGGAATAAAAATCCGATTTCGAAACTGTTAAACACATCAATGTTCATGAGTACTCGTTACTCACGCTTTCTTTTTATTTTTTTTATTGTATTCATTTCAAAACCAAAGGGACAGCTAGATAGGAAATCGATATAAAACTTGTACTAGAATATGATTAGAGCATTGCATTTAGATTTTTAATCGAAGATATTTCTATTAAGTTCTCTATTCGAGAATACGAGTACCATTTTCGTTGGGAAGATTTTCAGTGATTTTTCATGTTGCGATCTAAAGTTAGAAAGTAATATGGATAAAAAAATCTTTAATTTTATTGGATAAATCGGATAGGTAGTAACTTCCCACTAGGCCCATTTGTAAGGTGAGGCGAGTTTTATTCATGCCAGGATACTTGCTTTTGTTAGACATACCGCAGGTACTCCTAAAGTACATATGTATGTTGAACGGCACGTACAAATTGAGCACATATCATTTCTTCTCTGACCAAAGTAGGAGTTAAGAAGAGCAAGCAGAAGCAGAAAAAATTTATACGAATGAAGTACATAACAAAGTTAGGGGGTAGGCAGCTGTATATTCAGCACTACAATACTGCTGCGATTCATGCTGAATACCTAACAAGATTATAATAACGACCGTATGAAAAAAGCATGCGGCTTGGAATGAAAGCCCGAAGATTTCGCTTCATTGCTTTTTTTACTATACAAAGTCATTCATGCGAAGACGGCCATCGCCGTGCGATAGTAATGCGGCATTGTCATGGAAGTTGTTATCTTCCCTAAAGGAAATGTAAGCAGGAAAGTATGGGTGATTTGTAGATCTTTGGGCCTACTGGGTTTTATTGCATCACCCTTATGTGCATACATACATACATTTCATGTACTTGTATATGTACATATACACATGTAGGTATGTTCACATGCACTGATTGTGTTAAAGAAAAAAAAATTGTGCTAAACAATTCACTTTCACATCACAACATATTAACCATTTTAATTACAGAGAGAAAAAAAAAAACAAAAGTGTAACATTAATCAACAATTTAATTTATTTGTGTATTTATGCTTGTAATTTTATATGTATGGATGTATGTATATACCCTGCAAAAAATGCGATTAATCCGGGACGTGTCCGGGATCAATCGCAAGGGAGCATGCGACTAATACAATTTTACATCCCTTTATATGGAGAGAACTGATCGCATTTGTTCGAGCATGTCCTATGAAGAGACTAATTGTTCAACTTGTATACCCGAACGGGTACCAATGTAGATTAATCGCTTTCATCCCGAACGGGTACAAATGTAGATCAATCGCTTACATCCTGAACGGGTACAAATGTAGATTAATCGCTTTCATCCCGAACGGGTACATATGTAGATCAATCGCTTTCATCCCGAACGGGTATAAATGTAGATCAATCGCTCCCAGCACGAACGGGTACAAATGTAGATTTTTCCCAGTTGTTCGCCAAGGCAATTTTTAATAACAATGTTTAAAAAATTGTAAATGTTCATGCATATAGTATACATAAATAAAGATTATATAATGTTTTACTTTTGAAAAAAAAATCTCAATAAATAAATTAAAAAATTGTAAGTTTTGAGTATGCATTATATGAGCGTAATGTAAGGGATTTTTTCATAGAATATTTTAGGCTACATTTTGTTAAAATTATTATTCATCTTTGTTATTAAAAGAAAGGGTGTTCAATTCGTTTTACCAGTTGTTCTACAATTTTTTAAATACATTGCATATTTTTGTAAAATTTCTACATTTAAGGAATCTAGATTTGTACCCGTTCGGAATGAAAGCGATTAATCTACATTTATACCCGTTAGGGAACAATTGGTCTACAATTAGTCTACATTTATACCCGTACGGGAACAATCGGGGACTAATTGTCGACCGATTGTTCTCGAAAGAGATCAATCCGGGACAAATATCTTTCGGTATTAATCGCACATTTTTTTGCAGGGTACATACATACATCCCTGCAAAAAGTGGGATCACGCAATATGCTAGTACAGGACCAGGTTACGTTGTGACAATTACTAGATACAGAGAGGGTTCAAATATATGAAAAAATATGGTTACATTAATATTGCGATGTCATTGGACATGACCACCCTTGCTTCACCTCTGCATAACAAAAGACTATATAAAAAACCACCCCATTTGGGCCATATACTAGTCTGCTTACAGTGGACCACGTTTTAAACTACATCCCAATACCCTAGACCGTGTCAAATTGCCGACCAACCACGAATTAGTTTGCGGCGAACGACAATTTACATTCGATGTGGTCCGATGCAGCATAACATGTAACCAAGTTCGTAACCACGTCCCTTCAGACCTACTTTAAAGCCCCGTCCCATTGGACTACCTAGTTCTCAAATTTTTGAAGGGATACATACATATATAGTATACACACAAATTCTTATCAAAAATGGATTATAAACTTAGCTTTGAAAATCATCAACTTTACAAGACAAAAAAAAAAAAGCTTTTATTTTTATGGACTCTTGCTTTATTTTTTTAATTTTAAGTCGCATTTATTGAATGTGTGAAATTAAAAAGAAAGCGGAAATTGCGTTTAGAGTTGATGAAAAGAGCAAATAAAGCAAATATGTAACGGTGAAAAACAAATTATTAAAAATATAGAGCAATATTTGCTTAAGATTTTGGCGATTTAAGGCAATAACAACGCCCCAAAAAGGCAATTTCTATTGGGTTGCTTTGACTTTTTGGGCTCTTCGGCACAGTAAGCGAAGATTGATTTTTAACGAAAAAGAACATGAGCAAGAACTAGATAATTTCATTACTTACAACAATCATAGCAAATGGATAGGAATGTATGTATACTATGTAAATTTTTTTTAAATGCGTCGATTAGCTAACTTTTTGTTAAAACCTAAACAAAGAAAAAAACTGCTGTCATGGTCTTCTGTAAGCGACGCACAAAATATAAATAAACAGCAGTATACTGCATTCAAACATATTTATTCAGCAACAAAATTTGAATTGTTTGAATTTATGATCTTGTTTTAGTGCAATTCGAATAAACAATATGCAACTTGAGAAGCATTATTATGCCAGAAGTGTCACAAGTCAATAACAATAATTTTATAATTCTTCAGTTTCGTTGCCCAAACATGAATTTTCTATTGAGAACGAACTTCAGAATCATTATCAATTTCTGAAACACTGACAATATACATAGGTACTTGAAATGAAATAATAGGCGTGTTTTTTTTTTGGGCACTTCGCTGTCCGCTTGTACTGGATCTGCTCTCTTAGCTGACAGTTTTCATACAAAATTTTAGAGACGTTAAGAAAGCTTTAGAGAGTATGCCAGCTGCTCATTATACTGATCGTAACTGATTATACCAATTTTTTCTGTTGTGAATAAATAAAATGGTTTCAAATTATTGTCGATAGATATCTTCTCCATTTCGAAACTATCCAAGACTCAACCCAATAAATTTTTTCCTATTACCTTACTTTAACGAACGGAGTTCGGTTGAGTCTTGGATAGCTTCGAAGAGAGTTTCGAAATAGAGAAGACATCTATCGACAAACAAATACGGCTAATGAAAACTATATGTTATTATAGTAACAGCCAATTTCACGAAAAAATTTAAGAGTGAAAATTTAATTTTTTCCCTGTCAGATTTCATATAAAATTCAAGTAAAAAAAATTAAATTAAACTTAAATTCTTTCGTGAAACTGGCTGTAAGGAGAGAAAGAGTTAAGTATTTTAAGACAACCTAATTCCAACTCAGAAATTTTTGTTTGAGAATGGATGGGATTTCTAATTCATAAGGAAGGGAAAATACATCGCGCAATAAAGCTTCCGTTTTGCTGAAGAATGGATCTCCTCCTTTAAAGAAGGTGGTAAATATTGGAAAAAATATTAATTTTCTTGAAGCACTACTAAATGCGCATGCGCACCAGTATCTACAGGTACATCATCTAAACGTATGCTTTATGTACATATTTGTGAATCTACATTTATTTCTTGAGTGTACGTATTTCGATTTTGTTCGTTGTGATCACCTTCAAAACCCAGTTCTACCACAAGCAAGTCAAATACCATAAAAAGTAATCGCTACGCACATAAAAACGAAAATAGAAATACTTAAACATACCTACATATCGTCGTTTAAACTTCATAACCGCCTAAGTGAAACTTTCCTAATCGCCTATGCCAAAATTAAGATTTGTCAAACTTGAACTCCTGGCGCCTGGACCTATCCAACCGTACCATTAACTTAGTCTTTGGGAAGCTCGGGTAGCTACTTATATATTTCCTTATAAAATCCTCTGCAGCACTGAAGTTGTAGAGTTGGGCGTCAAAAATTCAATTTTAATTTTTGGCGTAAATATCGGTTAGCTGGTAATGAAAGTCTCACTTAAGCGGTTATGAAGTTTAAACGGCGATATGTACATATCTTGGTGTATGCATTGGCTCATAAAATTTTTCAAGACATCAACTTCCCTGCAAAAAAGTTTTGCTTATTGTTGACAAATCAGGTCTAAAGGAGTACGCTGGCAGCGCTGCTCCTGTTATGCACTCACTCTGTCTACTCCTAACTTTCTAATACTTATCTAGGCCTTATTTCGCATGGCGGATAAGCCTTTGGAATAAGGTGTGCTCTCAGTGAGAGGGAGTAATTCTTATTTTCTGATGACATCAACACAGGAAAATCATCGTTATTTTAAGCCTTACCTCATACAAATTTGCTACCCTTATAATTTTCAGGCCTTATTTCCTAAGCCTTTAAATCTGCTATTTTAATTCTTAAATAAGGCTTAGATTTTTTGGTGGGTTGTTGCGGTTGTGGATGGATGGGTCATGAAAGAGTCAACACAAAGCCAAATAATAAAAAGATAATAAGAAAAAACACACAACAATAAGAAATATAACGAAATAAAGAATAACGAAGAGGAAACACTTCACTTGGAAGCGCAAATAACTCATCATCAAGGCAACCAACCACACATGGGGTAACGATTTTGACAGAGCCGACGACGACTCGTTTGTAGTTTTACAAAATTTAATGATTTTTATGAAGGAAAAAAAAATGAAGAAATAGCAAGAAACCAAGCCAAGTGTGTAGTAATGCATAAAATTACGTGCATATGTGCATATAAATATGTATGGATGCATGTATGTATGTCATATGTATGCATTAAGGCAAGTCAATTTTAATTAAAGTCTTTTTCGAAGTGGGGGTAGAAAAGCGCACTAAATTGTCATCAAAGTAAATTAATGTGATTACCAAATTTAAAAGTTTTAAACCCGAGAGAAAATCTTTTGGCAGGGTTGCCGCCTTTATGAAAATTTTGAATTAAACAAATTAATAAAAATATCACCACATGTATATAAATCAAGAAGAACCCAGTAGGCCCAAAGATCTAAAAATCACCAATACTTTGCTCATTACATTTGCTTTAGAGAGGATAACAACTTCCATGACTATGCCCCATGACTATCGCACGGCGATGGCCGCCTTCGCATGAATGACTTTTTAAAGTAAAACAAGTAAGAGCGCGGCTGTCTGAATGGGGAAATGAAAAGTTACTTATAGTAGCTTAATTTATAATTTCAATTATGTGGGTTATTTATGGAGAGATTTATTAGAAAAAATGGTGTCTTAGCTGTTTAAATGGAGAAGTTATACCCCAAAATGTCCATGTCGGAACAATCGGTTGTATGTGAGCTATATGTTACAGTGGTCCGATTCGGCCGATTCCGACAAATATTCAGCTTCTCCTAAAACTACACTCACATTCCGAATTTCAAGGAGATATCCCAAAAACTGAGGGACTAGTTTGCGTTCACACAGACGGACATGGCTTAATCGACTCAGCTCGTGATTCTGATCATATCGGTATATATTTTGGTGGGTCTAACTCCTCTCCTTTTGGTACTTTCGACAAAATTTGTTTGGCACAAAGTTATAATCTATATATATATAAATGATTTGGTATTTAATTGTAACGCTAAAACTTGAAAACGGCTGAACCAAATCAAATACTTCCTTAGGGGGGTTTGTTTGTTGTTACCCCGCGAAGGTTTAGTCGAAGAGAAAATTAAAAAATATTAGGGGGGCGTGGCACCTCCCATACAACCTTAATTTTTAAAGCTGATTATCTCTAAAACAGTTCAAGGTAGGGAGCTGAAAATTGGTATAGAGGTAGGTGATATCAAAACCCTTCTCTCAGAAAAATGGGGGTTATCAGAAAAGGGGGCGTGGCACCTCCCATACAACCTTAATTTTTAAAGCTGATTATCTCTAAAACAGTTTAAGGTAGGGAGCTGAAAATTGGTATAGAGGTAGGTGATATCAAACTCCTTCTCACTCAGAAAAGTGGGGGTTATCAGAAAAGGGGCGTGGCATCTCCCACACAACCTTAATTTTTAAAGCTGATTATCTCTAAAACAGTTCAAGGTAGAGAGCTGAAAATTGGTATAGAGCTAAATCATATCAAAACCATTCCCACGCATAAAAGTGGGGGTTATCGGAAAAAGGGGCGTGGCACCTCCCATACAAACTTAATTTTTCATGCTGAATATCTCTAAAATTGTTTACGCTAGGGGCTTGGGAATTGGTGTGGAGATAAACGATAACAGTTCCATATTAACGCAAAATAATAGGAGTTATACGAAAAGGGGGCGTGGCACTTCCCAACAACACTTAATTTTTTAAGCTGAATATCTTTAAAAGGATTTAAATCAGGGACCTGGAAATTGGTACAGAGCTATATGATATCAAAACACTTTTTGCGCATAAAAGTGTAGGTTATCGGAAAAGGGGGCGTGGCACCTCCCATAAAAACTTAATTTTTCAAGCTGAATATCTATAAAAGCTTTTAAGGTTGGGACCTGAAAACTGATCAGGACATTAACGATATCAATAGCGTGCAAATGAAAAAAAGAGTAGTTTTGGGAAGAGGGGGCGTGGCACCTCCCATGCGTTCTTAATTTTTAAGGCTAAATATCCTTAAAAGCGTCCATGGCATGTACATAGAAATCACTATGCAGATATACGATATCAATACCATGTTCACCCAAAAAAAAAATATTTATCGAAAAATGGGCCATTGCACCTCCCATACGTACTAAACTTTTTAGGCTGAATATATCTAAAAGGGTTGAAGGAGGGGCCTGAAAGCCATTATGGAGGTATACTATATCAATCCTCTTACTTACTTAGTGAAAATAGCCAATACTAACTGAAAATAAATATCCGGAACAGAAAACTAAAAATGTTGTGTATCGTGCAGCCTTAAACTGAATACTAAAATTATATATTTTTGAAGTTGTATACACAATGAAGTAGTGAAAAATCGTTAATTTTCTATTAAAAATAATACCGGTGTAATAACAATTTTTGAAATGAAATTAATAAAAAAATCTATTTTGGGCAGAACGAAGTTTGCCGGGTCAGCTAGTACCATATAATTTTCATGAAAGGTATAAAAAGCAATGAAGCGAAAGCTTCGGGCTTTCATTCCGAACCGCATGATTTTTTCGTATGTTCGTTATTATAATCTTGTTAGGTATTCGGTATGTATGGTAGTAGTATTTTAGTGCTGAATATACAGCTGCCTACTACCTAACTTTGTTATGTACTTCATTCGTATAAATTTTTCTGTTTCGGCTTACTCTTCTTCTGCCGCTTTTTCATAACTCTGACGAGTTTTATGGCCGAGCTTTTCTCCCAATTCGAGGTGTGCGCCTTTTTGTTTTTCCTACTAATTGGGTGGACCTACAGTTTAATGCCGGCTCCGAACGGCGAATGCATTTTTGTGAGAAGCTTTTTCATGGCAGAAATACTCTCGGAGGGTATGCCGCCCACTGCCGAGAGGTGACCGCTGCTCTTAAAAAACCCAATAATTGGATTATTACTGATTAGCAAAATTTTTTTTGGTGTTTGCTCGGACTGTGGTTTGAACCCGAGACCTCTGGCATAGCAGGTGAGCACCCTACCCACTGCACCATAGCGGGCACCTACTTTAGTCAGTGAAGAAATGATCTGTCCTCAGTTTGTACGTGCTGCTCAACATACTTTAGGAGTACCTACCTGCGGTATATCTAACAAAAGCAAGTATCCTGGCATGCACAAAAAATCGCATCAGCTCACGAATGGCCCTACTGGGGATACCTATAATTATTTTGTACGAGTATTGCTAGTTTTCTTCGGCCTAGTTTTTTTAACGAGAATGCCCACCCTAAATTAAATATATGTACTATGTATGCACACTTATAGATATAGCTACATACAATACCCAATAAACACAAGGGGTTCGCGTCGACTACGGAAGGATTTCGCTTCTCTGATTTTATTGTGGCAATACTGGAGAATCCGAAATGCCAGATGAAGTCACTTTCGCGATTGGTGCCTTTTTATATTCTTGGATAGTTGGCGATGCGCGATTTCGGCTCATTGGCGAATACATTCTAGAAAATCTTTTTCTGTGAAACCGCCTCGAAATCGGCGGTTGACAGACGGCAGCGATAATCCGGAATATCTAGCTAATTCGGACTTAACTTGAGAATTAAGTGGAGGCAATCCGGAATATCTCTTGAGTTAGTCCTCAAAATTTTAGCGGATTAGAGCATTTTTTAATGACATCCCTGGTGAAAAATGTCTATTGTGAATGAAAGGGAAGAAAAAGAAGAACCCAAGGCAGATCTAGGAAGGTTGGCGCATAAGTGAATTCAGAAATTTTGAATGTAATTTGTTATTGTAATTGGTAGAGTGTAATGTCAAAATGATATTTCGCCTTAGTTGAAATCTGAATTCGTTTGCGACTCGCCCATTCCCATTGACCATGATGTGATTTCGTTTTGATTTTGACATTACCCTACCTTTGGAAATAAAACAAGAAGTTTTTGAATTCGCCGCTGCGCCTACCTTCCTTCAGCTGTTTTGTTAATCCGCAATACTTGCCGTCTGTCAGGGTAAAATTTTAATCGCATTAAGTGTTGCTGTAATCGGGATTATCGCTGTCGTCTGTCAATGCTATTACACAGAGCCAAAAAGTTCACCTACAATCAAAGAGACTGCCACCTAAAAAAGCTATTTGGCCGAGGAGAGGGAGAGGGGACAAAATTGAAGAAATTTTTGCTAGAAATTCTTCTGGATTTTAGCTTGAATTTCTTCTTAAATTTATTTAAAAGGATATCGAATGAAAACGAGGAGATAACTTCTTGTTTATTAATTTTTTACGTCATTTTGTAAAAAAAATTAAATTGTTAGAAGAAATCTGCTTGTTTTTAGGAGAAAATTTTTATAAAGCAAATCAATAAGGACATCCTCTAATTTTTACTTGAACCTTTTTGAATTTATTAAAAAGGAAAACTTTTTATTTTTAAAAGAGCCCTTATTAATTCAAATTTTGCTTTAAACGTCTTAACATACGTACATACATACATATGTACATATATACTCGTACATACTAGAAGTATGCATAACAGCTATTGCATCAGCCACGTTTTATGCGTGCAATTACATGTTCAAGAAATTAAAAGGGAGAACTTTTTATTTTTAAAAGAGCTCTTATGTATTTCCTCCGTTCGTCAATTTCACTACGGCTTTGCACATTTCTACAATTCTCAAACGATTAATGAAGCACTTGGTATAAAGAGTTTATTATGTCCATCTGCACTTATATTAAATGAAATGTTGCCCTTTGTCTGAATAAGTCCTAGGAAAATACTAGTTGACTAATTATGTTTTCCGATGAAAATCAAGATTCGCTTCTTAATAATATTAAACAGGGTTTCTTCTTAATTTTACAGGTTATCTGCTAAATTTATGTGAAAAGGTTTCCATATTTATTCTAGGAGTCATCTTCTAAATTTTATTTAATAGGTTTTCATCTTAGTTTTAAAGGTTATCTCTTAAATTTTACTGAAAATGATTTCATCTAAAATGCACGGGTCATCTTCTTAATTATATTGAAAAGGTATTCATATTAGTTTTACACATTATCTACTTAGTTTTATTAAAATGAAATATCCAGTAATAATAAGACGGACATCTTATTGGAGAGAAAGCATAGAGAAATCCGCTAAACTTTGTTCTAATTTATAGGGCATTTTAGGTGGTATTTTGGCTCTGTGTAGCTTTTGAGTTTCTAGAGTAGAGTTTTAAATGTTAGATTTAAACCAAATAGGAAATATTTTTCGTTCAAGCCATGATTTAAAAAAATCAAATAGTGCTATGGCAAGTTTAATTTTCCTCTCAAACTCGACACCTAGGCCTAAAAATTATATTCATCTCCACTAATTCCCCACGATACCATTCTCGCCTTTATGTTGATTGGGCATACATATGCAATCAATGGATGTATAACCAAGAATATATTTTAAATTTAAGTGAAAGAAGCGTTTTTTTGGTTAGAAGTAAGGAAAGAAATAAAGTTAAAAAACCAAATTCAATTTAAGGCAGAGTAGTGTAACCGAAACACTTGATTTGGTTTCTAATATATTGAGTATCGTTTTGTTGTTGCTTTTACTGCTTCTGTTTTTTTTTTGTAGGTTAGTGTTAGCTAATTAAGCGTTTAAGAGCCGAACTAAAAAGGGAGGCTTGTGTGTATGTGCATATATATGTATGTATGTATTTATAGTGATGTTGTTGCTGCTACTAACTTGTGAATGGAGTAAATTTTTAACACACTTTCCGTGATTTTACAACTGATTAATTTTGTTTTTTTTTCCTTCCTACTTTTTCCATACACATACATACAGCTACAAATAAATGCAAGCCAAGCGAAAAAAACAAACATAAAACACAAAAATAAATAAATAGCAAAAATGGTAGTGCGAAAAAATGCGTTTCCCGCAGTTACAAGTTAACAAAATGGCTAACACACTACACAGAGTTGGCTAAGTACTAGTAAGTGGCTTTTCACTTGAGTGCCGCTGCTTGTTGCTGTTGTTGCTGCTATAATTGTAGTTGCTTTGGTTGTTGCATGCAAAAAAAGGCATTTTTGTTTTTTCAAATTGCCACAATCTACGCATAGATGAATACATACATTTTTAATATTAATATCCGCAATATTTTTCAAAAGCTTTTGCTAGCAAATACTGCATTTAAGCAAATTACACACAAAGAAAAAAAAATTAATTATTTATTTTTTTTAAATGTTTTGTAAGTATTTTATATTTTTTTCCGCAAAATTTTTTTTTTGCACACAATTTTTATTTTTTTTATTTTTTTATTTTCTAGCACTATTTTTTATAAAATTTTCTTTTAATTTCAATTTTCAACATCTTTTTCGCTTATTCATACATGCAAAATATTTTTATACATTTTCACTTTATGCATGTAGCTATTTATTTATTCAGTATGTATCTTTATATTTAGTAAATCTTTCTCAAATGTCATATACACGTAAATATGTAGTATGTAATCACGAGACGATCTTCTAACGTTCAAAGCCAAAACTCAACTGTTCAAATGGCAAACACAAAAACAAATACAACCTGCCGCTCGCTTCAACCTGTTACTGCTTGCTATGAATTGCTTTTTAGTTGGCGGCAGCGTTGCCAATTGCATGTAAAGTGTTTTCTTATTGTAATTGCTGTTGTTGTTATTACATACATATATTACTTATATATGTACATATTTATATATATTATTGTTGTTGTTGTTTTAAAAGTTGCTGTACGTATCCATCTCTAAATTTAAAAGTTAGGAGAGAGCGCTTTTGAAGTGAGGCAAGTTTCGGCTTTGCATGTACAGGGTATTGCAAAAATTCTTTGCCTTTATAGATAATTGTCACTAAACATCCAACATAGTATTAAAGTCAATTCTAATTCGTTGTTGAGTACAAATACACTTTGTTGATTCAAATTGTCGTCGTTAGGTGCGTTTTTAATTTAACTTGAAGGCGCCGTATCGCCGTGGCTACCTTTCTTGCTAATTACGGAATTTTTCTTTTGAATTTGCCATACTGGCGTCGTTTTTGTTACGTTTGCATGACTTCTGATGGATATTTTTCAGTAATATGGAAAATTTCAAATGTACGATCCCATACATTGCCCACGTCAACTACCTTCTCTTAAAATACTACTGTAAAAATTTGAGCAACCTACGCAATTTAGCTTGTGTTTGAGAGCTATTTAAAGTCGAAAGCCTCGCATGTTTTAACAAAAGTGGAAAAAAGTGAATTTCGTGTGCTGATTAAGCATTATTTTTTTCGTAAAACAAAAACCATGAACGAAACCAAGGAAAGGCTTCATAAATACTATGGGAACTCTGCTCCATCATTTTCAATGTTTAAAAAGTGGTTTAGGGAATTCCGTTGTGGCCGTAATAGCACAAGTGATGCCGAACGTTCAGGTCACCCAGAAGAGGTAATCCACGTCAGAAATCGTCGATAAAATCCATGAAATAATAATGGACGATCGGAGAATGAAAGCGCGTGAAATAGCTGTGACCAGAGGCATCTCAACCGGGCGAATACATCACATCTTGGACGAATATTTAGACATGAACAAGCTATCCGCGCGATTGTTTATAGTCGACAACAAGCGTAATCGGGTGTGACTTCAAAGGAGTGTTTGGCGCAATCCGAACGCATTTTGGGGGTGGTTTGGTAGATGAATCTTGAAACCATCACAACACCCCAGAAACCAAGGAACGCTCAAAGCAGTGCACTCAAAAAAAAATTACTCAGATTATGGAAAAATGGGAATGATTCGGCGCTAAAGACATATTTCCATGTTTTGATGTACAATTTTCTTTAAAACGTGGTTTTTATTCCTTGATTTGAAGAAAATCGTACATCAAAATATGGAAATATGTCTTTAGCGCCGAATCATTTCCACTTTTCCATAATCTGAGTAAGTTGTTTTTTCAGTGTGGGTTTTCCTGACATATGTGCTCCGAAGTAGCAAAAAAATTGGTATATAGGCCAATAAGGTTATGACCACAGTTTTTTTGGGATGCACGAGGTGGCATGTACATCGCGTATCTTGAAAAGGGTAAACTAATTACCGGTGAATATTACTCAGAGCTTTTGGACAGATTCAATCTTGCTCTGAGGCAAATACGATCGGATTTGACAAGAAAATTTTCTGTTTCAGAATGACAATGCACAACCGCATACGTGTGTTCATAATTCATAAATTGGGTTACGAATAATTCATAAATTGGGTTACGAATTGCTAACTCACCCACCATATTTTCTAGATTTAGCACCCTTCGATTATTTCCTCTTTCCAAACCTGAAGAAATGGCTGGGTGGTAAGAGATCCGGGTCAAATGAAGAGGTCATCACAAAATCCTATTTTTTGCTAGAAACGAAAGCATTTCAAAAAGCTAAGTGTTTCGAGTTAGAAGATTATGTTGAAAAATAAAAGGCATTTTTGTCGCAAAAAATTATTTCGTATTCAAAATGTCGCGGACTTATCAAACAACCCTCGTACTTTGATGTTTCTAATTCATTTGCAGATTTCAGTCATTTCTATTGAGGACATTAATTTTAAAAGTGAAATTGATGATAACACAGTCCGACAAAATGAGGCCGATTTTTTTGACCATAAACCAGACCATACTTTCCTAAAGGTTGTCGATGCGCTGAATTCAAATCTGTACGCAGAATTGCTCTATCACGTCAGGATATTTTGAGATATCCCAACCTAAATGTGCAAAAAACACCGTTTTTGCCTATTTTTGAGGTTATATATCAACGACAGATTCTTTTTTTTTTTAAAAAGCACATATAGCATCTTAAAGAAGAAGTCTTTCTCTTACGAATGGCGTTGAGTTTGCTCAAATATCTTTTTTTTCGCTGAGATAGAGCAATTTAAAGTTTATAAATGCTTAAACACCACAAGCCCACAAAACACAATCCCACAAACTATTAACTCATAAACTTTAAATTGCTCTATCTTAGCGAAAAAAAAGATATTTGAGCAAACTCAACGCCATTCGTAAGAGAAAGACTTCTTCTTTAAGATGCTATGTGTGCTTTTTTAACACAAAAAAATTTGTCGTTTATATATAACCTCAAAAATAGGCAAAAACGGTGTTTTTTGCACATTTAGGTTAGGATATCTCAAAATCCTGACGTGATAGAGCAATTCTGCGTACAGTTTTGAATTCAGCGCATCGACAACCTTTAGGAAAGTATGGTCTGGTTTATGGTCAAATTTCTTGTCGGCCTGTGTAATTATACATATATATATATTTGGCAATGTTTCTCTTTCTGTAGGTCTAACGATTTTTGGTCGGACTTGTCTGCCAATTGAATGGAGGAGTAACCGCTATTTAAAAAAAAATACTCAATAATTGGCAAAAACTAATTTGTATGTATTAGGGCGATCCTGAAATTTATTGAGACAACTTTTACATAAGATGCCGGTCCCGGAATCTTCATTGGGTAATCTGAACTTCGACCTATGTATGTATGTCAGCCACGATTTAACGGTCTCCAAACGGCACTAAAAATGCCGTTGCTAAGACAGCGTTATTAATCATTCAATTCACTATGTGTAAGGCCTAAAAAGTGCCCCAAAATCACATCCAAACCACAAATTTAGTTAGAATCTCTTGAGTGATAAAGAAAAACTCATTAGAGTTGAAGTAAAATCTTTTATTTTATTTTATTTTATTTTTTTTTTAAATTTATTTTATTTTTTTTTTAATTTATTTTATTTTTTCTTTTATTTTTTTTAATTTTATTTTATTTTATTTTATTTGTTCAAATGGGAAGTACATAAATTTGAGTGAAAGATTTTTCAACACCTTGTAAATTAGTTATTTTCATAATTGAGTTAAGAGCAGCAACAGAAACCAGCCAAAGCAAAAGGAGACAATACTGGTCAACCACAATGGCAGCAAGACAAGTTGCGCGGTGCAAAAAATTAAAAAAATACCAACAACAGTAGTAGAAACGGCAAAAAAGTTGAAAAACCACTAACACGCACATACACACACACACATTTAAACAAGAGCAAAAATTAAGTTAAAAACTTTTAAGCCAAAGTAGAAGCACAGCTGACGAACGAACAAAAAGCGTCAATAAATTTGTACAAATAAATGAAATAGGAAATGCAGGTATGGGCATATATGTATGTACATACATAAATATATAAATGCATATATAATAATATTATATAGTTTTATGTATGTATGTTGTACATACATATTTATACTGCATTAAATGTATGTTGAGCTAAGCAACAAGATGAATACAAAACTAAATGCCAATGGCAACTAAAATTCAACAAACAAGCGGTAAAGTGACGAGTGCTCAAACAAAACTTGAAAACTTGACTAAAAGTTAAACTTCTGCTGCTGCTGCTGGTTTTCTCTGGCTCACAAAAACACAAATACATGTACATACATGGATACATAAACACATATAAAAATGCATGCAAAACCACACAGAAGTTAAGTTAATTAAAAATGATCTTCTGCGAACAATTGCGGCAAAGCCGAGCGACAACATTTGATTAACAAAACAAGCAAAGACTTGAGGTACAAGCGATATAATAAAACAATAACAATAAAAGCAATACATAATTACAATTATATTGATGAAAATGGCAGCTAATAATTCATTATTTGCAGAGAATAACGAAGAAGAACTGAAGATTAGCTATAATAATATTTCGCAAGCGACCTTCCACACAGAACGCCTGAATAAGTTTGCTAATGTTCAACAATTTGATTTAAAGCTGGCGCACAAGAGAAAAAATTTAATGAAAATTAAATAGAAAAAAAAATGTAGGTTGAAATTGCAATCTATTGATTATTTTGAGCAAGTTTTACTATAAGAAAAACTTATAAATGCAATGGTTGCAACGTTGTCTATTAGATTCCTGGAATAACATGATCCCACATGGTATATACTTTATTATTCTCCGCAGTGTTTTGTTGTTTCCGGCTCTTCTTCGTCGCACAAACTCTGCAGAAGTAGAATTAAGCATTTGTATTTTCCGCATGCTTTTCGAGGACTATAAAGCCTGTTAAGAGACCCATTACCAGTAACTGTGTAATGTTATGTTCAGACGCAACCTCAATTGAACATTAAGAGCCTGCGCTCAATTTTCATGCCTATGATTCTCAATTTACCATACAAAAATTGATTAAGTTAATGCTTCATTAGAAACTAATGAGTTCCTAATGAAGAACAATTCTGCATGCAACCGTTAGAAAGGTTTGTTTCGTAAGCAAAATAAAGTGTCATGAACAGAGAAATGGGTCCACTAAACAGGTTGATTCATCTGATCAGATGAATTCTTGTTCTTCTTCAACAGCTATCAAATTTGTATACTTCTGCATATTCTATACACTGAGAGAAAAAAATATATGGAGGGGTCAAAGAAATTGTTTACCTATTTTGAACACTACTTTCTTTGTTTTGAGTAAATTTTCCTTAAAACATGTTAAAAGGTTTATAAAATATTGTTGTTACATGCGTTACCATGGTTTCATATACTTGTTTTGAAAAAATTCATACATTAAAATAATGAAAAATTCTTTAAGCGCCATTCCATTCCCAACTTTCCTTGTTTTGAAGACTTGATTTCTATAATTTTGAGAAATTAAATTCCCATACAAATCCCCATGGCAACGAATTTGTTTGAATGTTTTATGTTTTTTCCAAATTTTTTGATAAAATTTACACAAAACAAAGAAAATTTTGTATTGGGACGCGTGTTCAAAATAAGGAAAATTATGTCTTTGATCGAGAGAAAATTTTTTTTTGAGTGTACATGCATTCGTGTATACGATTGGTAAAAGTTGTGAGCTGAATGTCAAATTATTTAGTCCTCCTTGCAATTTTGACACTTAGGTCACGAGAGTTTGATATGCAGCTCACGGCAATCCCCTTGACCATATGGAGTGAGTTTTGCGTGACTGTTGTGACAAAATTTCGCCATTTGTCTCTTTGTAGAAGCTTGTAGAGTCGCAAGTGGAATGATTAGATCCTTCCAAGGCAGTATAAGTGGAGAGGATGCGCCTCCGGGTGAATGGAGAGGTGATCTGCCCATAATTAGCTATATAGGAAGATGAAAAGGTGTTTGACTTCCCTTGTTTTCAAGGCCTCTACTGCCTCCGGTGTTTCAGTTACATCAGTCTGAATTACACTGCATTGGTCAGGCAGGTGGAAGTCTTACCTTGCGAACGAAAGTATTGAAAACAATATACAAGATATGTAACAACAAAACACGGTGCTATGCGTTCTTTGTACAAAAATTTTGTCTGAGGAGATCCCTAGTGAAATTTTATGGCGAATAATTTTTTAGAACATTTTAACCCTCTAACGATCTTCAAACTTTTCGAACTTTATAAAATAGGGTTCAAAACGACCTCTTCATGGAGGTGTTAGAGGGTTAAATTGTTCTAAAAATTAGTGCTCGTGCAATTTTAATATGTGTTTTCTAACAACATACTTATATACGACATGTATTTTAACCTTTTTTATCTTTTTTAAAAATCACCCAGATGAAATTTCGCGAATTTAAAATGGCAATAAAACAAATTTACCTCAGAGAGCAAAATGTTTCGGGGCTTTTACTATATAGATAATGATCTTTCGCTCTGTGTGGAAATTATTTCGCCCCCAAAAGTGCTGTTGCCATGGTTCAATAATAAAGATTATCGCATGCCGATGAAATGTCATGGAAACAGCAATGTAGAAGAATTTGACAGGTCGAGCCCTCTATGGAAATGCTAGTGTGCGTGTGTGTGTAGCATATGTTGACAAAAAAAAAATGCTTGTGTTCGTGTGTTTTTGAAGATTGAAGAAGAAGTCAGCTGATCGCCTGCATACTCCTTCCTAGTTCCTTCATGGCTGTTGCACAGTGTAATAAGTATTCATATATGTATAACAAAAATGTTGATAAAAAGTAATAATAATATAATGGCGCAACTATAACAAATATCCGTAAAAAATTTTAGATTTCGCAAGAAATAATTTGTTTATCTTACATTATGGAAAAGGTTGTAAGTTTTAGAAATCGTTATTGACTTATGTAGCTGTTTTTTTATTTTTTGCTAAGTATATTTATACATATCTGTGTTCACAAGCAATATCCGCTTAAGTCGACTTAAAACCCACATACCTGTATTAAAATTTAATACGTATCTGCCGCATAAACTCCAAAATCATTAACAATCAAATACTTAAGTAAACAATCAAAGAAAGCAACCTACCTTTTGAGCTTGGCAGACATTGTCCGACATTATTCCAGAAATTTAAACGGCAACCAAACACTTTCATTTCTTTGACACGTTCTTTCATATTGCCCAGCACACTGGTTTCCGCGAAACTAACACACGGAATCATTTGTGTTATCCAAGCACAAGATGCAAGTTTGTTGTTGCTTTTTGCTTTGTTTTCGACTATTTGTTTTATAAATGCATTATTAGAATGCGCACACAACACAACGCACACACAACACACACGAAGGCGCCAAAAAGTATGCTTTAATTTTTGTATTTCTTTTTACGTCTTTTTAGTGCTGGCGTGTTGAATGAAGAGTTGTTTCACCATTTTTTGTTGAATATTAAATAAGTGAATAATTATTTTAAAAATATAAATACACGCGCGCCATCTGTTGGAACATAGCGGTGGTTATAACCTAATATCATTAGTAAATCTGTTGCATATATTTAGACAGCAATTAGAAATTACATCCATACATACATACACACATATATACATACATACATACACTCACGGAAAAAAGTATTGGCACAGCAGACAAAGTTGGTTTCGACCTCAAAAAACGCTTCCAAAGAACTAAAGTTTTTATTATTTCCTATTTTTGTTACATTAGTACAAGTATTAGGAATACGCTAAAGAAGAAATTACATTAATTCATGGAATGGTTTAAGCACATTAATTCGTGGAATAAAAAAAGTCCTATTTTTATGTGGAAAAAAGTATTGGCACACTTCACTTTCAGATTAAATAACAGCTAAATTTTTTAGCGCTAGTATATTGTGGGCGTACCGTTTTATTTTCTAACATCATTAAGTGGGTTTGGCATAGAATATACCAACTTTTTGGTAGTTTCCTCCCCAATATTTGGCCATTCTTCCATTAAGATTGCTTTTAGACTTTGCTTACCACTTTCTTAACCGCGGCTCCAGCTTATCCCACAGTTACTCGATTGGGTTGAGGTCCGGGGGCTGTTGGAGATGTGGTAGAACATGAGTAGTGTTATATGCAAGCCTGATACGAACTTCGTGGGGTGGTATTTCGGGTCGTTGCCATTTTGGAAGGTGTGTGATGTACCCAAGTTTAACTTTTCAGCGCTTTTTCTGGCGTCTTCTTTCAAAATATTGGTATAAACTTGCTTGTAAATTATACCCTCAATAAAAACCAATTCGAACACACCTGCAGTGGACATGCATCCCCATACTATCACGTTTCCCCCAATATGTTTTATAGTGCGAATAAGTTGATTTTGAATCTAATCCTGTATTAGTTTTTCGTCATACCCTTACTCATCCATATGAGCGAAAAATATTAAATTTGCTTTCATCCGAAAATATAACTTCGTCTCAGTTGCTGCAAGGCTTGTCTTTGTAAGCCTTTGCATAGCGCTTTCTACTTATTTGAGTGAAAAAAAAAACTTTGCTTCCACTGTTAAACATGGCGGTTGGAAGCATGACAGTGTGGGGCTGCATGTCCACTGCCGGTGTGTTCTAATTGGTTTTTATTGGGGTTATAATGGACAAGCAAGTTTATACCAATATTTTGAAAGAAGACGCCAGAAAAAGCGCTGAAAAGTTAAACTTGGGTACATCACGCACCTTCCAAAATGACAACGACCCGAAATACCACCCCACGAAGTTCTTATGAGGCTTGCATATAACACTACTCATGTTCTACCACATCTCCCACAGCCCCCAGACCTCAACCCAATCGAGTAACTGTGGGATAAGCTGGAGCCGCTGTTAAGAAAGTGGTAAGCAAAGTCTAAAAGCAACCTTAATGGAAGAATGGCCAAATATTGGGGAGGAAACTACCAAAAAGTTGGTATATTCTATGCCAAACCCGGTGCAGTGAAATAACGCCCGTGGAATTAACGCCCGCGGGCGTTATTTCCCAAAAAAGGAAATAACGCCCGCGGGCGTTTCTTCTTTTCTTGAAAAAGAAATAATTCCCGCGGGCGTTATTTCGTTTGATCCATGGGCTTTATTTCTCTTTCGGAAGGGCAATTAAGCCCGCAGACGGGTTTTTTTTTAAATATGGTGTATTAGGGAAAAAGCGCCGCAGGCGAAAAATTGGAATAAAAAATCGCGCGATTTTTAATTCCAATTTTTCGTGTTTTCTGAGTATGGTGTATTATAATTGGAAAACGCGCCGCAGGCGAAAAATTGGAATAAAAAATCGCGCGATTTTTAATTCCAATTTTTCGTGTTTTCTGAGTATGGTGTATTATAATTGGAAAACGCGCCGCAGGCGAAAAATTGGAATAAAAAATCGCGCGATTTTTAATTCCAATTTTTCGTGTTTTCTGAGTAAGGTGTATTATAATTGGAAAACGCGCCGCAGGCGAAAAATTGGAATAAAAAATCGCGCGATTTTTAATTCCAATTTTTCGATTCTTTAAATTTTTTTTAAATCCCTTCTAAATATTCAAATATTATGTACATATGTGTCAACTCCGCCGCTTAATAGAAATAATACCTACGAGTAATTACTGAGACAGAGAGGCTCAGGGTTATTACTGAGAGAGGCTTAGTTAAATGGATATTATTTAAAATAAATATATCTGCGGCGCTTTTCCAATAAAACAAACACCATATTTAAAAAAACGAAAAATTGGAATAAAATATCGCGCGATTTTTTATTCCAATTTTTCGCCTGCGGCGCTTTTCCTACTAATACACCATATTTAAAAAAACCCCCGTCTGCGGGCTTAATTGCCCTTTCGAAAGGGAAATAAAGACCACATCGCCGAATAGGGCGCGCGGGCGTTCTTTCCCTTTCTGAGTGGAAATAATACCCACGGGTTTAATTTCGTTTTATTCGCAGGCGCTATTTCTTTTTCAAGAAAAGAAAAAATGCCCGCGGGTGTTATTTCCTTTTTTTTGGAAATAACGCCCGCGGGCGTTAATTCCACGGGCGTTATTTCACTGCACCGCCAAACCCACTTAATGATGTTAGAAAATAAAACGGTACGCAATATACTAGCGTTAAAAATTTAGTTGTTATTTAATCTGAAAATGAAGTGTGCCAATACTTTTTTCCACATAAAAATAGGACTTTTTTTAATTCCACGAATTAATATGCTTAAACCATTCCATGAATTAATGTGATTTCTTCTTTAGCGTATTCCTAATACTTGTACTAATGTAACAAAAATAGGAAATAATAAAAACTTTAGTTCTTTGGAAGCGTTTTTTGAGGTCGAAACCAACTTTGTCTGCTGTGCCAATACTTTTTTCCGTGAGTGTACATACAGGTGAAACTAATAAAAGCGTGTTAAAAATATGAAATAGTTGCTGAAAATCTGTAACATTTTGACTGATAGCTGCTTTATGCATTTAATTTAGTTCTAGGTATTGGTTCATACATACATACATAGGTACATACTGAAGTTCTACTTGACAGACAGTTGGTGTAAGCCTTGACAGAAAATTAATCTAAGCCCTTACACTCTTAACAAATTTGTGCCATTTTGACTGGCAGTCACTGTATGCGTATACATTTTGAATTAAGTCCTTAGCCCTTAGGTTATGATCCTAATAAGTGCTGCCCTTGGTAACGCTCACTTGCGGTGAATTTCAACACATACAAAAAAGCAACAACAAAAAAAAAAACAAACGAAACAAGGATTGATGAAACGATCACTTAAACATGGGTATACATACATATATAAATAAGTACATATATTTCACTGTTTCACTTTTGTGCCTGTCCTTATTTCACAAAAGGCACACACAAGCGGCGACTCAAATGGATATTTCATGGTTACTTATTTAGATTTCGAAAAAAATGTGTTGACTTTTGCCACAATGTTTACAGATAAAGTATATAAACATGCATGCATGCATAGCAACATGTGTACGTGTGGGTATCTGGCTACATACATATATGAACAAATTGATGTGCCCAAAAATTATGTACCTGAGAGCGAAGAAGAAAGTTAACACGACCATTTTCAATTAGTAAAAAAGATAAAAAATACCAAAAAAACAAAAAAAAAACAACAACGAATAAAGCAATAAAAGGAATACATGGTCAAGACAAACAAAATAAACAAATATACAACAAATAATCCAAAAAGAAGGTCGAAAGAAAGAAGCGGTGGCAATAAAAGCGCAGCAGCAAGTCAGCGAATGAAGAAATGAAAGAAAGTGGACGCATTCGGAGTGGTAAGTGGCTTGACTTGTTCCAACGATTTGCGCGATCTTTTTTGGCTTGGTTTTTTTTTAGGGCTGCCACACATAGAAACATACTATGTATGTATGTACGTAAAACATGGACAAGTCAAGGAATGCCACTTTTTATTGTTTCCTGTTTCATAAAATTGGATACACGATGATATGTACCTACATATGAAATAAAACATATGGAATCATGTATATATGCACATACCTAAATAAACTGACTGACATGCAGCAGTTATTACTTAGTTACTTATGTATGTACATATGCATGCTTGTAATATCGCTTCTAGCACTAATCATAAAATTTCATCAGAACATGTGGAAAAAATGTTGTTTACTGTTTGATCTTAAGATAACAAAAAAAAATATAAAAAAAATTAAAGAATAAAGAAGCAATGCTGAACTTTTTAAGACAATTTGAATTTTTATTTCTTTTCCAATTAATTTTGCTACCTGAGTTACATACATACATACATATGTAGCTACATATACTTTATACGTCCATAAATATGTACATATGTGCATTTGTACATACATATGTATAACTGCATGATGCCTCATTCGTAAAATATTTGATTCATATTGTGCTTTCTTTACTAGGAATTATGACTGGACTTTTTATCTGGACGACGATCAGACACACACGATGTTTGGTTAATGCAAATTGTACAAGATTGCCAAGTGAGTCGGTAGGCTAATTGATCGATTTGAAGAAAAATTATTCATAATTTCATCAATTCATTGCGATGGGTAAATTAATAAATTGTGGAACATCGATATGTGTTTCTCGAACATCGAAATGGGTTTCTCGATCTATACTATGCCGTTCTACAAAGCCTTGATATCATAGAGGGAGATTTTCGTGAGCAAGCTAGTGATGGGCGAGTCCGAGATGTTTTATTCGATTCTCTCGATTGTTGAAACATCTCGAATGCTCTCGATGGTTTTCATTCGTATTCGAGTCAAGTCGTAAATGGCCGTCAGTCGAAACAATCGCTAAAACATCTCGGACTCGCCAATGATTCCTCTCGTTTTCAAAGCAACCCTACATTTCGGACTCGCTGCAAAAAATACATAACATTTGTTGTTGCCGCTTGAATATCAAAATTGCTTAAAAAAGTATACAGTGGTACAAATCTATTGCCGTTGTTACTGCTCGTAAAATTAATTTGTTTCGTAAGCGTCTCACTTCAGAAAATTTATTAATGTATTAATGTTTAAATAATTAATTGTATTTATTAAGCACGACACTCTTTAATTGTGATTGCAAAAATGCAGCGTCTATATATAGCATATTTTTCAATTTGGTTCATTTATTTACATATGTATTTGCCTCACTTCCATTAACAATCCTACTTTCTTCATCAACAACACTCATTCAGTTTATTTTATCAACTAAAACAAATCATCAAAACAACAGCCGGCCCGCCGACTCGGAACAGTCGCAAAAACATCTCGCTTGTGTAGTCGAGATGTCATCGAAAAAACCTCCGACTCCCTGACTCGGAACAATCGCAAAAACATCTCGGTTGTGTAGTCGAGATGTCATCGAAACAACCTCCGACTCGCTGACTCGGAACAATCGCAAAAACATCTCGATTGTGTAGTCGAGGAGCGAGTCAACTTTTGACTCGATTGTGATTTTGATACGATGGCGATTCTCTCGATTGTCTAAACATCTCGGACTCGCCCATCACTAGAGCAAGCTGTCTTTCAGCACTAGAATTGGCTGAGGAAAGCTCGGTATTCTTGATCAAAATAATCGGTGAGACAACTCTTTGTTTTTATATATAGATGAGGATTCCAGAACTGCTGGAAAATTACCCAGGAAAAGTAATCTCTAACGTTAGAGAATTTGTGATGACTACATTAGATAACTAGTGAAATTCGTAAACTATTTTCTAATCGAAAACGGCAGTAGAAAACTACACTAGAATTCAATTGGAAACTGTTTAGATAAAGAAGTATTCGAAAATTCTCATTAGAATCTTATTGAGGAACTACACTAGATTTCGATTTGAGAATTAAAATTTTCTCGATTTGAGAATTATGTCCCATTTTGTTTAAGAAAGCTATTATTCTCGGCAATTTCTCGAATCTCACGCTAGATACACTGGTCGACAAAATTGCAACAAATTTTTGTTACAGAAATAAAATTCTACTTTTCTAAAGGATCTCGGTCCGCTGAATCCGAATCTGAAGTCAGATTTTCTGTAATACGTACAGATTTTTAGATATTCATGCCCAAATGGGCGAAAAACACGTTTTTTGGCTATATTCACTCCTCAATCTCTATTATATAAAAATGAATGTGTGTGTGTGTCCTTTATGGACTCCCAAAGTAATCAACCGATCTTTTTGAAATTTTCACAGTAGATTCACGTGGTACTAGCGCACATAATAGGGTATATAGAATTTCGAAAAAGTGGGAACTTCCCGGAATATAGGCCCAAATGTGGACCCAGAGTGACCCAGCAAGTGTTTGAGCAATATGGGTATCAAACGAAAGGTGCTGAGCAGGCCTTCAACATAGAGTTATTTTCATTGCGATGCCTAGGCCGGGTCCCCAAATATGGGTCAAAACGTGGACCCGGATGACCCTCGAATGCTTCTAGGCGATATTGGTATCAAATGAAAGGTGTCGAGCAGGGCTTCAACATACAGATATTTTCATTGTTATGTTTTGAGTCGGTTTCCCAGAAATGGTTCAAGTAGTGAGCTCGGATGGTGATGGGTGGTCCCGATAAAGGTAAAGGTAAATGTAAATGTAAAGGTAAAGGTAAATGTAAAGGTAAAGGTAAATGTAAATGTAAATGTAAAGGCAAAGGTAAAGGTAAAGGTAAAGGTAAAGGTAAAGGTAAAGGTAAAGGTAAAGGTAAAGGTAAAGGTAAAGGTAAAGGCAAATGTAAATGTAAAGGCAAAGGTAAAGGTAAAGGTAAAGGTAAAGGTAAAGGTAAAAGTAAAGGTAAAGGGAGAGACCCATTATAACATAAAGCTTTTGTTTGTCGCAGCGAAGCGGGACGGGTATTTGCTAGTGTCTTTTAAATTACTTACTTATTTTAAAAATTTATTAAAGCTATTGAAAGCTTGGCCATTTCTCGTGAAGACAACGTTTTAATTTTTCGGATATCTAATTTAGGTATGTAGTAATATATGTTTTTGCACAATAAGGTATTTTTCGTCGAAAACAACGGCAACATTTCACTAAAAATAAAATTTCGTAAAATAACTACGAAACACTTTCGTAGTCTAGAGATTCGTAATATGTACGAAAGTTTCGTATATATTACGAAAGCATTTTTCTCAACAAAATCTAATTTTACGAATCTTTCGTAAATATTACGAAAGGGCTTTCGTAAACCATTTTCTAATATTTTTTTCGTATATATTACGAAATATTTCGTAAATATTACGAAACACTTTCGTAAATTTTCTTAAAATTATCTTTACGAATAATTTCGTATATTGTACGAAAGTTTTCGTAACATTATCAAAGGATTAAAAGATTTACGAAATACTTTCGTAATATATACGAAATACTTTCGTACAATAATATTTTACTGTACAAGTCTTCTTTCATTGTAAAGTGTTGAGTCGGTGCAATAATATCAAAAATTATTTTAAGTAGTAAGTGCGTAATGAAATAATGCGTAAAAGAATAATGCATTGTATATAAAAAGACAATATTGATATACAAAATAAACTGTGATATTTTCCAACTTAATTAAACTTAAAGGTGAGTACATTAGTTGCATTTACTTTTTCCTTTTTTCGGTCTTATGTATTTTCCTAAATAAATACTCAATAAAATAATATAAAGAGATATTTCTACACTCAGAGAAAAGATTTTAAAAACATATGAAAATGTGCTTAAAATTGGCAAAAACGTATTTAAAAGTGATGTAGATACGGCCATTTTTATTTTAAAAAGGTTCATTGTAAAATTGTAAAATCAAGAAAACATTTTAATTTAAAAATATTTATTTTTAATTCAAGCCCTATGAGATTTTGAACCTGAAACTTGCGCTTTTATTCCCTTCATTTTAATTTTCAATTTAAAAATTATTCCAAAATACATTTTTATTTCAAAAGTTTCATTTTAAATTTACAATTTTCATTTTTAAAATAAAAACGACCTGGTTTAAAACGTGCATTATAAAAATAAAATTTTTTTTCTCCGAGTGTAGCTGCTTGAATTTTAAGGTTTTAAGTAGTTTCCCTTTATCTTTATCTTTATCTTTATCTTTATTTTTATCTTTATCTTTATCTTTATCTTTATCTTTATCTTAGTCTTAATCTTAGTCTTAATTTTAAATTTTTATTTTTCTTTGTTTTTTCATTTTCTTTTTTTTTCTTTTTCATTTTTTTTTTCTTTTTCTTTTTCTTTTCCTTTTTCTATTTATTTTTTTTCTTACTTTTTCACAGGGGTATCTGTTTAAGTGGATCGGAACGACGTCCACATTTGCAAATTGCGATTTCCAAAGTTTCCTATGTTTGTAAGAACACGTATAGGCAATAAGTACCTCTTATTTTATTAATATAAATATAAAATATTAAAATAAATAAAAAACTTTTAAATGAATTGAATAAATTAATTTCAGTAGATATTTAAGACTAAAATGAAATTATCTAAACTTATTTCTTATGCATATATAAAACATCTTTCTCTTAGCATTATTTTATTGATATACATATTTTGAAAAAGTTTTCAAATTTCGTTGAAATATACATCATATGTACATAAATATATGTATGTAATAATTAAGGTATTTTTAATTTTAAGCTAAAAAATAATTTGGTCAATTGTACAACAATTTGACAGCTCTAAGAGCCTTCGTAAATGTACGAAAGCGGTTTCGTAATATTTACGAAATCTTTCGTTGCTCAAAAGTACGAAAGTATTTCGTAAATAGTACGAAAGCCTTTGTAAATACTACGAAAGTATTTCGTAAATACTACGAAAGTATTTCGTAAATACTACGAAAGTATTTCGTAAATACTACGAAAGTATTTCGTAAATACTACGAAAGTCTTTCGTAAATAGTACGAAACCTTTCGTAAATACTACGAAAGTATTTCGTAAATAGTACGAAAGCCTTCGTAAATATACGAAAGTATTTCGTAAATAGTACGAAATAGCTTTCGTACTATTTACGAAACCATTCGTTGCTCAATTTTACGAAAGAAGTTCGTAATATGTACGAAAGATTTCGTAATATTTACGAAATATTATTTTGAGTGTTGTAGCATGTTATAGGCGCAATCAAATTTTGTAGTTGATCAGCAGAACAATTTTTTTTACAATGCCACTTACATACGTCCATAATATAATATACTGCCTAAAAGCGTGCTTCAAAATTTTTAATTATTTTTGTATGGAGAAAATATTCCAAAATTATGAAGCTTAATATGCAATATTGCAAGTTACAAAAAAGATATCTGAAATATTAAAACGGTTTCTTCAAGAGAAATGTCCGCGTTTTCAATAGCTTTAATAAGTTTTTGAGATAAGTAAGTAATTTAAAAGATATTGAGGAGTGAATATAGCCAAAAATCGCGTTTTTGCCCTCTTTAAACATGAATATCTCGAAAACTGTACGTATTAGCGAAAATCTGACTTCAGATTCGGATTCAGCGCACCGAAATCCTTTACAAAAGTAGAATTTTATTTCTGTAACAAAAACTTGTCGACCAGTGATATTTGAGCAAGGAGCTAGTTCTTGAGTCATTCTCAAATCGATATTTAAGCTCAGTATTTTTTTTGGGTAATATCTGGTCTATTTTAGGTTAACCATGCCACTAACTACTAAAACACACAGAGCTTACTTTCGATTGCTGCTCAGAGATGGTTGGCCAATTAGGCCGGAGCGATTTACTAATCTACATCGTGCCATTGAAATTGGGAAACCTCTATTTTTTCTGTGTAGAAAATTCTTACACGAAATTTATCTAAAATAAATCTTGATGTTTCGGAATTTGGTTTTTATGAACCAAGATGGATTTTTTAAAATCAAAAAATGGACAAAAATCGCAAAAAAATTTACCGGGCCGATATGCATATCAAATGCACTTGGTTCATAAATTGAAAATAAATAAATAAATAAAAAATTCAACTAAAAATTGTATGTTAAATCCAAATACGAAATCAGAATTAAAATCGGATGAATATCCTAATTTCCGGAATGCTCACAATCGTATATTTTCGCAATTATCTCTTGCTGTGCATAACATATCTTAAATTTTCTTGCAAATTACTTAAAGATAAATAAATAAATTCAATACAGAAACAATAAAATTAACAAAATTATAATTTATCTTCCGGTATAGAAGAACTAGAATGCTCTCTTGTTTCTTTAGCCCAAAATCATGGTATGGCATCCCTGTGTTATAGTCAGACGATATCCATTATTTTCGCTAACAGCACTTTGTGTGCAATAAAAGTGCTCTAAATACAAAATTTCAGAATTTTAGCCGTTCGGAGCCGGCATAAAACTGTAGGTCCACCCAATTAGTAGGAAAAACAAAAAGGAGCACACCTCGAATTGGGAGAGAAGCTCGGCCATAAAACACGTCAGAGTTATAATAGCGCCATTGTATTATTATATCAGGGCTGCTCACCTCATAGGCACTCAAAGCACAATTGTTTTTGTTTTGTTCCGAATCATAGGCACATATACATATTTTCACTTCAAATATGAAAATAAAATTTTCTTTGCACTCCCATAAGCACTTAGATATTAAAAAATTTGATATGTATGTGCCTATGATTCATATTGAATGTGGAGAGCAAAGGCACTTTGTATAGGAGCTCGAGCACTGCCGTAAGAAATCGAAATTTACAATAACAAATGTGTAATGAAAAAAAAATTAAAAAAATGAAAGCACTGTAAAAAATTTGTAAGTATTCAAAAAAATTTCATATAAAAAATTAAAAAAATTTGTATGTATGTGATACTACAATTTGAAAATAAATTCTAAAATAATATTTTATTGGAATGCATAAAAAAATTTAAATGAGCGAAAATATTTTTCAGTGCATATACAAAATTTGTAGATGTATTGAGTTTTGTACTTTCAATACGAGAGCGTTGAGCAGCCCTGATTATATTATTATTAACTGGAAGTTGTTCCCCAAAACGTAGACTTATGCTGCTTGAAAATTGTTTTTTTTTTTTGACTCCAGTAGTACACCATGGCGTATGAGTAACCTTGAGTTTCCTTGGAGTTTAATAAATTACAAATCGCCCCGGCCTAATGTGCGGGCATAAATCCGGATCTTTGTAGTACTTATAAACTGACTTTCATCGCATTTTTTGTTAAGATCACGGTAGTAAGATCAGCAGCTAAAATTATGTTTAGAAACTAGGAACTACGCCAATACTATTAAAAGCCTTTGGAACAAGCAACACTGCTGAAGTTCAGGAAACCACAGCTGTTCCCGATTTGGAAAACTTGGCTAAGATAAAACTTCTGTATGAGAGCATGCATATAAACAAATATTCATGGTCGAAGTAGAATTAAATTTTAGCTAGCTTAGAAACTGCGCTGCCCAACCCTAATCAAAGACCATAACGAAACATTTTAACTTTTTTTTTATTTTTGGCAATTTTTAGGTTAGTGATTGTCCCACTTTTCTTTTGTATTAACACTTGGCATCTCTAGGTTATGTATGTATTCAAAAAAAAAAAAAAAATATGTAAGCAAAATTGAGCATTTACTAAGTCAACAGGCAAGATACAACGTCAACAAAAACTAAAAAAAAAACTAAAACAGCAACGAAAAAACGTAACCGGTTTAGGGAAATTGTTGATTTCGTCCAAATTGGCAAAAGAGAGAAGGAAACAAACGTTAAAATAACAAAAGAAAAATGCTTAAAAATAGGCACATGCAGCGGATGTTAATAGAAAAATTAATATAAAGAAGACTATATTAATAAAATAAAGAGATAAAATAAATTTTTAAGTGAAAAAAATAAAAAATAAATAAGAATATAACGAATTTAAAGCAGATATTTATCTCAAAAATCGTGGAACTAGTTTGCTCTAAAATGGCGGTAGATACGGACGGACTAAGATGTCTAACTGTTCTTCTACTGGATACTTACGAGCATCGTATCTATTTTAGAACAAAGTTATAATACTATTTCATGTTCAAGAAAGATGTGTGTATAAATGTGGATAAAAACAATTCAATTTATATGTAAACATTATATAGAATAAAAAATAGAAATAAAAATAATAATAAAAATTTTATATAAAATAAAAACATCATTAAGGAATTTAGTTCTGAAAACAAGAACAGAAATGCAATTTACTTAAAACAAAAAGCTTGGCAGCAATTAGCAATAGCACATTAATACATACGTATATAGTTGGATTTGTTTTCCACTTCTTTTGTTTTCATATATGTATGTAGGTATGTATCAGTGGAGGTCCTAGCATAAATTGGCTGGGCAAGCCTATATATGAAGCATAGCCATTTGACATTTATGTAATTATACCTTTCACAAAAATTAAATGGTATTACAACTAGTGCCGAAACCCGTTTGTCGAAAGTACCAAGAGGGGAAGAGTTGGACCCACCATAATATATGTATACATACATACCGATATGATCAGATACACGAACTGAGTCGATTAAGCCCGTTTGGGGCAAACTAGTCCCTCAGTTTTTTAGATATCTGCTTGAAATTTGTAATGTGAGTGTATTTTTAGGAGAAGCTGATCATTTGATGGAATCGGGCGAATCGAACCACTATAACATATAGCTGTCATGCAACCGATTGTTCAGATATGGACATTGTGGGCTATAACTTCTCCAGTTAAACTGCTAAAGAAATGAAACTTTGCAGTATTTGTACCCATATTGACCTAAATAATGTCACCGAAGTTTGTCAAGATCCGACCACTATAATCATGCCTATTACGGTATCCGGCGGATGCCTTTCGCAGGGAATGCGAATCGTTTTGATAAAATTTGGTATTCTCATAACCGATCGGCAATGCAGTCCGGGTATAAAAAACATGTTGATAAAGCAGTTCGAGGATTCACCGCATTCCTATAACCGTAATCGAAACGCAGTAGTTGTAATTTGTTTTGATTTCGATTCGTCATAAAATTGATGCGGATTCAAAAAAAATCTAAAAAGTTGCATTTTCATTGCGTAGTAAATTATAATGAAATTTAACGAATAACAAAATAATTCGTATATTTTAAGGAAAAATATATGAGTTAATTTTATTTTTAAACAGAAATCGTACCAAAACGTGGGCAGTTTTCTTTGTTGGTTGAGTGCAAGCAGTCTCCAGAAGTTGTATCTGAGTTTTGGACAACATTAAGCACGGATTTGAATGCTTTGGCACCACCATCAAAATCACTTGGTATGAATCCAAATCCTGTATTAAAAATAAGCTAACAAATAACCGCTTCCAAATGCAAGTTATAGGTGGAGGGCAAAACGCAGAAGTTCACTGGAAAACATTTTGGTAGGTTCTGTATCGCTATGATCAAAACATAAGCGTTGATTGCGAACCATCCGTAGATAATTCGAGACCGTACAAAATTTAGAGAGTACTTCGCACAAAATTGGACAACTTCAAGTCCACAAACACAACAAAGAGTACTTCCAAGAAGTAACCAAATTAAATTATTGAAAACGCAAATAGATTTGCAAAAAAAGTTAAATTTTTCTTCAATTTATTCAATTGTATTTTTTCAAAATGCAAATAAATAACAACTGACAATGTAGTAAAATGTAAAAAAGCTTTTGACATGATACGCAGGGTGAATCGATAAAGCAGTAATCCGACGGTTATGGTAATAGCGTGAAATTTGACCGGCGAGGGGAGTGCGAATCGGATGGCATTCGCGGGAGTGGCATCCGTCGGATACCGTAATAGGCATGATTATATAGCTCTCATACAACCGATTGTTCAAATATAAACAGTTTGGGGTATAACTTCTGCAATTAAACAGCTAGCACATTAAACTTTGTAGTGTTTTACCCATATGGACCTAAACGATGTTACTGTGAACTGTTAAGTTCAAAATATGTGTAAATTAAACAAAATCAGACGCATTCATGAAAAGTATAAAGTCTTCGAAGACAGCCACGCTCTTACTTGTTTTCTTTGCTGTATTATCTCAAAGTCTAATTGCGGTTCCGTCATTGACTTTAATTAAATGCGTTTGGCATATTTGGTTTGTTATTTACATATATTCATAGCGTATGAAACTGAATGTATTGGAATAAATCGAGAAAATGAAGAGAGGTATTCTTAGTTTCTTTACACCGACGACAATTTCAGCCGTAGCACTATAAGAGAATATTTAAAAAATTGGTACTTTAGCTTAACTTTTAAGCAGTGTTTGAAAAACTAAAGTCGAATTAACAAAAGTTTGCTTTTATTTGATCAAATCACGAATGCCAAAAACAGCTGCTCATTCGCATACAAATTTGATGTGAAAAATAAAAAAGTGGTTTGCTACTTTTTTTTCAATTTAACTTCAAAAAAAGCGATTGACTTCTGCTCAGAGAAAGCGAGCAAACAAGCTACATATGTCATTTTGTTTTGAAAGCCTTTCAAAAGCCCATGTATGGAACTGTTAAAGCAGGCTCACTAACACAGTTTGTGCTGTGATTGGCTGTGCAAACAAAATACACGTGATTGTTGTTGATGGGCTAACGCGCTATGAGCACTTAAGTAAGTAGTAAACACATCGAACAATAGTAAACACATTTCATGCGTAAAATAATCTCATTTTAAAGAAATTCGTAAAATGAAATGAATTAAAATATTTAAGCAAGCCGGGCTTTTCGGCTTGTATGAAGCGTACGCCACCGTATGTATGTATGCACATATCTGTGCTTGTTTGACATTTTTATTTTTTATCGCAAACTAATTTTTCGTGCGATTTCAACAAAGCTTAGCTTTGTTTTGTTTGTGTTTAGCGCAGCTTTTAATTAATTGCGACTGAGGCAATTGAATAGTTTAAGAATCACTTTCAAGAATCCGGTAGCAACTTATTATTATTTCACATGCAGCAGAAAAAAAAAATAAATAAGTTGCTGAAGTAAGCGTATATTTATACATAACTATGTACATATGTATGTATGTATGTATGCATGTTTATCATTTACTAGCCAAACAAGATTTAAAATATAAATATCGATAAACAAAAGAGAGAAAAAAATAAAAAAAAAAACAAACATAAAATGCTGTCTGTAATGGTTTTAGCCTTGACTGTTGTTAATTCTCTTCTCAAGCTCTGTGACGATTTTTTTTTTAAATTCGCTTTCTTAAATAACATACATACATGCATACATATTTAACTCCATACTTAAAGAAATATATGTACATATTATGTACTTAGGTCAGCAATTTTCATTTCAACGCATTGTTTAGAAGCCAAAACGAGAAAATTAAAACAAAATACAACAAGTAAGGAAGCCTAAGTTCGAGTGCAATCGAACATTAGATACTCAGCTGTATGCTTTCATTGTTTGTTTGCGTTTGTTCGATATAGGGTGTATTTTATATGAAACGAGTGCTGCATAAACAGGGCGCAGCCACGCCCATTTTCAAAATTTATATCAATCATCCAAATAAGCATACAAATATTATTGTTAGTGCAAAATTTCATCCCTCTATGACTTTTAGTTACAAAGACTTCACGTTACAAATTCCAAAAGGGTGTTCCAGAAATATCTTTGTTAAAAAGTAGGCGTGGTCATAAACCGATTTCAATACATTTTTGCGTGTCTATTAACACATGTTATAAAAGTGTATAAACCAAGTTTCGTCATAATATCTCAATTATTTGTCGAGTTAAAGGCTAAGAAATCTCATATATCCCTTTGTCTAAAAAGAGGCGGTGCCACGCCCATTTTCCAAACTTTTTTATTTTTTGTTTCCGGTCTATTGTAAAACTCATGTCACAAAATTTCAATGAATTATCTTTATATTTCACATAGATATCGCTTAAAATGGTTTTATTAGGTCACTTTATAATACACATATATAAAAGTGGGCGCGGTCGTCAACCGATTTTGGTAATTTTTCGTCCACACATTTGGCTAAGTAAATATATCACGCGTACCAGATTTCATCGATATATCTTTAACGGTTTCTGAGTTATGGCTTATTAAACTTTCAATATTCGCTCCTTAATAAGTGGGCGTGGCACCGCCCATTTTCCAAAATTTTTGTAGTTTTTGTTTTATGTCCATAGTTGGACTCCTGCCACAAAATCTCAGTGATTGATCTTTATATTTGACAGAGATATCGCTTAAAATGTTTTTATTAGGCCCCCTTATATTTCCTATATATAAAAGTGGGCGTGGCCGTCAACCGATTTTGATAATTTTTCGCCAAAACATTTGACTAAGTAATTATATTACGCGTACCGAATTTCATCGATATATCTTCAACGGTTTCTGAGTTATGACTCATAAAACTTTCAATGTCTGCCCCTTAATAAGTGGGCGTGGCACCGCCCATATTCCAAAATTTTTGTGTTTTTTGTTTTATGTCCATAGTTGGACTCATGCGACAAAATTTCAATGATAGATCTTTATATTTGACAGAGATATCGCTTAAAATGGTTTTATTAGGTCACTTTATAATACACATATATAAAAGTGGGCGTGGCCGTAAACCGATTTTGATAATTTTTCGTCAAAACATTTGTCTATGTAAGCAAATTACGCGTACCAAATTTCATCGATATATCTTCAACGGTTTCTGAGTTATGACATATAAAACTTTCAATGTTTGACCCTTAATAAGTGGGCGTGGCACCGCCCATTTTCCAAAACTTCATCAAATTTCTTCATAAGGGCCCGAGCTCAATACGTGGGTAAAATTTTAAAACTCTAGCTATATTAGTGGCTGAGATACCAAATTTCCGATTTTTTCTATATAGGAAAAGTGGGCGTGGTCATGGTCCGATTTCGCCCATTTTCAATACCAACCGTCCCAGTCTCGATACCAACTTGCGTTCCAAATTTCATCAAAATATCTCAATTTTTGCGCGAGTTAGAGTGTTTACAGACGGACGGACGGACGGACGGACGGACAGACGGACGGACGGACGGACGGACGGACGGACGGACGGACGGACGGACATGGCTCAATCGATTTCTCTTTTCACCCTGATCATTTTGATATATATAAGTCTATATCTATCTCGATTATTTCATTCTGTTACAATCCACCGTTATGTGATTAAAACTATAATACTCTGTGTACTAGTACAGCTGAGTATAAAAATGGAAATTATGAAAATATGCGTGTTTTTGCATAATAAGCAAGTTTTATTATACATATGTATGTACGTATGCATGTACATATGTAAATAATATTATTTTGTAGTTCTAGCAATTTTTTAAGCAAATATCTTGCATAACTATTGAATATGATTTGTTCTTTTTTGATTTGGATTGACAGGCTTTTAGGCCCGGGTTTACCAATCATACTTAATTTAGTCGCAATTTTGTTGTATTCGGTTTCACCACTGGTTCTTAACTTAGTCACAATTAGTTAACTTTTGTCTTGACAAAAACTAAACTAAAAATTTGAGTAGCTTCGCTGCGACAAATCACACTATGCCACTGGCTATCTATCTCCCTATCACTCTCCATCTCCCGTTCCCTCTATCCCTTCCTCATCCTATACTACTCTCTCTCTCTCTCTACCCTTCCATATCAACAATATTCCTTGGCCATTCGGGTCCTCATATCGGTCTATATCATTTGAATCGGTTCAGATATCTCAGCAACTGATTGAGATATCCGCTTAGCATGTACTATATATGTATGGAAACCCTGGTCGGCTGCTTTAACTTGATACCAATATTGCTTGAACATATTTTGAGTCCATCCGAGTTCACGTTTCGGGCTCTATCTGGAGAACAGACTTGAAAGTTGATATGGAGTGAACTTGCTATTGAAGCTCTGATTTAAACCTTTAACTTGATACCAATATTACTCAAAATTATTTCGGGGTCATCTGGCTCAATTGACCTACATATATCTCGGGCTCCACAATTGAAAGGAGTTGATACGTATACCGGAATTAAATATGGTCTAAATTCTCTATCGGGTTCATTTTTTGTAACCGAGCACCATTTGTTACTATGGCAACAAAAGGAAAGTAACAATCACTTCGAAAATGGGCTAGATTTCGAATTCATAACGAAGGGAAAGAAAAAGTTCGTTTTATTTCTTTTTTGTTCGTTTTTCCGACAGGGTTGGAACGAGATGTACTCTGGAACGAATTTCGCTCATCCCTTGTCAAGTTTTATTTAGCTATAAGCCAGTTTCGGCGCTGTGCCATCTGCAATATCTTTATTCGTACGTTTTCTTGGACCAACTTAGTGCTCGAATGGAACGACAAACTTTTCGGCCTTCGTTATCGAAAGTGAGTCCAAAAAAAAAGAGAGATGAACTTTCCAATCGTTTTCGAATTGTTAAGCCATCCAACTGTTTATTGGTATATGTACATTAAGCCGTATCACGAAAATAAAGTTTGCGTGTGTCAGTTTTATTTGAACACTTATGTCGAAAAAATATTTTTGGTGTACAAATTTTTTTTTTAGGCCCGCGTTAAAAACAGCTAAATCGCGTTTTTTGTAATAACTTCCTTATTTGATGTCGGATCCCTATCATCTTAATGTCGCTGAAAAGGTCTCGCTCAGCACTATATTTGGCCCATATAAAGATTCGACCTCAAAGGTTGTTCTGAGTTTTACCTTTAAAAATTTTGGAGTTACTATCCCTAGATTTTTTTATTTTTATCACTAATACCAGTGAACTGCACAAGCAGATTGAATTTTCAAACAGATTGTTTTGTACAAGCAAGCAACGAAACAAACAATCTAAGCGCCGCTTGTAACCTAACAATCACAAGCGCGCTTGGGATTGTTTGCATTTTTTCAATCTAATGGCGTTTTCTTTTCTCGAAATAATGTTGCCCTGTTTGACTTTCTTAGCCATTTTGTATGTCTGTCTAGTAATTTCACCGAATATTTACTTCTAACTAAGTAAGAGATTAACATTATCTACAAAATCAGCCATTTTAGAGAAAGTCACGTTACGTAATTCGATAATTAGGATATTGGAGGGCAACATTTTTTTGTAGAAAAGAAAACGCCATAAGCACTGCTTAGTTTGTTTAAAAGCAAACAAGCTCTTGCTTGTTTGTTTAAAAGCAAACCAAGCTAGCGGTTGCTTGAAAAAAAAAATTCAATCATTTTCAAGCAAATTTCAATCAAAAGCAAGCAGGATGGAGGAGATTTTCAATCAGCGTTCATTTCGCTTTTTCAAAAGCAGATTTAATAAGATCTTTCAATCATTGGATGTGAAGGAATAGGCGCACAGAAATGGAAGATGAACTCAATTCTACCAGTATTTTTCTGCAGATAATTGTAAGAAAATGAAGGACAAAGCCTTTTGTACATATTTAAGCATGCATATACCCTGCAAAAATTCCTGGTTGTTGACAAATCAGGTCTAAAAAAGGTGTATGCTGGCAGGACTGCTTCTGTTATGCACTCACTCTGTCTACTCCTAACTTTCTAATACATGACATCAACAAAAGAAAATCAGCCTTATTTCAAGCCTTACGCCAAACAAATTTGCTACCTTTATAATTTTTTGGCCTTATTTCAAGCCTTTAAATGTGCTGTTTAATTCTTAAATAAGGCTAAAATAGTTTGATGGGTATGTCCGCAAATTTTGCGACCAGCAGTTTTTATATGTAAATAGTCTTGTCGAAATGTTCAACATTCGACCCAAAAAAAAAAAGAAAATTTGTATGTATGCACATAAATGTATGTTTATGAGTACGACATTGAAATTCCCAAAGGAACTAAGAAATTATGGAAACAAATAACTAGCGGGAATGTGACAAAAATGCAAGTAGCTTAATTGTTATTAGATCCTCACCAGCTTGTAAGTGGTCAATTGAGTAATCATTCCAATGAAACTACTGCTGTATGTAGTATTATTATAAGCAAATTCACTTTTGAAACATGGAATTTAAAGAAAATCTGCCATCATTGTACCTGAAAGAGTAGGCGCACAGAAATGGAAGATTAACTCAAATCTGATCTAGTATTTTTCTGCAGATAATTGTAAGAAAATAAAGGACAAAACCTTTTGTACATATTTAAGCATACATATACCCTGCAAAAATGATTGTTGTTGACAAATCAGGTCTAAAAAAGGTGTATGCTGGCAGCACTGCTTCTGCTATGCACTCACTCTGTCTACTCCTAACTTTCTAATACATAACATCAACAAAAGAAAATCAGCCTTATTTTAAGCCTTACGCCATACAAATTTGCTATCCTTATAATTTTCTGGCCTTATTTCGGAAGACTTTAAATGTGCTGTTTAATTCTTAAATAAGGCTAAAATATTTTAGTGGGTATGTCAGCAAATTTTGCGACCAGCAGTTTTTATATGTAAATAGTCTTGTCGAAATGTTCAACATTCGACCCAAAAAAAAAAAAAGAAAATTTGTATGTATGCACATAAATGTATGTTTATGAGTACGACATTGAAATTCCCAAAGGAACTAAGAAATTATGGAAACAAATAACTAGCGGGAATGTGACAAAAATGCAAGTAGCTTAATTGTTATTAGATCCTCACCAGCTTGTAAGTGGTCAATTGAGTAATCATTCCAATGAAACTACTGCTGTATGTAGTATTATTATAAGCAAATTAACTTTTGAAACATGGAATTTAAAGAAAATCTGCCATCATTGTACCTGAAGGAGTAGGCGCACAGAAATGGAAGATTAACTCAAATCTGATCTAGTATTTTTCTGCAGATAATTGTAAGAAAATAAAGGACAAAACCTTTTGTACATATTTAAGCATACATATACCCTGCAAAAATGATTGTTGTTGACAAATCAGGTCTAAAAAAGGTGTATGCTGGCAGCACTGCTTCTGCTATGCACTCACTCTGTCTACTCCTAACTTTCTAATACATAACATCAACAAAAGAAAATCAGCCTTATTTTAAGCCTTACGCCATACAAATTTGCTATCCTTATAATTTTCTGGCCTTATTTCAGAAGACTTTAAATGTGCTGTTTAATTCTTAAATAAGGCTAAAATATTTTAGTGGGTATGTCAGCAAATTTTGCGACCAGCAGTTTTTATATGTAAATGGTCTTGTCGTCGAAATGTTCCACATTCGACCCAAAAAAAAAAAGAAAATTTGTCTGTATGCACATACCACATGTATGTATGTATATACATTCTGTTTTCTATACGCATCAGTATTTTATCCTTTTGTCAACAAAGGAAAATATTTTTGTATGTAAATATGTACATATGAATGGCCTTGTGTAATTACCTATCCTCTATTTGCAAAGGCGTCAATATTCTAACCTTTTTGTATTCTATACCTACTTTGTTAAAAAACCAAAATATACATATGTATGTATATACATGTATGGCATTCTACCTATTTTTGTAACAGACCAAAATACATATCCCGGAAAAAAAATGTGCGAATAATCCCGATAGAGATTTATCCCGGATTGATCTCTTTCGGGAACAATGAGTCCACAATTAGGCCTCGATTTTTCCCGAGCGGGTATAAATGTAAATTAATCCCTTTCATACCGAACGGGAAAAATCAATTACAATTATACACTCAATACTGACTATTTTAAAAATTTTTAATTTATTGAATAGATTTTTTTACAAAAGTAAAACTTATTGTAAAATATTTAAATAGGCATGAACATTTATAATTTTTAAAGAAATTTTATAAGAAACAGCCTTGGCTAACAACTTTGAAAAATTCTTCACATGTCTTTTACACTCGCATAATGCATTCTCAAAACTTAAAATATTTTCAGAAAATACTTAATTCTTTTAAAAGATTTCACTACACGATAAAAGCTAATTCTATAAACTTTCTTCTAATATACATATATAACAATTTATAAATTTTAGACATTTTCATAAAAAATGGCCTTGGCTTACTACTTTGGATGAAAGCGATTAATCTACATTTGTACCTGTTCGGGTATACAAATTGAACAATTAGTCTCTTCAAAGGACATGCTCGAATAAATACGATCAATTCGCTCCATATAAAGGGATGTAAACTTGTATTAGTCGCATGCTCCCTTGCGATTGATCCCGGACACGTCCCGGAGAAATCGCATTTTTTGCAGGTATATTTACGTTCGCCGGACATTCCACTTTGCTCATAAAAACTCATAAAAACACACTCATGCATATGTACATATGTGCATACATACAAATTTTCTTTTATTTGGAGACAAAAGGGTGGATTGTTGAATGTTTCGACAAGACCATTTACATATAAAAAGTATTGGTTGCAAAATTTGCGGATATACCCACCAATAACGAAATAAGGCCACAGAATTATAAGGATAGCAAATTTGTATGGCGTAAAGCTTAAAATAAGGCTGATTTTATTTTGTTGATGTTATGTATTAGAAAGTTAGGAGTAGACAGAGTGAGTGCATAGCAGAAGCAGTGCTGCCAGCATTCTCCTTTTTTAGACCTGATTTGTCAACAACAAGCATTTTTGCAGGGTAAATGCATGCTTAAATATCTACAAAAGGTTTTGTCCTTTATTTTCTTACAATTATCTGCAGAAAAATACTAGATCAGATTTGAGTTAATCTTCCATTTCTGTGCGCCTACTCTTTCAGGTACAATGATGGCAGATTTTCTTTAAATTCCATGTTTCAAAAGTGAATTTGCTTATAATAATACTACATAGAGCAGTAGTTTCATTGGAATGATTACTCAATTGACCACTTACAAGCTGGTGAGAATCTAATGACAATTAAGCTACTTGCATTTTTGTCACATTCCCGCTAGTTATTTGTTTCCATAATTTCTTAGTTCCTTTGGGAATTTCAATGTCGTACTCATAAACATACATTTATGTGCATACATACAAATTTTCTTTTTTTTTTTTGGGTCGAATGTTGAACATTTCGACAAGACTATTTACATATAAAAACTGCTGGTCGCAAAATTTGCGGACATACCCATCAAACTATTTTAGCCTTATTTAAGAATTAAACAGCACATTTAAAGGCTTATGAAATAATGCCAAAAAATTATAAAGGTAGCAAATTTGTTTGGCGTAAGGCTTGAAATAAGGCTGATTTTCTTTTGTTGATGTCATGTATTAGAAAGTTAGGAGTAGACAGAGGGAGTGCATAACAGAAGCAGTCCTGCCAGCATACACCTTTTTTAGACCTGATTTGTCAACAACCAGGAATTTTTGCAGGGTATATGCATGCTTAAATATGTACAAAAGGCTTTGTCCTTCATTTTCTTACAATTATCTGCAGAAAAATACTGGGAGAATTGAGTTCATCTTCCATTTCTGTGCGCCTATTCCTTCACATCCAATGATTGAAAGATTTTCTTAAAAATCTGCTTTTGAAAAAGCGAAATAAACGCTGATTGAAAATCTCCTCCAGCCTGCTTGCTTTTGATTGAAATTTGCTTGAAAATGCTTGAATTTTTTTTTTCAAGCAACCGCTAGCTTGGTTTGCTTTTAAACAAACAAGCAAGAGCTTGCTTGGATATTTTTCAATCAGCTTGTTTCGCTTTTAAGCAGATTGAAAAAATTGTAAACAAGCTATTGCTTGTTTGTTTAAAAGCAAACCAAGCAAGGGAGAGATTGGAAAAAATTTCAAGCGCTTGAAAGGGCAAACAAGCTGCTTGTGCAGATCACTGACTAATACAAAGCTCTCAAAAAACCATGAGGATACCGCTAAAAAAGTTGTAGCCTTTATTCACAAACAAAAAAGTTATACCGTTTTAAAATCAGGGAACCTGTGTTTTTTGAAAAATTATCCCAAGTTCTTATTTATATGAGGCAGTAACGCCATATAGATTGAGTTTTTGATTAAAAAGCATTCTAAGTCCACGATGTAACAGCGATGGAACAGATACCAATACTTAACACATAATATGCAATAAATTATTGATGATTGGACTATTCGTGCTGATCAACGTTATTTATATTGAATGATAATGGCTGTAGTGAAGATTTGGCAAGTATTCAAGGGACCTCTAAGCACGGCGCGCTGGTTTACAACGGCTTCACGATTTCTGCATCCGTGCATATCGTAAAATCATTCAAGTTATTTAGAAAACTTCTAGAGTTCGTTGTAAAATTATACGCGCCTAAAGAGACAACGGAAGTCTAAATGTAGTATCAATACTTGCGCTGGATGCGTCGTGTGCCCCTAGAAATGCAGTTAATTATTCAGCCTACAATTGAAAACAACGCATTTTACTTAAATCCCGAAAACATCTTCTTGCCTATGATAACCGAGACCGAAAATGACGATAAATGGGAGCTAATCCGGATTTTCTAAAAACGCGATCGTAATCTGGAGCCATAAATTAAGCTGACGTGTTTCGCCGTTTCTCTGTGGTATTTTTGCCTCCCTACTGTGTAATTTTTTATAAAAAAAACAAGTGTTTCATTTTACAATGTTATAACTTTTTTGTTTGTGAATAAAGGCTAGATTTTTTTTGGGGGATTTCTCATGGTCTCTTGAGAGCTTTGTATTAGTGGTTAAAAAGAAAAAATCTAGGGATGGTAACTTCAAAATTTTTAAAGGTAAAAATCAGAACAACCTTTGAGGTCGAAACTTTATATGGGCCAAATATAGTGCTGGGCGAGACCTTTTCAGCGACATTAAGATGATAGAGATCCGACATCAAATAAGGAAGTTATTACAAAAACGCGATTTAGCTGTTTTTAACGCGGGCCTAAAAAAAATTTTTTTACACCAAAAATATTTTTTCGACATAAGTGTTCAAATAAAACTGACACACACTAAACTTTTTTTTTGTCCATATAACGTGATACGGCTTAATGTACATGCGTATTCACATATCGCACGTTTTATTCAATAAGGATTTAAATGAAAAAAAATTGTTTGGGAAAACGCAAACAACTTTTATAATTTGAAAGAGTTTACTTCTACGGCTAACTACAAGATCGCTTCTATTTCCGTCATTTTTATCTTTTTGAGTATTTTATAAGACTATACTCAAAGGCATGACCCAGGTATTGAAATATATGCCAAATCACAGAAATCGAAAATTTCGAGTTAAATGCCTATAGAATAAAACGTGTGATATGTCGAGACTAAAGTAAAAACTACAACGATGAAAGAAAATAAAAATTGCTAAGTAATCAGTAGTAAATAGCTCAACTCTATCGTGGTTTTTTTAGGCTTTATTGATGTACAACTATTTTTATACTCAGCTGTACTAGTACACAGAGTATTATAGTTTTAATCACATAACGGTGGATTGTAACGGCTGCGCCCACTTAATAGTGCAACTCTAATGAACCGTATGCAGATGCGTATGCGTGTGCGTGTCACTGACAGCCGTGTTGCATACTTGTGTTTAAATGAGGCAAACTCCAGTGGCACGGATGTAAATGCACCACACGCATAGAAAATTCGAAGATGATTTCGAACACGCATTCGAACGCAGCTAAGTTGAAAATTTTCTACTTCTATGCGTTTTCTATGCGTGTTGCAGCTAATATTAGGTTGGTTGCTACATCGGTATACATATTTTTTTGGTAAAAACTTCGTTAAATTGATTTAAAGTGAAGTAGTGAAAATGTGTTTGCCAGCAGAAATGTTAATTAAAATGGGTTTTGAATATATTTAGAGATGGTTAATATTAATTATATATTAATTACTATCTGCATACCCATGTACATAGTACATGAATTTAAATTACATATACATATGTAGTTACCCGTGTCTAAATACATAATTGAAACTTAAATAAGTTTAACAGTAAAAAAATAATGAAGTGAAGTGAGTATTCTTTTGAATAGGGAGTTTTCGCTTTGGTATAACAGAACACCAGATTTCAGAGGTCGTGCATATACATATTTGTATTAAACAAAATTTTCAGTCTTATATTTTAAGGCAAAGAAACTGTAATTCTTACAATACATAAAAATCAACGGATAGCAATTTGGCAATATGGCCGCTGTGGTGCAATGGGTAGAGTGCTCGTCTGCTATACCAGAGGTCTCGGGTTCTAACCCCAGTCCAGACAAACTCCAAAAAAAATTTTCTAATTAAGTAAAACCCAATTATTGGGTTTTTAGAAATAGCGGTCACACTCGGCAGTGGGCGGCATACCCTCCGAGTGTATTTCTGCTATGAAAAAGCTTCTCACAAAAAATGCATTCGCCGTTCGCAGCCGGCATAAAACTGTAGGTCCACCCAATTAGGAAAAACAAAAGGAGCACTTCTTGAATAGGGAGAGAAGCTCGGTCATTAAACTCGTCAGAGTTATAATAACGCCAATGTATTATTATTATTATATTATTATTAATTTGGAATTGATCCACTTCACGGGTTTTCAACAAATTAAAAAAAACACTAACTTCCCTTTCCAAATACAAATCACGTTCCCGAATGGTACGTTTTTTTTTTTTAATAATTTTAACGTATTCCGTATATACGGTAATAACACTTCCTATCATAATTAATATCAATTCTAAATCCCCATTCATTATACATTTTATTGAATCTTTCGCGAATTGGTAAAATATGTATTTTCAAAAATAACAACGGCGGAAATTGTATATATGTATGTATGTAGTGTAATTGACAGACGCAACCATACGCATACACTGGAGCAGCCAGGGCCGCACGCAAGAAAACGTTTAGATGCGCATACGCACACGCATTCGCATACGGTGCATTAGAGTTGGACTATTATGCAGCACTTGCTTTATATAAAGTACCTACACCGTGTTTCCATCAAACGCAAACAAACAATGAAAGCATACAGCTGAGTATCTAATGTTCGATTCCACTCGAACTTAGGCTTCCTTACTTGTTATTAGATATTATTATTTTTTTTTTTGTTAACAGAAAACTTGTATCTATGTACCTATTCTTTCCACTATTTCTCCCTCTTTCGAAAAAGTTTCTGTTATTTGTTTTACAAAAATTTTTTTTTGTTTACTAGGTATACATATGTATGTAAATATTTATTTACTAAATTCCAGCCAAAAGATACAGATTTTCTTAACGCAACAAAAAAAAATCACAAAAAAGTACGTAGAAAATAATTAATAAATTTTAAACACGTTTCAAGCTTTATGCAAATATTTTGCATACGCAAACACTCACATAAAAAAACGAAGATTTATGTACATACAAACACAAAAAATCAATTTCTGTCATGTACTATGTATGCAAATTTATTTATTTTTCTGTTGTTTTTGAGCGCAAAAAAGGCCAATTTAGCCAAAGTTGGCAACCATAAACACACACACAAGCACACAGCCTTCTCAAGCGCGCCGCAAAAGTGTTGGTCGCACAGCACACGATTGCCTCGATCACATTCGCTTGAGTCTCGACGCAGAACTGAACTAGCGCGCTTGCTTCAACTACACGGCTACACGTTGAGTTTACGAGTTGAGTGAATGATGTAAAGAGTGAGTTATTGTTGGAATGAATGTGGCGAGTGGAGTATCTGTATCTGTATTTCATTGCATTCAACTCAATTTATCTTCACAACTTCCTCAACTAGTTTTGCATACAAAAACATGCTCGAACTGCAGCACAGCAAAGCACAACGAAAGATTTTTGGAACAAGGGAATAGATATGTATGTATGCACGTAACCAAACAAAACAAAACATAAATTGGGTTGGGCGGAGAATTGTTTTCTTTTACTTTTTGTTGGCATTTTGAAGAAATCTCAATGTAGGGAGAAGCTTTACCAAAAGCCAAAATGCATTTGTCGTCGCACTTTTGAGTACACTATGGAGCAAAAGTGAGCACTTAATAGTTAACATTCATGTGTTTTAGTTGAAGGCTGTTCGTACTCTGGAACATCTTCTCTGTCAGTGTGCAACTTTGACAGCTGCCTTGGTTCTGCAGACTTCTCGTCTCTAGGAGGCATTGCGGATCAGGAAATACACAAAATCTATATATATATAAAAATCAAGCCCATTTCTTTGTCGCCGGCTTTCGCCCAAACGCGTGGAGGGATTTTGACCAAATTTACACACCAGCTTAGCACCTTTCCCTAGATGGTTTATATACATATTTTTTTCAAATCCGGAAGTCGGTTCCCGAGATATAGGTCAAAAGGTCAAAACGTGGATCCGGCTTTCCCCTGAATATTTTTGGAAGACATTGATATCAAATGAAAGGTATTGATCAGAGAATTTACATAGAATAGTACTCATTGTGATTCCTAGGTCGGGTCTCCAGATATGGGTCAACACGTGGACCCGGATGACCCTCGAATACTTCTGAGCGATATTGGTATCAAATGAAAGGTCTTGATGAGTACTTCGACATAGATGTGTCTCATTTGTGATACCTAGGCCGGGTCTCCAGATATGGGTCAACACGTGGACCCGGATGGCCCTGGAATACTTCTGAGCGATATTCGTATCAAATGAAAGGTCTTGATGAGTACTTCGACATAGATGTGTTTTATTTGTGATACCTGGGCCGGGACTCCAGATATGGGTCAACACGTGGAGCCGGGTGACCCTCGAATACTTCTGAGCGAAATTGGTATCAAATGAAAGGTCTTGATGAGTACTTCGACATAGATGTGTCTTATTTGTGGTACCTAGGCCGGGTCTACAGATATGGGTCAACACGTGAACCCGGATGAACCTCGAATACTTCTGAGCGATATTGGTATCAAATGAAAAGTGTTTAGCAGGGATTTTACATAGAGACGAACTCATTAAGTTTCCTAGGTCGGGTCCCAAGATGTGGGTCAACACGTGGACCCGGATAACACCGGGATATTTTTCAGGGATATTGGTATCAAATGAAAGATGTTTAGCAGGGATTTTACATATTTGGGTCAAAACGTGGACCTGATGGCCCTGGAAAACTTCCCAGCCGTATTGGTATTAAATGAAGGGTGTTGAACAGGGATTTTATATAGAAATGAACTCATTACGATTCCTAGGTCGGATCCCAAGATGTGGGTCAATATGTGGACCCCGATAACACCGGGATAATTCTCAGGGATATTGGTACCAAATAAAAATTGTTGAGCAAGACTCTTATGTAGAGCCGTACCTATTATGATTTCTTGGTTAAGTCCCCAGATATGGATAAAAACGTGGAGCATTGCTTTCACATAGAGCTGTACTCATTTCGATTCCTACGTCGGATCCCCAGATATGGGCAAAACGTAGACCCGGATGACACCGGGATATTTCTTACTGCTATTGGTAAGGAAATGTGTTAAGCAGGAATTTTATATCGAGCCGTACCCATTATGATTCCTAGGTCAAGGCCCCAGATGTGGGTCAATAGGTATGTGGACCTGGATGACCGCGGGATGCTGCTGAGAAATACTGATATAAAATGAAAGGTGTTGACCAGGGCTGCTGCGTAGAGCTCTTTTCATAGTGATTCTTAGGCCCGGTACCCAATAATGGGTAAAAGAGTGGACCCGGATGCCACGGAATGTTTTTAAGCAACGATGGTATCAAATGAGAAGTGGAATCCAGGGCTATGTAAACTTTTGAAAATATAAATTTTTTCCTTCACTTTTTTAAAGTTATCTGACTTTTTCTGAGCTCTGCAGTAAGTTCGGCTTCTAGATACTTCCAACTTATTTTAAAGTGTGCCGTTTTCGCTTCAAATGCCCATAATAGGAAATGAGCCAAAGCAAAGCTTGGCCGGGTACAGCTAGTCCTTATTAAAACTTGCAAAGTTTTGCATACCAAGTTTAATATAACGCCTCCAATGCGCTGTTGGCAACACTAAACGATTATATGTGGTCTATATGAGTGATTAGGTAATGGATCTTGGCCAACGTAACCTAAGCTAACCTAAACTTCAATTTAATTTTAAAAATTTTGATGCACGCACTCCTGCTGCTGTTGCATCTCCATCTCGTTCTCGCACAAAGATCTGTAATTTGATAACCATTTCGAAATGTTTCATTTACTATTTTATAAATTTAATGAAGTTTATAACTTTCAAAAATGTGGCAACCCCTCATAGTTTTTTTGTTTTAAATTATGCTTTCCAATTATTGATGAGCCTTCAGTGATGCAAATTGATTGAGTCTTCACTTGTTAAAATTTTGTTATGTGTGAATTTAACAGCTGGCAACTCTGCTCAAAATTATTTTCATTTAAAAGCTTTTTGAAATGTGGTTTAGCTTGACACAAGAATTATCTAAAGAAGGATATCGTAGTAGATAAGCTGATTGGAATTGTGATATCGTAGTAGATAAGCTGATTGGAATTGTGTATGTATACTAAAAAGTGTGAATGTCAGACAAAACGAATTGGGAAAAATTTTACATTGAAATTCATTTCTCTCCTCTTTCACATTGACATTTTTAAAGAAGAAACAAGATAAAGCAAACGCAAGTAACTTAACCTGTATTGGATAAGCCTTGGCTTGACATCTATATAAAAATATGCATATGTATTATTAATTCGCTTAATTGAAAATTTTCTAACAGATGGCAACACTTCTAAAGGTTTTTTAAACGGTGATCTTAGATTCTTAGATATATTTAATTGGATGCGAACATTTTGTTTTTTTTTTTGTAATACATATGTATGTATTTAATTTATTTTATAAATGTGGTAGCTTTGAAATAGGTGGCAACGTTCAATTTTTTTTTTTGTTATCCTTTCCAGTCGTGTGTTGCAAGTCTTCACTTTTGCACCAAAGTGTATGTCTATATGTATTTTTTTTGTGCATACGTAAAAGTATTAGTTAACATCCCACCAAAAAATCTAAGCCTTATTTAAGAATTAAAACAGCAGATTTAAAGGCATACGAAATAAGGCCTGAAAATTAAAAGGGCAGCAAATTTGTATGGCGTAAGGCTTAAAATAAGGCTGATTTCACTGTGTTGATGTCGTGAGGCCATAAGGAGTACTCTCTCACACCTTATTCCAAAGGCTTATCCGCCATGCGAAATAAGGCCTAGATAAGTATTAGAAAGTTAGGAGCAGACAGAGTGAGTGCATAACAGAGGCAGCGCTGCAAGCGTACTTCTTTTACAGACCTGATTTGTCAACAATAAGCAAAACTTTTTTGCAGGGATGGTACATGTTCTTTCATGCACATTCATGCATCCTGCTTTGCACTCTCTGTGTGAACTTTAAATAGTACACACATGATTTGGAACGCCGAACCAAAAATGACTGGACGGATGTAGGCACATACTGCCAAGCACAAATCGTAGATCCCTACATATCTATGTACTTATACATATGTATATACATACATATACAGCAACTCACATAAAGATATGTATGTACGTTCCCCTTCATTTCCATTTTCCTAATAGCTAGAAATATGCAAATCTATAAAAATGCTTAAGACTTCTGCACATAGATCAAGCACGCAGCCTTACGTTGGGTGTGAAAACACTCAATATACATACATACATATGTACAATATTTCAGTTTCGCACTTGAACGATATAAACGAACTCTATTGCACTAAATTTTTGTACATATGTATGTACTCTCGAAGCAAGTTGCGTTAAGCTGAAATGGCCCAATTGGTGATTTTGCAACCGACGCTGGCGTGAGGTAGGGAAGGCATTATTTCGCAATTTCGCAATCCCATCTAGGGGATATTTTGTTTTCAACGAATTTTTCTTTTACTTGTACCACAAAATTTTACTCCTCCACCCCTTGAAGCCGTTTGATATAGCCTGACCAGCAAACGAGTCATCATTTTCATGTTTGTCATGTTTTTCTGGATTATCGAGTTGGATATGCCTCCAAGAACATACGCAGGCGCTTTTTTTTTTTTTGGGAGAAAGGTGTAATTGTATCCGCTGATCCGCGCCAGATCCACGTACAGTGTCCCTTTCTACTTTAATTAAGTGCCCTGACTTTGGTGATAATAAAATAATTTTAGCTAAGATTTTAGTACAATTTTCCCCCCTTGGTCCAGTGGGCCATGGACCATACAGTAGCGCTCGCCTCACCGCTCCTCGCCTCAGTTAGAAACACAAAGTCAAAGCCGAATCAATCTTTAAACTAATCTTCTCTATGCATTACAGGCAACACTTTCTTTCAGCCATCAGCGTCAGGATTTCAAGATGCAGAGCAGTTATTACGATCTTACACGCCTTCATCGCTATTAACCCTTCTTTGAAACGCTTTTGTCGTCCCTATTGTAAACGAAACAGTTAGAATATTATACATATGTACCTACGTACTTTGTATACCGACATATGCTTTTACATACTAATTCATTTGGGGAAAAAATTAAGTTTAAAAACCACAAGCAGAAAAAAAATACCAAAAAAAAAACGTTCTTGTGAAATTTCTTTATAACCAAGTGAACCTAAAATGCCATAAAATGACCACCAACACCGACACCGAGAACGACGGCACGTTGCCTGTCTGTGCCTTTTAAATAAAAACCAAGCCAATCTAAGTGTGTTCGTACATACAGCTGCGGTCAAAATCTTAGTAGTGCACCCACCGTAGATAAAAAATCTAAAAAAAGTTGGATTTTTTATACTAAATGTTTATTTTGGATTTTATTACAATAAACTACTACTAATAACAGATACATCATGCAGAAAAACTTAGTAAGTTAATTATTTGTACGGTTTTAAAATAACATTTTATACTTTGCCCTCAAAATATCAACGGTCAAAATCTTAGTAGTGCGATTTTCTTTAATAAAAATATAGTTGAACTAACTATTTATTCAAAAGATTTTAATTGTGGATTAATAATAAAACTATAATAAAGTGTTTAGTACATCGTAGCGTATCCTTTATTAGATATAACAGGAGCGCAACGCCGATGCATCGAGTTTACGAGTGTTTCCCATTGTTCGCTAGGAATTGCTTTCCATGCCCGCTCTTCCGTTTCCCGAAGTTGATTGTTATTTGTGGGATTGCACTGGGCTACTCTCTGCTTTACGTCGCACCATAATTTTTAAATTGAATTGAGGTCTGGAGACTGTGCAGGCCCTTCCATGACCTCAACCCTATTTCTTTCAAACCATTGTTTCACTGATTTGCTCGTGTGCTTTGGATAATTATCTTGCTGGAAGACCCAAAGCAGCGCCATTTCATCCCGGGCATATGGTAGCATAACCCCTTACATGATTCCAACATACACTGTGCGATCCATGATCTCCTTAATACAATATATTGGCCCAACTCCATAGAACGAAAAGCAATGCAAATCATAATACTTGTTTAATTGTCTTATTAGTGTGTTTTGGGTTATACCGAGTTAATAGGCCGTCTTACATATTGGCTCGCTCCTCTGGTCCCACACAACATGATTTTAGATTCATCCGTCCATAGTTTACATGGAAGATTAAGTATTATGATTTGCATTGCTTTTCGTTCTATGGAGTTGGGCCAATATATTGTATTAAGGAGATCATGGATCGCACAGTGTATGTTGGAATCATGGAGGGGGTTATGCTATCATATGCCCGGGATGAAATGGCGCTGCTTTGGATCTTCCAGCAAGATAATTATCCAAAGCACACGAGCAAATCAGTGAAACAATGGTTTGAAAGAAATAGGGTTGATGTCATGGAAGGGCCTGCACAGTCTCCAGACCTCAATTCAATTTAAAAATTATGGTGCGACGTAAAGCAGAGAGTAGCCCAGTGCAATCCAACAAATAACAATCAACTTTGGGAAACGGAAGAGCGGGCATGGAAAGCAATTCCTAGCGAACAATGGGAAACACTCGTAAACTCGATGCATCGGCGTTGCGCTCCTGTTATATCTAATAAAGGATACGCTACGATGTACTAAACACTTTATTATAGTTTTATTATTAATCCACAATTAAAATCTTTTGAATAAATAGTTAGTTCAACTATATTTTTATTAAAGAAAATCGCACTACTAAGATTTTGACCGTTGATATTTTGAGGGCAAGGTATAAAATGTTATTTTAAAACCGTACAAATAATTAACTTACTAAGTTCTTCTGCATGATGTATCTGTTATTAGTAGTAGTTTATTGTAATAAAATCCAAAATAAACATTTAGTATAAAAAATCCAACTTTTTTTAGATTTTTTATCTACGGTGGGTGCACTACTAAGATTTTGACCGCAACTGTATGTATGTTCGTATGTAGTTAATTGGCTTTGTATGTTGGTAGAAAAGTGCGTGGTCAGTGAACGACAAGAGAAATGTCTTAAAGCTTTACATATAACACTAACTAACTGACGGCGACTACCGCACCTCAGCCAATTTCCCACGTTTAGAATTCGAAACCGAAATAAACCGATCATTAATCATTTAAAGCGAACAATATCTTTTTCTCGCGAAAGTTGGTAGGCATAAACAGCAGAAAGAGCAGACGAGCCAGACAAGGAACGCACACACACATGAAAACTTATATAAAATGCACACATGCGTAATTTGAATAGAAAGCTCAGCCATAAAGTTGTACAGTAGTGTTCAAAAAAATAGCAGCAAACATTACCATGCAAAACTTGTGTCACCGAATGGAGAATTTAAAAATACACAGTTGGCAATACGAAAAATGAAACGGTCACAAAAGTTACCGATGCTCTTAAAAATGTGACTGAAGCTTTCGCACAACTTTTGGTCACGGTAAAGTGCAACTTTTTTAAATACTTTTTGGTTGCAACTTTTTTGTTTCTAAACAATGGCTTTGATTTCTGAAAACGCTTTTTTTTTGAACTGCAGTTATCATTTTCTTACTTATAAATAAGTGAATATTTTAAAAATATAAATACACGCGCGCCATCTGTTGGAAAATAGCGGTGGTTGTAACCTAATCTCATTAGTAAATATGTTGCATATATTTAGGCAGCAGCTAGAAGTTACATACCCACATACATACAGGTGAAACTAATAAAAGCGTGTTAAAAAGGAAGTTCCGATAACATACGATATTTTCATATTGCACAAAGCTTACGATATATGTAGATACGATAAAAATAAAACAATTTTGTTTAAAAATGATTTACGATATGGTTTTTACGATATACGGTAAGAAAATTATACGATATACGATATACCCCCCAGCGAGTTAGGGGGCTTAGGGCCGTTTACTCAATCTCTGATTAGCGCTAACCACGGTTAAAGTCCGGTTAAATATCATTATCGACTTCATGAAACCACACATTTAACATCTGTTCTATAATGCAGTCCATATCTTAACCGAACCTTTATACTCCGGTTAGCGTTAATCAGAGGTTGAGTAAGCGGCCCTTAGAATATAGCCGTGGTAAAAAATGCCTGTCATAAGAGGCGACTAAAATCCACCGGCCTAGAAGGTTGATTATGGCCAAAAAAAATCGTTCGAACCAGGGTTTGAAATTACTTTCAACTTTTGTTTTCATTTCATTTTCATTTCAAAATTAAAAAATGAACAGCGCAACAAAAGTAAAAAAATAAAAAATTCTACTGTACTGTAACTATGCAGCCTTCAATTTCCAAAAATTACTGTCGACTGTTGTTGTACTGTGGAAATTTTTACAGCACAGTAAAACAACAACAAATGCAAACATAATTTTTTTTTTACAGGAATTTTGTTGTTTTTTTTTTTATGTGAACACAATCGAAATTATAAGGTAAAAAAAAAACAACCCAATAAACACAAAAGCGAGGATGGTATCGTGGCAAACTCGAGATGAATTCGCGGAGGTGAATATTATTTTTCGGATTCGTATCGAGTTCGAGATGGACTCGAGAAAAATCAATTATCGCAATAGCATTTATAAATTTTGTTGGATCTTGCTTTACACGAAGAAATTCCCTGTTGGGCTTTAATTTACTCTTTAAAACTCCACTCGAGAAATTTAAAAGTTCGGATCATATCGTGGGGAATTCGAGGCGGATTCGCAGAAGAAGATTTTCTAGAATGTATTCGCCAATGATCCCAAATCTCGAATTGCCAACGATCCGAGAACATAAAAATGCGCGAATCGCTAATGAGAGGTGACTCACCTGGGAATTCGGATTCGCCGATCTATCGTTGCGAACTATCGCCGCGATAATATAATCAGAGAAGCGAACTCGTCTCGAATTCGAGGCAAATCCGTTGTGTTTATTGGGAAATTTCAAAAAGCCGTACTGAAAATTGAAATTTTTGTTTATCTGTGTTTTGCTGTTAACTGAACTGTTTGAAATTACACAGCAAAGCAACAGCACAGAGAAACAAAAAAAAAAATGATTCGAATGCTCTCTGCTTCTAATGTAGATATTTTCAAAGGAAATCAAAATTCAAAAGTTCTAAAAAAATAATGACAACTTTCGCAGAACAGGAGCAGCTTATTTTTTGAGACTGTTGCTGTTTTGCTGGCAGTTTTTCAAACCCTGGTTCGAACGACAGTCGGGCTAGTGTCAGAAAGGACTAGTACCCGAGCGTACCGGATTTATCCGGCAAAGGACTGTCACATCCCCTACACTCCCCAAAAACCTTCGCTGAGTGTCTTGGTGGCTACAAAAACAACAACAACAACATATACGATATAAGGGGTTTAAAATTGTGTGTGTTTTTTAATGATATACGATAAACATATTTTACGATATACAATAAAAAATAAGTACATATCGTCTTATCATACGCAAACTAGCACTTCCAAAAATTCTTCCATAGATTTTCTTTGTAAAAAATTTTGAAAGTGCTAGTTTTCGTATGGTACGACGATATAAAAGTTTTTAAAAACGCTGTGCCATATTTACGATATGCGATAAAAATAACACTAGCAAATAATTATCAGCTTTTTCTTCATTGTCTGGCTTAGCAACTATTTTTTTGAGTAACACTGTGCATACATAGACTATACACGAACTTAGATATAATTTTAAAATATATGCATGCAGACAAATGTTTGGTTCGCAGCTCCAAAGCTAATCGATCATGGATCATGGGCGACGCTTCGCAAGACAAAATTTTCCCCAATAAATTATTATTAGTTTTTTTTTTGTTTTTGTAATGGAAATTACCCACACGCATTGGTGTGTTGAAAAGTTATTTTAAATATACAGGGTGTGCATGTTTTGTGAATGACAATGGTTACTGTATTTTAAAATTTTAGGCGGTTTTATTTCAAGTACAAAACAAACAATACTTAGTTCTAGATATCCTAACTGTGGCCATTCTTCTTCTTCTTGATTGGCGCTTAACCGTCTAGACGATTCTGGCCGAGTCCAACAGAGCGCGCCAATTGCTTCTGTTTCGTGCAGCATGGCGCCACTTGGGAACACCTAGGGAGGCAGCATCGCTGTCCACCTGATTTTCCCAACGCAGTGGAGGCCTCCCTTTTCTTTTGCGTTCAGCGGGTTTCGATAGAAATGCTTTCTTAGCCGGAGCGCCTTCGTCCATTCTCACGACATGACCTGCCCAACGCAGCCGCTGGATCTTTATTCGCTGAACAATGTCGATGTCTGTGTAAAGCTCGTACAGCTCATCGTTAAATCTCCGTCGATACTCGCCCACGCCAACGCGCAAAGGTCCATAAATCTTACGAAGAACTTTTCTCTCGAATACTCCAAGTGCCATCTCATCTGATTTTGAAATTGTCCATGCTTCTGCGCCGTGTGGCCATTACCGTCTTTCTTAATAAAGAAGTTGAAATAGAATGTTATGGAAATGTGGTAGACCGGAAAAGCTATGTCTTTCCAAAGTACTCAGGCATATTTGCCTTTAGAAAGGATCAGGATGTAGGGAAAAGTTGGGATAGTGTAATAAGAATTCCTCCACAAACTCTTTTATAAATCTGAGAAGTTTGTTAAGTGGTAGAGAATGCGCATCCGCCATTCCCAATACATCTGACCCGAAAATGCATAATCTTATAGAGCTATTCTGACAACTGTCTTTCCAAACACAAATATCTTTCGAAAAAAAATTGTTTGCTTTCGAAAGATAGTTGTCTTTGATAACACAGTTGCCAGAATAGCCCTATTAGTCTCGCGATAGCTGGTATAGAGAAAATGTTCTGTGCCATCGTCGTGGTCCTTCTCCAGACACGATAGGCATAATAATACGGGAGTCCCGGAGTCCCACTTCTCTGCTTGAGGAGAAAGTTTTCTACCTCCCTGTTAGGCTTTTTCAGCAAGCACTTTGTAGTTTTAAAGGAATCCTTACGAGTTCCAGCGTCTTCCTTGAGCTTTCCTCATGAATTCCTTGATGTATGTATGTAGGTACTTCACAGTTCCCGCTATACTTGGTCCTATGATTGACTGCGGTCCAGTTGGCTGTTCTGCTGATCCGAGACAAGCTTCAACTTACATTAGTGAACAATTTTTAAAGAGATTCGCGCAGTTTTCAATAAGTTACTAATTTTTCTTCTGCTGGCAATATATATTTTGAACTACAAATGTATTTACGGTAAAGGTCTTCTTTGTAAACCTGAATAAAAGGCAGCTTTGGTTATTTTCATGTCATCCATTATTTTTACGCGCATTGGAAACATCTTCACACAAATATACATATGTATATACAACCATACATACGTATATTATGCATGTAGGCAGTCATTTACGCTGCAGTCAAAAGATACATACCTACATGCATCCATGTATCTAAGTAAATTCGCCTTCTGTTCACCAGCTGTTCGTCAGTCAATACGTTTGTACATTTTTACTTTTGTAGGTACATTTGTGACGCGTCCAAGTCGAGTGCATCCAATAATGTCTTTAGTTGGCTTTTTTTGTGTTCGTTTTCAGTTTTGTTTGTTTTTGTTTCGGAAAATTTTTACTCTAAATGACTTGGTATAATTGGATACTTTAATGGGCATTGAAAGAGATTGATTGAGTGTGTGTTACGTGAGTTACATGCACAGTTGCATTCATACATACATATGTACATGCAACTGTGCATTCAAATTGTAGACAAATTTCTGCTTGTGAACTGGCGGATTTAGTGTGACATGATTCATTGAGATGGCTATGAAGAGTTTTTGTTATTTTCGATATAGTCAACGATATTTAGGCTTGAGAGACTTTAAAATTAGATAATTATTGCGCTGGTTCCTGACACATTTGCATCAAATTTACTTTAAAATGTATTTTGTGGCACAATTCGATAACGGAGCACGGGGAGTTGTTTGGCAGGCTTTCAGAGCAATACCCTTTGTTTCTGGGCCCCAGATGACAAGCTGGTATACCTAGTATCGTTTGGTAGATGTTACACTGTCGATTTTCCCCCACAGGAGATCAAAGGGAAGATCAATGAACTCTACTGGGAAGTTCGAGGAAGAGGCGACTAAAATCCACCGGCCTAGAAGGTTAGGTATGGCCAAAAAAATCGTTCGCATGACAGTCGGGATAGTGTCAGAAGGGACTAGTACCCGAGCGTACCGGATTTATCCGGCAAATGACTGTCACATCCCTTACACTCCCCAAAACCTTCGGGGAGTGTCTTGGTGGCTACAACAACAACAACAACAACAACAACAACAACAACAACAACAACAACAACAACAACAACAACAACAACAACAACAACAACAGGAGGATCATCTACACAGATGAATCAAAATTAGAAAGTGCTTTCTGAACAAGGCTACCAGGGAGTTAGCAAACTTCCTCCTCAGACATACACAGGAGAAAGCTTCGGGCCCTTGGAGGGTAGATTACAGGACACAATCCATGTAGGCATCATCGAGAGCTCATTATACCTATATTATCTCTAGAAGGACAACGATAACCCCCTCTGCCCCTGTACGGTCTACGCTAGACTAAGATTGCGCATTCTCGGGTCAGATGTATTGAGAATGAGGGATGCACATTCTCTACCACTCGATAAACTTCTCAGACTTATTAAAGAATCTGTGAAATTTGCAGAGAAACTCTGATTCCACTATCCCACCTTTTCGCTACATCCTGATCCTTTCTAAAGGCCTTAAGTACAATGTGCCTGAGTGCATGGGAAAGACATAGTTTTTCACGGCCTACTATAACTTCATTCTATTCCATGTGTTTTTATAGTTAGTTTAGTTTTATAGTTAGTCACCGATGATTAGGTATAGGTGCTGCTTCTTCTCGCTTATAGAAGTGCGAAAAGGTAGGTACTGTCAGATGGTTCCTTTTACTTTTGCGCCGGCCCTTTTTGTTTAAATGAAGGCGTTGTGCATTACATATAACAGTAAGTGCACTAACGGTTTTTCAGCTGCTATTTCCGATGTTTAGAACCTGCTTGAATCAGTAAGCTGCTTGCCTTACTACATGATATGACGTTTCGTCGGCATTACCTTCTTAGATCGCCTAACGGCAACGTTATACATACATACATACGTCAACTATCGAGTTAATATTCCAAGCATAAAATGTTAGTAATTTTCCGCATACATATATACATATAAACATACATATAATATTATATTAACAGCTCATCGGCGTATCAATTTACATAAGTTTTTTTAACATTAAAAAAAAAAACATTCTCAATTGGTTTCAAAACGTAGCGTCGTCGTCAACTTCTAAAAAGATTCATATTTCAACAATAGATTGGAAGAAGCAAAGCCCAACAAACGCAACATTTTATTATTAGATCCTGCAACAACAACTAGGAAGCAAACAAAACAAAGTTGATAAATGAGCACAAAGTAACCATTAAAAAAAAAGAAAAACATAATACGAAGAAAATAATAAGAAAACAAGTAAGGAAGCCTAAGTTCGAGTGGAATCGAACATTAGATACTCAGCTGTATGTTTTCATTGTTTGTTTGCGTTTGATGGATTTTATATAAAGCGAGTGCTGCATAAAGTGGGCGTAGCCACGCCCATTTTCAAAATTTTTATCAGTCATCCAACTAAGCATATGAATATTATTCTTTGTGCAAAATTTCATTCCTTTATGACTTCTAGTTACTAAGATGTGACGTTACAAATTCCCAGATGGTGTTCCAGAAATATCTTTGTGAAAAAGTAGGCGTGGTCATAAACCGATTTTAATAAATTTTTGCGTGTCTATTAATACAAGTTATAAAAGTGTATAAACCAAGTTTCGTCATAATATCTCAATTATTTGCCGAGTTATGGGCTCCGAAATCTCGTATATTCCTTTGTCTAAAAAGAGGCGGTGCCACGCCCATTTTCCAAAATTTTTATATTTTTTGTTTCCGGTCTATTGTGGAACTCATGCCACAAAATTTCAATGAATTATCTTTATATTTGACAAAGATATCGCTTACAATGTTTTTATTAGGCCACTTTATAATACCCATATATAAAAGTGGGCGTGGTCGGCAACCGATTTCGATAAAATTTTTAACATATATTACCACAGGTAATAAAAGTGTACACACCAAGTTTCGTCGTTATATCTCAATTATTTGTCGAGTTATGGGCTCAGAAATCTCGTATATTCCTGCTTCTAAAAGTAGGCGGTGCCACGCCCATTTTCCAAAATTTTTGTATTTTTCGTTTTATGTCCGCAGTTGGACTCCTGCCATAAAATTTCAATGATATATCTTTATATTTGACAGAGATATGGCTTAAAATGTTTTTATTATGCCACTTTATAATACCCATATATAAAAGTGGGCGTGGTCGTCAACCGATCTTGGCAATTTTTAATCCAAACATTTACCTAAGTAATTATATCACGCGTACCAAATTTCATCGATATATCTTCAACGGTTTCTGAGTTATGACTCATAAAACTTGAAATGTTTGCCCCTTAATAAGTGGGCGTGGCACCGCCCATTTTCCAAAATTTCACCATATTTCTTCATAAGGGCCTGAGCTCAATACGTGGGTAAAATTTTATCACTCCAGCTCTATTAGTGACTGAGATACAAAATTTCCGATTTTTACTATATAGGGGAGGTGGGCGTGGTCATGGTCCGATTTCGCCCATTTTCAATACCATCCGTTCCTGCCTTGATACCAACTTACATTTCAAATTTCATCAAAATATCTCAATTTTTGCGCGAGTTATCGTGCTCACAGACGGACAGACGGACAGACGGACAGACGGACAGACGGACAGACGGACAGACGGACAGACGGACGGACATGGCTCAATCGATTTCTCTTTTCACCCTGATCATTTTGATATATATAAGTCTATATCTATCTCGATTATTTCATTCTGTTACAATCCACCGTTAGGAAATCAAAACTATAATACTCTGTGTACTAGTACAGCTGAGTATAAATAAGTGAATATTTTAAAAATATAAATACACGCGCGCCATCTGTTGGAAAATAGCGGTGGTTGTAACCTAATCTCATTAGTAAATATGTTGCATATATTTAGGCAGCAGCTAGAAGTTACATACCCACATACATACAGGTGAAACTAATAAAAGCGTGTTAAAAAGGCCAAAACAAATGAGCGGCCAATACGAAATTATCAAGTTCATTGCACGTGTCTATGGCGAATGGTTCAAGTAAACGAACGGCGGTTAGGCAGCAGCAGCACAATTCTTTCACATTTATAACAACACCAAAAACAACATTAACAACAACAGCGACAACAAGAACCACAACAGCGCAAGGAACAACAGCAAACAAATATAAACTCGAAAAAGTATCTTCCAAAAAAACTCGTTTGGCTTTAACCCTACAGCCCGCTGTGCTAGTCAAACGCCCGATCGTACCAGCCTGCCAGTCAACTATTAACCCTTCTGTTACATTTAGGTCATTTGATGACCTTTTTTTGTTTAATTTTCTCATAAATGCAAATATGAACAAAATTTTAGAATTTCCCTCAATGTATTTCTGTATTGAGGAAAATCCTTTCGCAAAAGCATAAAAGGAAGGATTTTGCATTATCAAACAAGTCGTAACATCAAGAGTTACGTGTGCGCCCCTTCAGGTCATTCAGTGACCGTCAGTGTTATTTTGTGCGCAAAAGCTGATTTTTATTAAATTCGTATAAAAATGAAAGAGTGAAAGCTTCGGTAAGTATTTTAATTCCAATATTTTATTATTTGTGATATATTTGCAGATTAATATATGTATGGTTTAGAGCCAAATCGCCTGACACAAAGCCAAATAGAGTATATCATTGATAATGATATGGATGTTGATGAGTGTAGCGAAGTTGAGGGCGAAGACAATATAGTCGATTAGTTTGAGCCCGATGGTTCTTCTTACGAATATGCAGGAAGTGATAACGACGAATTAATTGACCTTGTATTGGAAAATGAAGGTAGTACCCACTCCCGTGTATTATTCCACAGATAGAAATATTGAGTGGCCAACGTAGCCGATTAGGCAGAATAGTGGTAGGACCACAATAGAAAATATAATTTACCGAAACAGCTTCTATAATTCTACAAAATCAGAAGTGCATACAACTGACCAACTTGTTGAAACATATGCATACAAAAGACAAACCAATGTATGGAGAAAATCGTACAGAGTTACCGTTTCCACAATTTTTGGTCTTGAACATAAAAATTAAAAATATATTAAGTATATGCATTTAAATAAGTGTATAATCCGATAAATAATCAATTGAACTAATACATTTTTAAAATTTCCATTGAAATTATACTTCCATATCGATATATATGAAAAACACAGGTAAGGTCATTCCGTGACCTTAATGTCACATGCGTAAGTTTTTTTTTGAATGTAACAGAAGGGTTAAGTCAATAGTCTTTTTTTTGTTTTTTTTTTTGGGTTTGCGACTTCCCGAGAAACAAATGTTTTATGACTTTTCGCTATTTCACTCAATTATCGCTTATTTTCTTCAACACACTATACGTAGTAAGTTGCTTGTGTTATTGTATTAGGTTTATAGTTTTCGGTATTTTTTGAATATATTTTTTTTCGTCTTTTTGGCTAAATTCGTAACCGGTTTTTTCGGTTTGAGTGACTTTCTTTATAGTAGAGGCTATACTCAAACTTTGATAATACATATAATGCTTTTATGTGCATGTGAGTGCAGTTTTATCGCCTTTTCATTACTCAATTTCGAGTAGAAATTTATAAGGTGTTTGAGTGTGAAATAAGGAGATACATTTGTACATACATACATATTTTAGTATCTTAAAATTACCTTAATGTGCTACATTGTACATGCGTATGTACTTCATTATCTATAAACAACAATCTACAATAGAAACCTACCTATGTAAGTACATGTGTACGTATATATATTTATTATATTCTAATAACAAATGTTTATTATCTTTAAAATGCATATAATCTAAATCTTATAATCTTTTATCTAATACTTATTATTTAATATCTTTTATCTAGAATCCATAGTCTGTTTTTTAATTTTTTATTATCTCTTGTCTAAGTTTTCTTTTATTTTATCTATTATATGCCTGACTACTATATTTCCCGACTGTTTAAAAAGGCGTCAAAACAACCCTTTCTTAGGGGTGCTGGATGGTTAAAATGTTCTAGAAAATTATTCGGCATAAAATTTCAGTAGGAGTCTCTTCAGAAAAAATCTTTGCAAATTGAACCTAAAAGACCACACGAGGCGAGAGACTTATATTCCTCTGAATGTTAAATGTCTTCTATTATTTATTATTTATTTCCAGTTTTACTGCGGCGATCGAAATACTTCTTTTGCAAAAGATTAATGTTTTTTGACGATGTTTAACATGCCGGCAAAAAAAGTTACATTAAGCTGGTATAAACTATGTACTGGGTGGAAGTGACTCCAATGGCGCACATAGGGTTAATACAATTATAAAGTAGCAACCCTCCTCTCAAGCCAAAGAGATTGGTGTATCAAACTTAGGGATCGGATCATAAATACCGAAGATATGAAAAAAAATAATTTTAGCGACATCTAGCGGCGTTCAAAAATTAAAATAAAATTTTTTCCAGAAATGTTTTCGAAAAAGAAATCAAAAAGGGGGGGGGGGGGCGGGGGGGGGGGGTCGTGCGGTGAACTTTTTTTTTTTGGTCCATATAAGGCGAGACGGCCTAGTGTGCTTTCCAATAGCCTTAGTAGGTCTTCTCCAACGTTCGGAAGTACTGGTCTAACCCTGTTCTTCATTTTGTTTCCCAAGGTTAGCGAGAAAGTGTAACTTGATGAGCGTAACATCGAAGCTTTTGAAAATTAGTCATTAGTGGTTCGACGTGTTATGACTAGTCAGCACTTCTCTTACTTGCTAAAAAATTTGTAACAAGCCAGACAATTTCATTCCAAGCCTTCTTCTCAATTTCTGTCATGGTATCCTTAAAACTTATGTCCATTATTAATTATCTTATCTGCGTTCAATCAAAAATGTCCGCCTCTATCTTTTTCGCACTTAAGTGTTGAGCTCTTTTTTTTAGATAAAAGAACCAAATTGGTATTTGTATAGCTGACATTCAAATCACTATCAACATCACTAAACTTCTTCTCAAAATCAATTGACTCATCTTTTAAAGCATTTAATTTAAGTTCTCTTATATTCTTAGAACTGAGGGAAGTTCTACAAGCCGATCGCATCTGAGGGTATTCTCATTGGGCTAGATTTTTTTCGATTAATGCCATTTACTTTCGCCGAACAATCATCATGGTGGTTTATAGATTTTTTCCAGCTCATAGCGGTTTCGTATTTGAAGACATTTCTTTTAGTTTTTGTTCACAAACATAAAAACTCCAAGCACGTACCTTTTATGGAATCCAGGGTTCGTTCTTTTCATTTCCAGCGGGTGTCCGAAGTAATTTTTATAAGCCACTTTTGTTGAAGGAGGTCGCATTTAAATTTTAAACTACATTTTTTTCAATATAAACTTTCCACAAATGAAATAAAAATAGTTCACACATGCTCTTCTTAACGATGACATAAAAAATTCTTCGAAGACAAATTACTTTTTATAAAAAAAAAAAACAACAAACAAACGCAGTAACTCGGCCATGTTCTATTAAAAGCTATAACTCGTAAATAAGGGCTGTCGCAAAAAACCGATTTTAAATTTGAAATTAGCGACGTCAAATTAATAAACATCATGTATCATAAGCCTTTCATTAGTCAAAAACTAACGATGAATGTGTGTCATTAAGGTTCTAATTTCAATGTTAACGCTTGCCTAACACTTTATGCGTGCTAGTTGTTTAGGCTGTTGTTGCATTATTGGTGTGACTCACTACACTTGGGCAGTGTTATCTGTATCATATATCAGCTGTATCATAATATATCATCTATTAGGTATCTATTATCTACTATATATTATCTGTTCTATATTATATACAAAAATGTACTTACTCGGATTATTGTTCGCTTCTAGCCAATGTGTTGCCGCCTGACAGCCAAATGTTGCGCGACTTATACCCTTGCAACAGGACCAACGTTTACCAGTCCAAAGGCCTGGATGGTAACGATATGACTTGGGGGTGTTTGTTTCTTCACAAACTAAACAAAACAACAGAAAATAATGTTAATAAATTAAAAAAAAAATACATATGTATATATGTATCTATATCTCTTATCCCTACGCTAACCTTGTCTTATGGCACGTATCCAATCATCACGTTCATTTTCAGTACTAGCTAATAAATATAAAATATATTGTGGCACAGAACGTCCAGACTGTTGTTGATCGTTGGAAGACTCACAGTAGCCAACTTGAAATGGAAAGCCCTAAGCGAAGAGAAAGAAATATTTTAATTAAGTAAAATAGAAAAGTGTATTTTCAATCGAATTCGAAAGGAAAATATTTACACTCGGCGCAAATGGATCGCCACCTTCGCCGCTGACAACAGCTATCTCAACCAATCGAACACCTTTCACAGGAACTCGACCGCGCTCACGACGACGCTGGAAGCATAAAATAAACATACATAAATATGTGTTTATAAAATTTAAGCATAAATAAATTGATTTGTAAATAAACAAATAAGTATATGTATATCTAGTAGATATTATCTACATGTTTATATGTATGTATACACAAATAAATAACTTTTAAACTTGCCAAAGGTACCTGGCATAGCTAATCACGAAACACTTTTTTAACCGCTCACTGTGTCAGTTCACTGAACCCCTAACCCAACACATTTTGTTCTTACGCATATCTATTCCTCATTCGTGCACTATTTACTTTAGCTAAACGTTGAATAGACACCCCAAACACAACGAAAAAAAACCAACAAAAGCAAAGCAAAGAGGTGCAGATAAAATGGTCGTTAGGTGGGTGGAGGTGGTGGCGAGCAATCGGTTGGAAAACTCTACGCTGTGAGCTTACCACATTAGTTATTCCCAAAAGGAATAAAAACACAAAGCAATAGCAAAAAAGAAAAGGCAAAAATACAAATGTGAAAGGTGTCCACATACGAAAGAAAAAATCATCCCTTTAATTTTATTTTCTAGCCACAATTTTATTTAGCACAAAAACTCTACACATTTGCTCGGAGAGTTTAATTTGTAGTTAAGAATTTGGGTTGTTCATCAATTCAAGATTTTTTTTTGTTGTTTTTGAGGAAAAGATAACAGTAGAAATAAATTTAAAAAATATCTATTTATTAGCTAGAGTGTTGAGTTTAGCGAAATATCCAATAGTTTTGATAAGCACAGCAGCCGGTGCTGAATACTAAAGAATCTTCCGCCTTGTTTACGGCTCTCTTGCATATGTGTGTGCTATAGTAGCGTGGAAAACTTTAGCAGAGCTATGCAATGTCATTTATAAAGTGTTGTGTGAATCTGTTATCTGTAATCTATTGCCTATTATTTATTATCTGGCATATAGTATCTATTATCTATTATCTAGAATATAGAATCTATTACCTATTATCTGGTATCTAGTATCTATTATCTATTATCTTTTATCTACTATCTACTATTTATTATCTGTTATCTATTATCTATTATCTATTATCTATTAACTATTGTTTATTATCTATTATCTATTATCTATTATATATAATCTATTATCTATTATCTATTATCTATTATTTATTATCTATTATCTATTATACATTACCTTTTATATATTACCTATTACCTGTTATTTGTTACATATCTATTATCCATTACCCATTATCTACTATCTAATACTTAGCATCTGTCCTTACAATATCTACTGGACAACACCGAATGTCACAATTTGAACAAGATGGATATTAAAGTGTCACTGAGGTGCTGCTTAAGTTTTGCATAATACTGTACATACACATCTGCCTACTTATACGGATATATGTACATATGTACATTGTATGTACATATGTATATGAATATAAGTTTCCTTTGGGTGGGGCTATCAAGTAGATAGATTTTGTTGTATGTACATAGATATGTGTGTTTCTTTTCTTCTTCTTCAACTTACAGCATCTGCTTTGAAACCTTGCTGAACAGCTTATTTCGCTTTTTTGTTAAAAAATGTTAGGATTTTTTTTTATAAAAAAACACAGCTGTATCCTGTGCGTATAAATAATTATGTTATATTTTGTAGTTTCCACCAACAATTTGGTAATCATTTGGGCGTGTTTTTTCACAGCAAGTGTGTATACAAAAGCATTGGCTCAGCGAGAAGCAATTTTTTCTACATACATAAGTATGTATGCAGATATAGTTTTATATATATGTTTCTAGTTAGTTAGTTTTTAATTTAAGCTTTCACGCTTTAGTAACTTTTTGACTTTTAAACTAATTATATGTATGTATGCATATAAAAAACTTATTTAAATTTTTTTTTTTTTTTTTTTCAAATATTTATGCCCTTTTTCTTTAAAAAAAAAAAACTTAAAGCAAAAAAACTCGAACCATTAACGTTTTTAAAATCTTTTTTTATTAATTTTGTGTGCGTTTTTATTGTTGTTGCAATCAAAATATTTAGCTAAATTTAATTTTTTATTTAGAATCCGTATGGATTTATCACTTGATTGAAATGCTTCACTTGACTACAGACATTGAACTTATGCGGTGTTCTCCGATCGACCGACAGACAAGCAGCAAAAACCGAGGCCGCCGAAGCTTATCTGTGTTCCTATTCCTGATTCCTGTTCACTTTGCCAGGATGATTCGGGTTACATTTGGTGTGTGTGTGTATGTATGTATGTTTATTGTATACATTCTGCCTAAGCAGAAAAATAGGGTGGTTTTCCTAGTGTAGAGATTTTTTAACTTAAATACTTGGGAAAACTTTGGACGAAGAGAGTTTGTGCAAAGAGAATATTTGTGTTACCAGAGGAAAAGGCATACATACATACATAAGTATGTAAATTCGCATGAATGACCATTTAAGGTGGATGAAGAATTTCCGTATTTTTTTTTTGTCTTTATACATACATATGTGCATTAGAGCGTATCGCGAAAAAAAAGTTCGCCGTAGCATTTTAACCATCTAGCACCCCTGAAAAGGGGTTATTTTGACCCCTATTTATACAGTCAGGAAATAGAGTATAGTCAGAAAATAGTATATAAAAATGTTCTAGAAAATTATTCGTCATAAAATTTCAGTAGGAGTCTCTTTAGAAAGCGAATAACTTATACTCCTCGGAATGTTAAATGTGATTTATTTCCGGTTGTGCTGAATCGATCGAAATACTTCTTTTGCAAAAGATTAATGCTTTTTAACGACGTTTAACATTCCGGGAAAAAAAGTTACATTAAGGTGGTATACACTAAGTACTGGGTGGAAGTGACCCCAATGGCACACATTGGGTTAATGCAATTCTTCTTCTTCTTCTTGATTGGCGCTTAACCGTCTAGACGATTCTGGCCGAGTCCAACAGAGCGCGCCAATTGCTTCTGTTTCGTGCAGCATGGCGCCACTTGGGAACACCTAGGAAGGCAGCATCGCTGTCCACCTGATTTTCCCAACGCAGTGGAGGTCTCCCTTTTCTTTTGCGTTCAGCGGGTTTCGATAGAAATGCTTTCTTGGCCGGAGCGCCTTCGTCCATTCTCACGACATGACCTGCCCAACGCAGCCGCTGGATCTTTATTCGCTGAACAATGTCGATGTCTGTGTAAAGCTCGTACAGCTCATCGTTAAATCTCCGTCGATACTCGTCCACGCCAACGCGCAAAGGTCCATAAATCTTACGAAGAACTTTTCTCTCGAATACTCCAAGTGCCATCTCATCTGATTTTGAAATTGTCCATGCTTCTGCGCCGTACATGAGGACTGGAACGATGAGCGTCCTGTAGAGTGTGATTTTTGTTTGTCGAGAGAGGACTTTACTTTTCAGTTGCCTACTTAGTCCGAAGTAGCATTTATTGGCAAGCGTGATTCTTCGTTGGATCTCCGTGCTGACATCATTCTTGGTGTTAATGCTGGTTCCCAGATAGACGAAGTCCTTAACAGTTTCGAATTTGTAGCTATCAACATTGCGTGGCTGCCAAGGCGTGCTGTTTCTTTGTGTGATGACAGGAGGTACTTCGTCTTGTCCTCGTTGACCGCCAAACCCATTTTCTTAGCCTCTTTATCCAGCAATGATGTCGATGTCATCGGCGGCCAGCAGTTGCACACTCTTGTGATATAAGATGCTTCCTGTATGGTTAAGTTCTGCAGCTCGTATTATCTTTTCCAGTATCAAATTGAAGAAGTCGCACGAAAGAGAGTCACCTTGTCTGAAACCTCGTTTGGTCTCGAACGGCTCGGAGAGGTCCTTCCCAATTCTGACGGAGCTGGTGGTGTTAGTCAACGTCATTTGGCATAGCCGTATAAGTTTAGCAGGGAAACCAAATTCAGACATTGCGGCATACAGGCAATTCCTATTCGTGCTATCAAAAGCGGCTTTAAAATCGACAAAGAGATGGTGTGTGTCGGATCCTTTTTCATGGGTTTTTTCCAGTATTTGTCGTATTGTGGGTTAATGCAATTAGAAAGTGGAAACCCTCCTCTCACGCCAAAGAGATTGGTGTATCAAACTTAGGCATCGGACCATAAATACCGAAGATACGAAAAAAATGAATTTTAGCGACATCTAGCGGCGTCCCAAAAAAAAAATAAAAATTTTTTCCAGAAATGTTTTCGAAAGAGAAATCATATGGGGGGGGGGGGGGGGGGCGGGCGTACGGTGGACTTTTTTTTTTGGTGCATATAAGGCGAGACGGCCTAATGTGCATATGTATAATAGTTAGTTAGGAAGCGCAGAAAATGTTTGACACATCAAAACCAAAAGGGTTAACTCTTTGTATAGAATATTTAATATTTTAACCCCCACGAAAGGGTTATGTTGACGCCTTAATTCGAAATTCAGGAAAAAATAGTATTTCGCTAAAGGTTTAAAATATTCTAGAAAATTATTTTCCCATAAAACTTCTTTGTAAAATTAACCTAAAGGACCACAGGAAGCGAAAAATATATTTTCCTCGGAATTTCGAATGTGTTTCATTTTGGGTTCTACTGAAGCGAACGAAATACATCTTTTGCAAAATATTAATTACTTTTGACGATTTTTAATATGCAGAGAAAAAAAAGGTACATTAAAGTGGCATAAGTAATAAGTAATGGGTGGTAGTGGCCCCAATGGCACATATAGGGTTAATGCGATTACGAAACGGTGAATTTTTTTTCTTTTTGGTGCATATAAAACGCCCTAATGTACATACATATTTGAATTGCCTAGCATTTTTTGGAGAATTCGAACCACAACAATAACAACAATAGCGACACTATGAAAAAAAGGACCTCATTGTATTGTAGACTGGAATACATATCAACTTCGTACCTACAATGTTTACAAATTGTATGTGCATGTTATGTATGTATGTATGTATGTATGTATTTATGTATATGACTTTCGCACCAGATAAGGGTGGTGCTTCCGGAAACAAGAGACCGGTGATTTTCCAACGTGTTGCATCAATTATGTCAATACATACATACATACATATATGCATACAGGAAAATGTAATGCAAACATTCCAGCCGGCAAATGCAATCGTCGATGAAAAACAACAACAACAACAACAACAACAACAACAACAACAACAACAACAACAACAACAGCAACAACAACAACAACACTTTAACAGCCAAATGTGCCTACATTGTAAATAAGACAAAAAAACGAAAAGCTTCATAATTGAGCATTAGAATAGCCATAAATTCTTTTGCATAGAATTGTTCTTCGAAACGCTTCGCACGAGTTTCTTTTGCTTCAATGCACTCGTGTCAAAATTTAAATTCCAATTTCTTATTGTTATTGCAGCTGTATATCAATTCTGGGTGACTGTTGGCATATTTAATATTTATGTAAACGCGATAACGCCAATCATTGCACCTACTGTTTTGAAACACCAATTTTGAATAGGCATAGCATATCGCCATTAGACTGTATCAGAAAAAAATTAAAATTAAAAGGCGCTGCTCAGACTTGAGCTAATAGATACAAATGTAGGTACATTAGGCCATCTCGCCTAATATGGACCAAAAAAAAGCAGTCCAACCTATGCCCCCCATCCCACATGAACTCGTTTGGGAAAACGTTTCCGGATTTTTTTTTCGTACGGCGCTAGATGTCGCTAAAATACATGTTTCTTCATATCTTTAGTATTTAGATTTGAATCTTAAAGTTTAATGTACGAACGTCTTTGTCCTGTGAGTACAATTCTTACTATGTGATTGTATTAACCCCAAGTGCGCCATTTGTGGGCACTACCACTCCACTTAGTTTATGCCACCTTAATGTGCCCTTTTTTGCCTGCATGTTCAATGTCGTCAAAAAGCATTCACCTTTTGCAAAAGAAGTATTTCGATCCCTTCAGTAGAACCCAAAATTAAACACATTCGAAATTCCGAGGAATATACAGAGAAACCTCTCCTAACGGACATCTCTCATAGGCGGACACCTCCCTTGAGCGGACATTTTTTCATGCACCAAGGTTTAGGTTCAATTTTTAGAACAAATTGCCCTCTCTTAGGCGGACACTCTCTTGGCCGGACGCGGACAGTTATTTACTATTGACTTGAACTAAAAACTTCTATTAAGCGGACACGAACCTCTCGTCAACGGACACTTTGATTTTTTTTTTCATAACAAATCACACAAAAACCTCTGTTAAGCGGACACGAACTCCTCTTATGCGGACAAAATATAAGTATGTATAGCAATATAAAAAAAGTTCCGATACTGAAATTATTACCGCTGAAAGTAGGTAATGCAATCTCCTCGAACGAAATGGCTTTGACTGCAGTTTCAAATTTGAAAAGATTTTACACGGAAGACCTTATTGCATTTGAATTGTTACAGAAATTTGAAAGCCGTCTGCAAAACAATTTTATTTTAAATAAGCAAAAAACCCCTCGTCAATCGACAATTTCGCAATTTTTTAAATAATTTCAAAGATATCCCAACATTTCTAGTTCTCAGCAACTTACTAATTGATATGTAATATGTATGTTAATACTTTATGTACATATATGTATACATATGTACATACATAAATATGTATATGTTTTTATGTATTTAAGTGAAATTTTGAAGACATAAGAATCCTTATTTTTTTCAGTGATATATGAATAAATAAATCCTTTAAAATTCAAAAAATTTCTAAAATAGCAACCCACTCCCTTAGGCGGACACCTCTCTTGGGCGGACAAAATTTGCCCGACGGTGAGTTTCCGCTCAAGAGAGGTTTCACTGTACCTACTATGTTTTTCGCTTCCTGTGGTCTTTTAGTTTTATTTTACAAAGATTTTTTCTAAAGAGACCCCTAGTAAAATTTTATGGTGAACAATTTTCTAGAATATTTTAACTCTCTAGCACCCCCACGAAAGGGTGATTTTGACCGTTTTTTTAGAAAGTCAAGAAAAAATAGTATTTTAAGGTCCTTGTGAATTTTGGAAAATGACAGGGCTTTTCGGCATAATTTTGTTGAGTATTTGCTTTTGTTTTATATATTTAAGATTTAGTAGTTAATAATACATAAATATGTACATTAGAGCGTATCGCGAAAAATTCTTATGTTCTAGAAAATTATTCGTCATAAAATTTCAGTAGGAGTCTCTTCAGAAAAAATCTTTGTAAAATGAACCTAAAAGACCACAGGAGCGAGAAACTTATATTCCCCTGAATGTTAAAACTGTTTTATTTCCAGTTCTACTGAGGCGATCGAAATACTTCTTTCGCGAGAGATTAATGTTTTTGGCGAGGTTTAACATGCCGGCAAAAAAAGTTACATTTCGGTTTCGGCTAATATGCGCCATCTTTCGTTCGAACGAAAGAAGACACTGAAGATAACGCATATTAGCCGAAACCGGTTTGTCTCCTAACCAAACTTGACAAGGGATGACGGAAAATCGTTCCACAATACATCATATTCCTACCCTGTCGGAAAAACAAGCAACCAAAAAGTTATTAAATTACGCCCATTTCAATACCAACCGTCCTAGTCTCGATACCAACTTGCATTCCAAATTTCATCAAAATATCTAAATTTTTGCGCGAGTTAGAGTGTTTACAGACGGACGGACGGACATGGCTCAATCGATTTCTCTTTTCACCCTAATCATTTTGATATATACATATAAGTCTATATCTCGATTATTTCGTTCTGTTACAATCCACCGTTATGTGATTAAAACTATAATACTCTGTGTTCTAGTACCGCTGAGTATAACAAACCTCAGCTAATATCCACAGCATACTTTTAGGGAAATGTCTCCGCTTGTTTATAAACATAATCAGTAGTTGTTGACAAACATTGGCAATGTACATTAGATAGGGTTGGTCCCCATACGAAAAAAAAAAGTTGTAAAAGTCCGCCCCTAAATTTGAAGCTTATGTTGAGAGGGTTAAGGGACACAAAAAAATTTTTTTTTTGATCCCGCGAAATACCGCCGAAATCGTTTTTTTATTGTAACTTTGTTATTTTTCATCCGATTTTTAAAATTGATACGTCATTATTTTCGTATTTTGCAGCTCTACACTTCCTTCTAATGCTCTTTTGAGCTCTGAAGTCGTTTTCACATAGTTGGGTCAGCTAACTTATTTGTATGTCCATGAATTATCCTCTTTGTTTTGCCAAATGAAAGTGCTTCAAAATTCATGACAATGTTGCCTTTAAAGGGTTTTACTAAATTAGTAAACAAAGAAGTTACGTCACTACGAATATTTAACGTAGCTATTATTTAATTTATTTTTTTAAGCAATTCAATATATGTAAAGTTTTAAAAGTCCGACCCTAAATTTGAAGCTTATATTGAGAGGATTAAGGGACAAAAAAAATTTTTTTTTCTGATCCCGCGAAATTCCGCCGAAATGGTTTTTTTCTTGTAACTTTGTTATTTAACATCCGATTTTTAAAATTGATACGTCATTATTTTCGTATTTCGAAGCTCCACATTTTCTTCTAATGTCCTTTTGAGCTCTGAAGTCAAATAACAAGGTTACAATAAAAAAAACTATTTCGGCGGTATTTCGCGGGATCAGAAAAAAAAATAAAAATTTTTTCTTTAATCCTCTCAATATAAGCTTCAAATTTAGGGTCGGACTTTTACAACTTTACATATACTGAATTGCTTAAAAAAAATAGTTAAATAATATCTACGTTAAATAACTTCTTTGTGACGTAACTTCTTTGTTTATTAATTTAGTAAAACCGTTTCAAGGCAACATTGTCATGAATTTTGAAGCACTTTCATTTGGCAATACAAAGAGGATAATTCGTGGGCATACAAATATGTTAGCTGACCCAACTATGTGAAAACGACTTCAGAGCTCAAAAGGACATTAGAAGGAAGTGTAGAGCTTCAAAATACGAAACTAATGACGTATCAATTTTAAAAATCGGATGATAAATAACAAAGTTACAAGAAAAAAACAATTTCGGCGGTATTTCGCGGGGTCAGAAAAAAAAATTTTTTTGTGTCCCTTAACCCTCTCAACATAAGCTTCAAATTTAGGGGCGGACTTTTACAACATTTTTTTTCGACCCTATCTAATGTACATCCACAAATATTCATAGATTTTACAACATGTATTTACACAAATATTTGTGCATGTACCATCTTTTATAAAATTATTTTTTGTATGGTGTTGTCAAATTTTGGGGGGGTTTTAACCCCAAAACCCCCCCCTCCCCCCTTGAGTGCGCAAATGTATAAGGCACTTTAAAATAAATATATGTATATACTTATACAGAGTTGGAAAAAATAATAGGGACAAAATTTTGCTAATCTCCATTTATTTCATTTTAAGACCAAATAATAATTACCATATATTGATGCTTACACGGAGAGGACATGCTTCAATGACTCTGGGGTGATTTTGTATAATAATTTAATTTTTATGAATAAAAATAATGAAATGTATAATTTAAGTTGGAAATAATAATAGGGACAAACTTTAAATTCGATTGTTTTTTCAAATAAACTACAATATTACTGCTGCAGCTAGATTTAAACTAATGTTTAGTTGAAGCTCCTTTATTTTTTATAACTTCCTTACATCTTCGTGGCATAAGGTTGACCAAATCGGCGCAATTTGCAACTGGTATTAAGTACCAAGCTTCTTTAATTTTTTTTCCATAACTCTTGCTTATTTTTCCATTTTTGATCCCCCATCGTCTTCTTTAATATTCCCTATAGGGCTGAGGTTCGACAACTGTGAGGGCTACTCAAAAACAGCAACTTTCTTACGTTCAAACTATGAGTTTTCGATTCTGGAGGCATGTTTGGGATCATTTTCGGCATCTAATGATATCAAGGAGAAATGAAATGGTGCAGTTTTGAGTAGAACAATTAGCAACAGACTTCGAGAAGTAGGACTAAATGGAAGAGATCCCAGAAAAGTTCCGTATCTGAGAAAAAATTATGTAAGCCAACGAACTGAAATTTTCCAGTAGCTTAAATTCTTTAGAACTGAGGCTAGTAAAGTAGGGAACAGCCAAAGTCTTTGTTAATAACTTTTAACCGGCAAAAACAAAACATTTCCGCATTCAGCTTCGTGTTCCTGAGGTCATGTCGATTGGTTCCTTTTTTTAATTTTGAAGAACTTTAGCAGTTAGTAAAACTAGGAAAATATGTACACATCACGCTCCATACGGGTGGCGCGCCAGCGCACGCCGCCGCACCGATACGCCGATTTCACGGATTATGGCGGCGGCGGCCGATTATGAAGGTAATCGGCGCGGCGACGGCGGCGTCAATCGGCGGCGTATATGTCTAGTATAAACTAACTACTGGGTGGAATCGGACCATAAATACCGAAGATATGAAAAAAAGTAATTTTAGCGACACCTAGCGGCGTCCAAAAAAGAAATAAAAATTTTTTCCAGAAATGTTTTCGAAAGAGAAATTATATGGGGAGAGGGGCGTACGGTGGACTTTTTTTTGATACATATAGGGCGAGACGGCTTAATGTGCATATCGCACCCTAAATCATAAAGTGACACAACTCAATATTCCAAAATTTTCCGAAGCCAAAGAATTTTTTCTTTTTTATAGGCAATGATATGGAGAAGGCCACATATATAATAGTTATTTTTCAGTTAAGAAAAACTCTGATGGAAAAGATTTTTTGGCAGTCGCTATAGATATACTCTGTGTACCGATTTATGAAAGAAAAATTTTGAGTTGTGTCACTTAATGATTTAGGGTGCGACATGTGCATCCATTTTTCATCAATCGAAGCTCAAAATTATAAAATTAGCGATTTTTTTTAATTGCAACACAGTCTAATGTATGTACATACGCGCCCATACATATGTACATATCTATGCTTGTGCGTTTTAGCTTTACATTAAGTGCAATAAAAGAAATTTGGAGCATATTTATTTAATTTGTTGGTGTGCTACTTTGATGTGCTTTCTAGCTCAGTGAACGCTACTCTATTGTTTCGAGGGCAATGGCGACAATTACTAGATTATTACTTTGTTGAAAAACAATTTGATAAATAGTGGTAAGATAGTGGCATAAAATCGTGTATACAAAGTTTCCAATGAAATAATAATATAGATATGTAGGTATAAATGTTAACAAAAACGAAAATGCATTAGCCGTTCGGAGCCGGCATAAAACTGTAGGCTCATCCACAAATATTAAGGAGCGAATTGGCAGAGTAGCTCGGCCTTAAAACTTGTTAGAGTTTTGTTTATATGCGCCAGTGATAATTATTATAATAAAAACCCCAAAAAACTTTTAAATTTCCTTACTTACCTCAACATTTTCCATATCAAAATAGGATAATGACTTTTTCGTTAGCTCAAACCAGCGCTGTTTGTAATTGACGGGTGTGAAGCGCTTTTTATTTTGCGCTCGTTTCACCATCATACCACTCTTAACCACATCATACAACCTTTCCGTAACCTTATCCATTCGGCTTTGGAATGATTTGCTGCTGCATACCGTCGCTGTCGATGCAGACGAACGAATGCTACCGTGTCCCGATCGATTCATGTTTGCTCAACAAACAAGCGCTGCGCTGCACGATTGTGTGGAATATGGATGGAATGGGAAATGGTATAAGGCGATTTTTTGTTGAGTGAAGAAACACTTTTCAGTTTTATGGAAGCGAAGGGTTTGCATCGATTGTGATTTTCCCAAAAGGTAAATGGGCTATAAAATATGGAAAAAAAAAGAATAAAAACAAGTAAGGAAGCCTAAGTTCGAGTGGAATCGAACATTAGATACTCAGCTGTATGCTTTCATTGTTTGTTTGCGTTTGATGGAAACACGGTGTAGGTACTTTATATAAAGCGAGTGCCGCATAAAGTGGGCGTAGCCACGCCCATTTTCAACATTTTTATCAGTCATCCAACTAAGCATATGAATATTATTCTTTGTGCAAAATTTCATTCCTTTATGACTTCTAGTTACAAAGAAGTCTTGTTACAAATTCCCAAAGGGTGTTCCAGAAATATCTTTGTTAAAAAGTAGGCGTGGTCATAAACCGATTTCAATAAATTTTTGCGTGTCTATTAGAACAAGTTATAAAAGTGTATAAACCAAGTTTCGTCATAATACCTCAATTATTTGTCGAGTTATGGGCTCCGAAATCCCGTTGATTCCTTTGTCTGAAAAGAGGCGGTGCCACGCCTATTTTCCGAAATTTTTCTATTTTTTGTTTCCGATCTATTGTAGAACTCATGCCACAAAATTTCAATGAATTATCTTTATATTTGACAAAGATATCGCTTAAAATGTTTTTATTAGGCCACTTTATAGTTCCCATATATAAAAGTGGGCGTGGTCGTCAACCGATTTCGCTAAAATTTTGAACATGTATTACTACAAGTAGTGAAAGTGTATAGACCAAGTTTCGTCATAATATATCGATTATTTGTAGAGTTATGGGCTCAGAAATCTCGTATATTCCTGCTTCTAAAAGGAGGCGGTGCCACGCCCATTTTCCAAAATTTTTGTATTTTTTGTTTTATGTCCATAGTTGGACACCTTCCATAAAATTTCAATGATATATCTTTATATTTGACAGAGATATCGCTTAAAATGCTTTTATTAGGTCACTTTATAATACCCATATATAAAAGTGGGCGTGGTCGTCAACCGATTTTGGCAATTTTTCGTCCAAACATTTGCCTAAGTGAGTATATCACGCCTACCAAATTTCATCGATATATCTTCAATGGTTTCTGAGTTATGACTCATAAAACTTTCAATGTTTGCCCCTTAATAAGTGGGCGTGGCACCGCCCATTTTCCAAAATTTCACCATATTTCTTCATAAGGGTCCGAGCTCAATACGTGTGTGAAACTTTATCACTCTAGCTCTATTAGTGACTGAGATACAAAATTTCCGATTTTTACTATATAGGGGAGGTGGGCGTGGTCATGGTCCGATTTCGCCCATTTTCAATACCATCCGTTCCTGTCTTGATACCAACTTACATTTCAAATTTCAGCAAAATATCTCAATTTTTGCGCGAGTTATCGTGCGCACAGACGGACAGACGGACGGACATGGATCAATCGATTTCTCTTTTCACCCTGATCATTTTGATATATATAAGTCTATATCTATCTCGATTATTTCATTCTGTTACAATCCACCGTTAGGAAATCAGAACTATAATACTCTGTGTACTAGTACAGCTGAGTATAATAATGAATATTGAAGGATTTTTTTACATAAAGTACCTAATCAGTGTAAATTATTTTTGTTACTGCACTTTTGCTACTTTATGTACTTACATACATATATACATACATACATACATACATATATAAAGCTGTCTATATATATTTTATGTTGACAGCTGTAACTCGGTCGTTTTTAACAGCAAATAAACATAGAAATTAGATAAGGAAAATGCATTTCATGTACACACATATGCACTCGCATACAAACAATGTAGGTATGTAGTTACATGATTTTCTATTAGATTAAACAAGGAACTTGCACTCAGTTTTTCTAGGTACTAAAGCAGCGGAATATCATCAACGTTTTCGGGTTAATTATGAAAAATATTGGATTTTGGAATGAAGACCTGGATATTAAAAGTCAACCAATGTGATTATGGTGGCGAAGTTTAAACCATTTATTAGACTGGAGTGGTAGATTATCAATAGTTGTCGCACCCCTCCAATTCTTCCAAATCATGACAGTGATTCTCATGGTACTGGTAACTCACTTCTTATTAACTTCAATTGTTCTCTTCTGGAATCTTTTGTTGGAAGTGAAGTAATACTCTCGACCCAAACGTGTCCATTGATACCACGTTTCTTACAAATTGGCCACTGTAAGCTATTGCTACTTAAACTAAACAATTGCCATTACTACCTATCCATGGATCTATAATGCATGAACAGCATTCGCAGCTGAACGCCAATTACGGGAAATCAGCTGTTTGCCATTGACATTGCTATATAATTACAGGCATTGTTGATCCTCTTGGCTGATATTTCTTTGGACAGGATATACCTATGTATAGAGCACATTATAAAACCAAGTCCTTAAGAACCAATAACATTAACAAACCCGCAAGCAATGGAAAAATAATTCTTACCAAAAACAAAAAGTTTCCTTTCCTAATACCTATGTACATACATACATATATAACGTGTTCGGCCATGCATTACCAAAATGAAATTTCTTTCTTTGTCCCATCATGCTCCCAATAAAATCAAAGTCGGCAAATGTTCAAAATGCACATTCCACAGCACTGCGTCTCAAATTCTAGGAATTTCACATTCATCACTGCCGTCCTTTCCCCCTACGTTGCTAACCGACAACAAAACGATTTCAACTTTTTTTCGGGCACAAGTTTTGTATTCGAAATTAAGTACTTGGCGGTTTTTTACACTTTTTTAAGTTTTCTCTATATACAAAAATTTACCTGATATTGATTTTATCAAATTTTGCTGAAAAATCGTTGTTTTAACTTGTCGAATTCGTGCAAAAGATCCTGCAATCGACACATTTCAGCAAATTTAAAGCCGGAATTACAATAGCGCTGTGGCTGTGGCAGCGACTGTTTTTCGAAATCAGCTGATTTTTAGAAACTACGGTTGGTAATGAAGCGGCACATAATACAGCAGAGGCAGCTGGCAGCACCGCTCCGTTTAGCCCAAATTCTAAATTCGCAGCCGCTGCCTTGAATCGCAGCCAACTTCAAAGTGTTGATGTGAACTTATGTCTGTTTCCGTACTATCCAATGTAATATATTTTTTACTAATTTTGTGTTTCCGTACTTTGATGCCAGCAAGCGGGAGAGAATTTAATTTTTACTTAATTAATTTGCACTAGCAAATATTGCTGGCGGGATGCAAAAGCAAAGAAGAAGAAAGAGCAGAGGAAAAAATGAAACAAGATTGATTATTTTAATTGAAAAACGTAGACATGAAAATGGTAAGTAAATTTATGTCACCACGTGTCCAAGGTAAAAGGAAACAGACCTAATATATAAAGAAGTCACTGCCAAATACTGCGAACGCTCTATTGTGTTTTGTCTGGCAGTGACTGCTCATATTAGACGTATCAGCTGATTCCGAAAACCGTCGCTGCCCGCTGCCACATCACTGATGTAATTTGGGCTTAAGCCCTACTTTGTTCGATCTTCTTCTTCACGTCTGCGCCAAATGATCGTTTTTCTTTGTCTACTTTCCAGTTTTGTTTATCATTTCCACATATTCCCTTCTTCGTTTCACCGGTTGATTCGGTTAGTGCTGCCACTTAATTTCAAAATTTAAATTTAAGGTGTAATCACATTTGGTTGGAAGGCGCTTACGTCACAAATATATACACAGCTATTCTACGATCCCTCGGAACTCCGATCGCGGCGACCCCGGCTGCTACGACAAAACGAAAATTGGTATTCTGGTTTACGACGTTTCGAACATAAGTGTTGTTAAGTGTTAGGGTGCCGACAGTCATCAACGAGTCGACCGAACGAATCGAGTACCCGTAAACATAACGAGTTGAATGAATTTCATGCCCGCATGACAACACAAAAATCAGCTGTTTTCTATTTTGAACAGCCGTGTGAGTGTTGCCGTATTTGAAATAATGGGAAGACACAAAAATTTCGCATGAAATACCCAAACTTAGTACCGATTTAAATTTTTAAATATATTGTTTTCTTTCAGAAAAAAAAGACGTAGGCGAAAATTTTAAATAAAAATATGCTCGATTTTGTATTCAGAGTTTTGGTAATTATCTAGTTTAGGTGACATGGTGAAAATTGGTAAATTTTCAAGAACTGGGGTGTCAATCGACGCGTTTTGATCACATGAACACGAATTCGAAGCGGAACTTAATTTTTTAACGCAATAAAAAATTGTTAACAAAAGACGGCGGGGTAAAAACAGTTTTTTTGAGTGGTGTGGTCCTGTCCCTCCTCAGGAGTCAGAGTTGCATTTCTGATGCATTTTGTAATTTTCTTGTTGAACAGTGAAAAATAAGTAAAAGAAAATACACTTTTTGGCAATAAATAAAGGAATAACCATAGGCATTTTTTATTTCGTGCTTACACAAACAATTTTCTAAAAGCTGTCTTCGTCGCAATTTTGTTTGCCTGTGTGGATTTTATGACGGAAAATATCAGTTGATCACTACCCGCTGGCCCGCTATCCGTTGATCCGTTCAAAAATGGTAAAAGGGATAATTTTGAAATAAAAATTACTTTTATTTATCGTAAATTAATCTTTTCTTTTCATTGCCTAATTTCTCATTTATTTGAAAAATACGCTATCCATTTCCTATGTAGCAGGGATATGAAATAACTATTATTTCATTCAAACATGTACATTTTTCAAATATAACATTATTTATGCAACTTTTTTATTTCATCCTGTGCGAAAAGTTATGCTCCGAAAAACAAAAGTTATAACTGGATAATATCGATTTTAAGTTTATTTGAAACTAAAATAAACGCATCAAAAATGGTTACATGTGAATTAATAACATATACAGAAATAATAATTATTTTCAATAAATGAGCTAAACAATTATCTAATAACTCATATTTCGCTTAAGTAAACTTAAGCGGTTTTTTCTATGAACAAAGATATATTCTATCACATTTTAAACTCGCATTGATTTCGTTTAATAATACAATGAAAAATACCGTTCAAATGTTTTAGTGGCTAAAAAAGTTCGTTCGGCAACACCGCGTTGAGCAAAAGCAATCAGCTGACACGTTGTTATGGGAAAAATCAAAACTCGTTTGATTTCTTCGATACGGGCGGCTATGGTCGTTTATGTCAGCGTCGGTGAGATTTCGTTTACATGCAACTCCCATAAGATAGATCGTGTCAGCTGACACGGGTATGTGCGGGCGTTGATGACTGTTGGAACCATTAAACTATGTTCGAATCAGTGTTAGGTAGCGTTTATGCGAAATAATATGTATTATTTGACAGCACATTTGTATTTTTGACAGCAAATTTATATTTTCAGTAAGTTTTAGATTAAATTTTCACAAAGAATATATTAAATGGTTAAAAAATGGATTCCATTGCTGCAACAGCTTATTTAGTGAAAAAATAAATGGAAGAACAAAGGAATTTGGACATTAATTTTAATTCAATTTTTTAAAATATTGCTTTCTATTATAAAAAAAAAGTGACATCATATATGAAAACGGCATTTATAGAATACTGTCACCAAGTTTCATGCGATAATACCTTGTAATTCGGAAATTAACACCGGCTAAGCTTGGATAGAATGAACCAATTTTATTTATTTACAAACTACTGCGAATTTTTCAGTGAAACTTTCAGGAAATATTCTTTGGATGATAATTCATCTACCTTCAACGCTTTCAACTATTATTAAATTATAATATTAAAGTTCTCCAAAAGGAGAATTCTGCCGGCTGAGGATTTTTTAAAGCGCGCCCAAAGGCCGGTGACACAAAGAAGTCTTCTACACACACATTGCTTTAACAAGGAATATCTCTTGCGCTATAATCGTCCGCGGGAGCAATTTGATCCGATTCACCTCCGATGAAAGTGGATCGTAAACCGGAATAGATGTGATAACTACGGACAAATTCGACCATGTAGATTGAGTTGAGATTACATGCAAATGAACTGGGTTATGTCGGTGACTCCATACAGTCCTGCTTAAAGTAGGTTACCTAAGTACTTATTCATTCGTGCTAAATTTGTGCATTTAAAAAATTTATAGTTCGTGATATTCGTAGATGAGTTAATTGCAATTAAATATTATTATGTGGCAACAGAGTTGCGAATTGATGATTTTATCGTCATTTTGACGATTTTTTAAGCAATGCCGATTTGACGATTTTTCGTAACAATTGATGAATTGTGTTTTATTTATTATCTTTTGTTTATTAAATAGTAGAAGTAGCATTACTAAAAATTTAAACCATCTCAGTACAATAATTAAATAGTTATCTTAATCAAATAACTCCGTATATTTTGTAAATTATTTTTCAAGGCAAAATGTTATGAATTAATATTAATGAACAGTGTAGTATTAATAAAGATTAAAAAGAAACAAGATATTGGGCCATATTAATAAAAAAAAACCAAGCAAATGCTTTTACTCAAAATTTTAAAAATTTAACAATAATTTGTATGAACCAATTTTTAAAATTTGAGTAAAAGTTCTGAAATCTTAAGCAAAAGCAAATGCTTGGCTTTTATTAATATGATACATTGACGATTTTTTCGCTGAAATCACGATTTATTATTTGAAAAATTACTAAGGTTGTTCTCTCTCTGTTTTTTTGGCCTGGCAAATTTGCCGAGATGACATAAGTGTGATAAATTTGCCGAGCACAACAACAAAATACACGTCTTGTCAAATTTGGAGCTTCGGCAAATTTCTCATACCCCAACCCGTGATATGTGATATCATGAGAAAAATATCACGGGAAATGCAACCATGTTATTACATTCACAATGGTCTTCTATGAGAAGTGAGTTTGAATTTATGTTTCTAGTTCTTTTTTTTTAAGTATTTTATTTTATTCAGATAAAAAATTAATTAATTCGAAATTGAAGCAAGCAAAGCAAAGCGACAACAGTTGTATAAAGAGTGGAAAGAAAATGACTAACATGCTAGTTCACAATGAAGCCAGTTAGAATTTTATTTTCTTAAAGGTGCGCTCTCTCTGTGTGGCAAATTTCTCAAGATATCATGATATCTCGGCAAAAATATTAGACACAGAGAACAACCTTACTTTCTTTTTTTGCAACGCTGTGTGGCAACACCGCAGAACTCTTTAGCTGTGTTCCCGTGGCAGTGATCCAGATCCGGATACAAATTTTGCAAGCAAATGCGACAACAATTTTGTGATCCTGGTATTTATCTGGATCAAAACCTATTCCAATCTATACGGATCCGAAATTAATACAGATAAACGCCAGGAATACAGAATTCTTGTTGCATTTGCATGCAAACTTCTTATCCGGATCTGGATCACTGCCACGGGAACTCGCCTTTTGTCTTTCTACATCTGCCATTCACAATTACTCTTTTTCCGCTGTTGCTAGGTCATTGTGAATAAGCCCAGCTAGTGTGACAAGAGGTTTAAAATTGAAATAATTTCCATGGATATGTCACCCTAGAAATTTTAAGGATTGCTGCCGGAGTGACAGTTCTTGGTAGGATATAAATCTGTTACTTGGATAGATTGGTAGGATGCATGGAGGAACAATAATAGTCCAACTCTAATGCACCGTATGCGAATGCGTGTGCATATGCGCATCAAAACGTTTTCTTGCGTGCGGCCCTGACTGCTCCAGTGTATGCGCATGGTTGCGTCTGTCAATTACACTACATATATACAATTCCCGACATTGTTATTTTTGAAAATACATATTTTACCAATTCGCGAAAGATTCAATAAAATGTATAATGGATGACGATTTAGAATTGATATTAATTATGATAGGAAGTATTATTGCCGCATATACGGATTACTTTAAAATTATTAAAAAAAAAAAAAAAAAAACGTACCACTGGGGTAGGTATGTGATTTGTAATTGGAAAGGGAAGTTAGTGTTTTTTTTTTTTTAATTTGATGAAAACCCGTGAAGTGGATCAATTCCAAATTAATAATAATATAATAATAATAATAATAATACACTGGCGCTATTATAACTCTGACGAGTTTAATGACCGAGTTTCTCTCCCAATTCGAGAAGTGCTCCTTTTGTTTTTCCTAATTGGGTGGACCTACAGTTTTATGCCGGCTGCAAACGGCGAATGCATTTTTTGTGAGAAGCTTTTTCATGGCAGATATATACTCGGAGGGTAAGCCGCCCACTGCCGAAAGGTAACCGCTATTTCTAAAAACCCAATAATTGGGTTTTAATTAATTAGAAAAAATTTTTTTTGGAGTTTGTCCGGACGGGGGTTAGAACCCGAGACCGCTGGTATAGCAGGCGAGTACTCTACCCATTGCACCACAGCATATAATTAATAATTATTAATCATTTCTAAATATATTTAAAACCCCATTTAATTAACTTTTCTGCAGGCAAACAAACTTTCACTACTTCCTTTTAAATCAATTTAACGAAATTTTTACCAGAAAATATGTATACCGATTTAGCAACCAACTTAATATTGGTTGCGAAACGCATAGAAAACGCATAGAAGTAGAAAATTTTCAACTTAGCTGCATTCGAATGCGTGTTCGAAATCATCTTCGAATTTTCTATGCGTGTGGTGCATTTACATCCGTGCCACTGGAGTTTGCCTCATTTAAACACAGGTATGCAACACGGCTGTCAGTGACACGCACACGCATACGCATCTGCATACGGTTCATTAGAGTTGCACTATAAAGGAGAATGCATAAGATCAGCTGACTTCTTCTTCAATCTTCATAAACACACACGAACACAAGCATTTTTTTGTTGACATATTCCACACACACACGCACCCTAGCATTTGTGTGGCCCCTACATCTGTCAAATTCTTCTACATTCCTCTTTGCATGACACTTTTCGGCCCACTATGTATGAAGGTATGTCGTTATGCATTCTCCTTTATTGTTCCTCCATGGTAGGATGATATATCGCACTATGAGCTATGAGCCTATTGTCCCTTCCATCTCATCACATCATCTCCCGAGCAAATCTTATTAAGGAATTAAACTTGGTCTTGCACTCCAGATGATAGGATATATCGCCGGATTGGCGCAGTAACGAGTCGTGCACCATCGCATTAGCCAAAAACTTTTGCGATTCATTTTAATTCAATAGAATTATTCAATATAAACTTTCCCACTTTTTAGGAAAACCCCATAAATTGATTTTATTTACAGTTTGTCTATTAATTCTTTGCAAAATGAAAACAGTTCAGAAATTTGTTTTCATACTGGTATTTGGTCAACTAAGCTTAACTTTCTAATTTTTTTTTAAATGCTAATATTAAGTTAAATATGTTTACAACATTTAGGACCAAAAAGATCCAAAACTTAAAGCATAGAAAGACCAGAAAAAACAAAAGTTCAAAAAATTATAAAAAACATTTTGTCAATTAATTCTTTGAAATTTTTTCATATGTGACAGAAACTGAAAAAAAAGCAGACCGGATCGTTGAAATTTTGGTGTGACGGCCACTAGCCTCAACCACACATTGTAGACGAGAGGTTATGGAATAAATGAAGTCCTTCAGCCCATAAATTTAGCGTATTTTATGCCATTCTTCCTGAATGGCATTAATTACAACATTTTTCGCTTGTAGACCTTGGTTTGCTGCCTCGTTATTTCAAGAAAGGCCAAAATTTTTTGTTTGGGTTTAAGCTGGGACTTTGGGCAGGTGCATAAATTGCTTTGGTGCAATTATGCAGTACCAAAGTCCTGCACAGGAACGATTTATATTTAGGATCGTTGTTCAGGTACAGCTTTTACTTGAATTTATTGGCGCTTTTTGGTTAAAAAATGCAATTTTGCATTGCGATTCTCGACTACTCGTGTCAAGCTAAAACTCCTTCGTCATCAGGTCATTAAAAATCCGCAGTCCGCCTTCACCCTTTTTAGAATAACGAACTCGACATTATAGCACACAATTTTCGAAACATCAGATTTTGTCTAATATTCTTCTGTAGCAGAGCTGTGTTGGTCATTCTCGATTTTTTTCTGTGTCCATCGCGATGCATCGTGCGTATTTTTGTTTCATCCCGAAAAAGAACACCAATTTTTTTTTGCACAGCTCTGCTACAGAAGAATATTAGACAAAATCTGATGTTTCGAAAATTGTGTGCTATAATGTCGAGTTCGTTATTCTAAAAAGGGTGAAGGCGGACTGCGGATTTTTAATGACCTGATGACAAAGGAGTTTTAGCTTGACACGAGTAGTCGAGAATCGCAATGCAAAATTGCATTTTTTAACCAAAAAGCGCCAATAAATTCAAGTAAAAGCTGTACCTGAACAACGATCCTAAATATAAATCGTTCCTGTGCAGGACTTTGGTACTGCATAATTGCACCAAAGCAATTTATGCACCTGCCCAAAGTCCCAGCTTAAACCCAATCAAAAAATTTTGGCCTTTCTTGAAATAACGAGGCAGAAAACCAAGGTCTACAAGCGAAAAATGTTGTAATTAATGCCATTCAGGAAGAATGGCATAAAATACGCTAAATTTATGGGCTGAAGGACTTCATTTATTCCATAACCCCTCGTCTACAATGTGTGGTTGAGGCTAGTGGCCGTCACACCAAAATTTCAACGATCCGGTCTGCTTTTTTTTCAGTTTCTGTCACATATGAAAAAATTGCAAAGAATTAATTGACAAAATGTTTTTTATAATTTTTTGAACTTTTGTTTTTTCTGGTCTTTCTATGCTTTAAGTTTTGGATCTTTTTGGTCCTAAATGTTGTAAACATATTTAACTTAATATTAGCATTTAAAAAAAAATTAGAAAGTTAAGCTTAGTTGACCAAATACCAGTATGAAAACAAATTTCTGAACTGTTTTCATTTTGCAAAGAATTAATTGACAAACTGTATATATTGAAAATTTAATTTTTTCTTCCAAAATACTTCAACTTTGTAGCTTAGTTAAATTTCTAACTAAATAATGTACATACATACATAATATGTATTACATACATATGTATGTATTCCCGGAAAACCGTACAGCCAGCTTCTTATGCAATAAATGGCTTTGGCCTCGAACAAGTAAATGAGTTTATGGATTTAGGTGTAATAATGGACTGCAAACTTAGTTTCAACATTCATATTAATGCTACAGCAAATAAGGCAAGAGGTGTCTTAGCGTTTGTAAAACGTTGGTCAAAGGAATTCAGCGACCCATACATAACTAAAACACTCTTTACAACTTTAGTAAGACCTATATTGGAATATGGTTCCATAGTTTGGAATCCATACTATCAGATTCACTCTGATCGCTTAGAGTCAGTCCAAAAACAGTTTTTGCTTTTTGCTTTAAGAAATTTGCCTTGGGATTCTGGTTACAATCTTCCACCGTATACTAGCCGTTTAAAACTCCTTAATCTTCCGACTCTTGCAAGTCGACGAGAAATGTTAGGGGTAATATTTATCGTTAAGCTCTTGAATGGCTTAATTCTTTCTCCTTTCTTGCTAGCTGAAATAAACTTTAACATTCCTTCTCGTTCAACAAGACACTTCAACCCTATCTACTTAAAGCAGTGTAAATCAAACTTTGAATTAAATGAACCTTTCCGGGGTTTATGTAAGAGCTTTAATTCCTATTCCAGCTTTTTAGATATTTCGGACTCACTTTTCATTATAAGGGAAAAAATACTGTCTTATCTTAACACATAGTAGCGATTATTCTTTTATAATTCTCAAGACTAACTTCAATTGTACTATACTCAGCTGATGATTTTATTTCTCTGTAGCTGAGCAGTTTAAGATCTCGACGCTTAACAAACTCCTGCCACTCAACACCTCGGCATTTTATGTAAATAAAAAATATCCGTACGTCATGCGGGTGCGCCTCTCGTGCGGTCGGGCGGGATTGGAGGGCGTGGGTTATTATTATTATTATTATTATATAGATCAATTAAGCGATTTCCAATTCTTGCGCGAGCCGCCGATTTAAAAAAGTAATCAGGCCTTAAAAATTTACTACGAGCTATGTGCTTTATATTCATCCTGCAATTGCCACGCTCCTATTGTATATCTAAACCATATTAAAAACAAGTCCACACCCATTTGTATCCACGACCAGACTGGCGTTAATTTTGAACCTTCGATTTCCTTCCAATTCACAGCCACCTCGGATATGGGCATTTTCAGCTGTTCCGCCATATAAAGTAACTCAACATCGAATGCCCAACGTTCCACATGCAAACTTTTAAATAACTTATGTGCAGCAGAACGTGTTAACAGCTTGAAGCCACATTGGGTGTCTCGTATGCTGCGAACAGCGAAAAGCCAAACCAGAAAATGAAAGCCATACATAAGGAATGTGCTAAAGTGGTAAAGAGAAATACAACAAATATAGTTAATCAAGATTTTTGTGTGCCATATTTTAAAACAAACCGAAAAAAACTACGTGACGCAATGGCTTCTTGCTCCAAATGAGCGCGCGAACCGACTACAATCGCATCCGTTTGCCAATCGGCTGTTGTACTTTTTATACACTGCTCTAGCTTATCATAATCGGAAAATTTTGTTGCACCATCGGCATCAGCGAATAGAAGGTAACGTCCCCGTGCGCTTAGCATGCCCTATTCGTGGAAAAAGGAAAAACAAAATGTGAGCAAGATTACAATACACTCCAAAAGTAAGCAATGTTTAGCTTACCAAACGAACAGCGCCACCCTTTCCACGATTTTCAATTAGTTCCAGCACACGTAATTTATTGGCAGTAAAGCGTTTCGAATATTTTAGCGCAAGGGCCACTGTACCATCTGTGCTGCCATCGCTAACCACAATAACTTCATAGGTGAAGCTGTCATTTTTTGCTTTTTCCTCCAAAAAAGTTATACACTCGTCGAGCATTTTCGGTACTGCAAAATTAAACTATATTACTAAACACGTACATATTTTCAAAAAGTTAACTCACACCGCTGCTCCTCATTGTATGCTGGCACAATAACGCTCAAATCCAACGACGGCGCATCTTCTATTGTTGGAAAATCGACATTTTTTATGGCAATCGGGTCGAGAAAGTGCTGCTCCTCCTTAAGTCTTTTGATTAGTGGAAATGGTTTTGTTATTGCTTTTTGTATAACATAAAGCTGAAATAAAGTGTGAAAAATTAGTTGTATACACATATGTACGTATTATTGTGCTCATACAGCCAGCAATTCCACGCCTATTATATCTACTTACCACAATAAGGAAACCAGCCACTGCCGACATGCCGGTGTACAGAAAAACCTGCGCCAATTCTACTAAACTCATAATGCTGAACTTGTTATTGTTGTTTGCAATATATTTAATACCGAAAAATTTTACATTACTTTGAAAATATATAACTTGGATTTGGTCGCCACGTAATTTACAACAAACTCCACAGATGTTCTTCCACAATCGCCAAATGTTTTGTTTTTTATCAGTTGGCCAAGAACTTTAGCATTTGTTGTTGTGGCAAATGTCACTGGAATATGACATTCACAATGTAGCACTGTTGTGAATAGCGTGAATAGATTTTAGCGTTCATTCTTGCTATTCAACGTTAGAGGGCGCGCTAAGCAGTTCTAAAGAGGTATAAGCAATAATTCAAAAATTCTGTCCTTTTCACTACGTGATATTGGCTACGAATGTTTGCTATATCCGGTATGATTTTGAAGTTTAAATTTGTGAACGGATTTTTTTGCAAGCGCGTGCGGTTTTTGTGGTAAATATTTTAATTCTTTTGCGTGATTATCTGTGTTATATGTATGTATATCGCGTCAATTTTGTCGTTTTCAAGTGCAATCGGTAAAATATGTAGCTTTTTTTCCGAAAACCAATTCAAACGGAGTGAATTTATTATCAAATGCTGTGCTTTTTATTGTATTGTGCAAAAATGTAAAGTGCTTGAGTGAGGTATACATCCCAGTAGGAAAATTTTCCATTAAGGTATGCCCGCAAGTATTCGTAGAATACTCTGTGATTACGCTCTATAGTGCCAAGTGTTTCGTGATGGTATTCACTCTATTATAAGGCTAACAGTCAGTTTCACGGAAAAATTTAAATGAAAATTTCATTTTTTCCCTGTTGGATTTCATATAAAATTCAAGTAAAAAAAATTAAATTAAATTCGTGAAACTGGCTGTAAGACTTAGAAATGGAGCATTTAGATAATTCAAAAGAGTGACTTGAAAACCAAAAGGACTGTCTTATCCGCAAACACATACATATGTAGGTACATATGTGAAAGTTCTTACAAAAAAAAGGTAAGTTATTGTATGAATCGGAATTCTTGAGCTTCCGCGTTTGCGTTTGCTTATTTAGGCTCAGATTTCCATCTGTCTACCAAGAGGGTAGGCCTTAGATTAAGGAACCACGGTCCGAGAAAAATGACTTTTTCAGGGAGGTAGAGGGCCTCTCACAGATCTCAAAACTAAAATCAAAACCTGCGGGAGGCTTATAGTTCACGGGATATTTGTTGGTAGTTTATTGGTAGTGTGATGGGTCCATAGATGTTACCCCAGAAAGAAAATTCTGCCGGCTGAGGGTTATTTTTTTGAAGCGCGGCCGAAGACCGCCAACGCAAAAAGGTGTTCTACACACAAATATACATAGTGCGTGTTCTTATAAGTGTCTTCATACGGTAATACTGCACAGTTTTGGGGTTTTGTTTTGTAAATTTTACAACTGACAAATATCTCCGGTCGACGGGACTTTTGGATTTTGAATAAGCAGGACCTCCTCTACAACGCCCGACAAGTCCTTTTTTTCAACGCGTGGTAGACTGTTGGAAAATGTTCCCCTTATTTATATGTATGTCCCCAAACACTCCCATTCATGTGAAATTGTGACCCGCATTTGGTACTTGATTTGTTATACAACAACTAGCCACATGTTATGTACATATGTATGTTTGTATGTTGTATAAGCGTCATTGTGTTACTAAGGTTGTGTAAATAAAAATCACTTGATGTGATTTTTATGATGTGCGTTAAATGATTAAGCCTCTTGAGATGTTTTTTTTTTTTGGTAATTTTGGGTTTGACGAAAAAAGGGTTTACGATTTCAAATGATTCGGTAAACAATGAGCCCCAAATACACAAACCCCAACATACCCACATACACACAACACAAAAAACTCCATCATCACACTTTATACAGCCAGAAGTCAATGATGGTAATGTGATTGGAGTTAGCGAGTGAATGAAGTTGGTAGGTAGTGGGTGGGGGAATGAGTGTTGAGCAATGTAATAGAAGTTGAAATGGTAGAGTTTTTATGTTCATAGGTACATATATGTATGCATGTATGTCTGAAGATAATTAATTGTGTAAATAAATAGTAGTTTGAAGAGTCTACAAAATTGTTTGCGCTAAAAAGAAGAAATTTTCTTTGTACAAAATCTTATACCCAGTAGTATCTATGTATGTACTTTGTCTAACAAGATATGAAACTTTATTTACAGAAAATTGTCTTTTAATAGTATAGTACCTGAAGAACCAAGCTTACCTCGGGCTGCAATTTTTCTCGCAGGTTTTCACTAAAATCAAATAAAAAGTTCAAAAAAGTGAATGGAAAAATGGAACTTTCAGAAGTTCGCCCGAGACTCCTTGCAAATTTCATGAACATTATTGGAGCCATTTTTCAGATCCAAAACTAAAGTAAACCCTTATCGCTTCGTTGCGATATTCATACCCCTTCATATATTTCTCCCTTTCTTCTTTATCTTAATCTTACACTCCCTTTCCCTTTACGTTTCAATTTACCTTTCTCTTTCCCTTCCCCTTTACCTTTACCTTTACCTTTACCTTTACCTTTACCTTTACCTTTACCTTTACCTTTACCTTTACCTTTACCTTTACCTTTACCTTTACCTTTACCTTTACCTTTACCTTTACCTTTACCTTTACCTTTACCTTTACCTTTACTTTTACCTTTACCTTTACCTTTACCTTTACCTTTAACTTTACCTTTACCTTTACCTTTACCTTTACCTTTACCTTTACCTTTACCTTTACCTTTACCTTTACCTTTACCTTTACCTTTACCTTTACCTTTACCTTTACCTTTACCTTTACCTTTACCTTTACCTTTACCTTTACCTTTACCTTTACCTTTACCTTTACCTTTACCTTTACCTTTACCTTTACCTTTACCTTTACCTTTACCTTTACCTTTACCTTTACCTTTACCTTTACCTTTACCTTTACCTTTACCTTTACCTTTACCTTTACCTTTACCTTTACCTTTACCTTTACCTTTACCTTTACCTTTACCTTTACCTTTACCTTTACCTTTACCTTTACCTTTACCTTTACCTTTACCTTTACCTTTACCTTTACCTTTACGTTTACCTTTACCTTTACCTTTACCTTTACCTTTACCTTTACCTTTACCTTTACCTTTACCTTTACCTTTACCTTTACCTTTACCTTTACCTTTACCTTTACCTTTACTTTTACCTTTACCTTTACCTTTACCTTTACCTTTACCTTTACCTTTACCTTTACCTTTACCTTTACCTTTACCTTTACCTTTACCTTTACCTTTACCTTTACGTTTACCTTTACCTTTACCTTTACCTTTACCTTTACCTTTACCTTTACCTTTACCTTTACCTTTACCTTTACCTTTACCTTTACCTTTACCTTTACCTTTACCTTTACCTTTACCTTTACCTTTACCTTTACCTTTACCTTTACCTTTACCTTTACCTTTACCTTTACCTTTACCTTTACCTTTACCTTTACCTTTACTTTTACCTTTACCTTTACCTTTACCTTTACCTTTACCTTTACCTTTACCTTTACCTTTACCTTTACCTTTACCTTTACCTTTACCTTTACCTTTACCTTTACCTTTACCTTTACCTTTACCTTTACCTTTACCTTTACCTTTACCTTTACCTTTACCTTTACATTTACCTTTACCTTTACCTTTACATTTACCTTTACCTTTACCTTTACCTTTACCTTTACCTTTACCTTTACCTTTACCTTTACCTTTACCTTTACCTTTACCTTTACCTTTACCTTTACCTTTACCTTTACCTTTACCTTTACCTTTACCTTTACCTTTACCTTTACCTTTACCTTTACCTTTACCTTTACCTTTACCTTTACCTTTACCTTTACGTTTACCTTTACCTTTACCTTTACCTTTACCTTTACCTTTACCTTTACCTTTACCTTTACCTTTACCTTTACCTTTACCTTTACCTTTACCTTTACCTTTACCTTTACCTTTACCTTTACCTTTACATTTACCTTTACCTTTACCTTTACCTTTACCTTTACCTTTACCTTTACCTTTACCTTTACCTTTACCTTTACCTTTACTTTTACCTTTACCTTTACCTTTACCTTTACCTTTACCTTTACCTTTACCTTTACCTTTACCTTTACCTTTACCTTTACCTTTACCTTTACCTTTACCTTTACCTTTACCTTTACCTTTCTGTTTTATTTCCTCTTCTCTTTCCCTATCGCTCTCACTTACCTCTTCTCTTCTCACTCCTTTCTATTCGTTCTCCTTTTCCCTCTCCTACTCTCTCTCCTTTTCCCTCTCCTACTCTCTCTTCTTCGCTCTTCCATTCCATTTTCGTTTCCTTTTCACTTTCCTTCCCATTTCCTATTCCAATTCATTCAATACTTATTTCGTTTTCGCTTTCCTCTTCCCCTTACGTAGGAAACCGGGAAGAGCATTCATCAAAGGGAGGTCTATACCAATATTGCTCAGAAACATTCCGGGGTCTTCCGGGTCTTCGTTTTGACGTATATATCGGGACCCGAAAAAAATGTGGGTAAAAAATTAAATTTTTCGAAAGTCCACCCCGATGCTCCCTGCATACCAGACCTGTAAAGTGCAAGTACCAGTACAAGTACAAGTACCAGTACCTCAGTACTTCGAAATTCCAGTACAAGTACAAGTACTATAGTACTTGTACTTGAATTTTACAATTACAAGTACTCTACTGATAAGTACTTTTTAAGTACGTACACATATCAGTGTTTTTGTTTTGCTTTTTTAAATGTTTTGATTGAAATAAAAATTTTGAATCAAAATCAACTGAGGTGATATTTTTTTGTTTGAAACAATCTGTAATATTTTGTCAAAAAGTACTTGCATGTACATTGATAAGTACTTTTACTTGTACTTGGAATTTGCAAGTACAAGTACTGTGGTACTTGTACTTCGGATTTCTAAGTACAAGTACCAGAGTACTTGTACTTATTTGGTACTTAGTACCAGTATATACTGAGTATTTTACAGGTCTGCTGCATACCAAATTTTATGAAAATCTATAGTCATTTCCGAGATCCAGATTATGTATGTATATTCATATAGTACCTGGTAGAGCTGCAAAACCATCGATAGTCGGACCACTCGATAGTTTCGATAGTCGAAAAAAAAACTATCGATACTATCGATAGTTTTTTATGAGTATTTCACTAAAATAAAAAGAGGGATGGTTTTGTTTACAGTTTTCTTTCCAAAAAGTCTTTAATTTTTTACGCAAAACAATAATTAAATAAAAGATCAAATAAGAATTAGATACTTCACTTACACTGAGAGAAAAATCAACCAAAAGTTGGTTAATAGTACTAATTTCACAGTTGAAATGGAATCAATGTGAATTTTATTTAATATTACCATTACCATTGTTGATATATTAGACAGTGTTTTTGGTTATATTAACCATTGTTGATATAACCAAATGTTCGTTCAAATCTTCAAACAATTTCTTGTTACTATTAAACAATTTGTTGGTTATATATTTATGCCAGTAGCAGCACTGCTATGTATGACCCATAAGAGAGTGTTAATATGTTAACTGAATAACAAAGAAAATTCCAAATATGTACTCACTCTCTCACTCTCTGCAATTCGGGTCCAGCCATTCAACTTCGTCAAGCACAAACGGTGTTGAAGGCGATGGTAACAACAGAGCCGAAGCCATAAAGCTTCGTAAATATTTTTACTTTTTGTTAGATATGAATTAACCAATATTTTCGTTAATATAACAAATATACACGTTGGGGAAACCAACTTTTTGTTTGATATTGATTGTAACCAAAATATTGGTTAATGGTACAATGAAAATGTACATATTAAATTTTTTCCTTTTGACATAAATAAATCAACCAATAAAACATTAACCAAGAAGTTGGTTGAAAAAACCATTGTACTTTTTTCTCTGTGTATGTATATACCATTTTCTGGTTAAATTAAACCTTAACAAGTAAGGAAGCCTAAGTTCGAGTGCAATCGAACATTAGATACTCAGCTGTATGCTTTCATTGTTTGTTTGCGTTTGTTCGATATAGGGTGTATTTTATATGAAACGAGTGCTGCATAAACAGGGCGCAGCCACGCCCATTTTCAAAATTTATATCAATCATCCAAATAAGCATACAAATATTATTGTTAGTGCAAAATTTCATCCCTCTATGACTTTTAGTTACAAAGACTTCACGTTACAAATTCCAAAAGGGTGTTCCAGAAATATCTTTGTTAAAAAGTAGGCGTGGTCATAAACCGATTTCAATACATTTTTGCGTGTCTATTAACACAAGTTATAAAAGTGTATAAACCAAGTTTCGTCATAATATCTCAATTATTTGTCGAGTTAAAGGCTAAGAAATCTCATATATCCCTTTGTCTAAAAAGAGGCGGTGCCACGCCCATTTTCCAAACTTTTTTATTTTTTGTTTCCGGTCTATTGTAAAACTCATGTCACAAAATTTCAATGAATTATCTTTATATTTCACATAGATATCGCTTAAAATGGTTTTATTAGGTCACTTTATAATACACATATATAAAAGTGGGCGCGGTCGTCAACCGATTTTGGTAATTTTTCGTCCACACATTTGGCTAAGTAAATATATCACGCGTACCAGATTTCATCGATATATCTTTAACGGTTTCTGAGTTATGGCTTATTAAACTTTCAATATTCGCTCCTTAATAAGTGGGCGTGGCACCGCCCATTTTCCAAAATTTTTGTAGTTTTTGTTTTATGTCCATAGTTGGACTCCTGCCACAAAATCTCAGTGATTGATCTTTATATTTGACAGAGATATCGCTTAAAATGTTTTTATTAGGCCCCCTTATATTTCCTATATATAAAAGTGGGCGTGGCCGTCAACCGATTTTGATAATTTTTCGCCAAAACATTTGACTAAGTAATTATATTACGCGTACCGAATTTCATCGATATATCTTCAACGGTTTCTGAGTTATGACTCATAAAACTTTCAATGTCTGCCCCTTAATAAGTGGGCGTGGCACCGCCCATATTCCAAAATTTTTGTGTTTTTTGTTTTATGTCCATAGTTGGACTCATGCGACAAAATTTCAATGATAGATCTTTATATTTGACAGAGATATCGCTTAAAATGGTTTTATTAGGTCACTTTATAATACACATATATAAAAGTGGGCGTGGCCGTAAACCGATTTTGATAATTTTTCGTCAAAACATTTGTCTATGTAAGCAAATTACGCGTACCAAATTTCATCGATATATCTTCAACGGTTTCTGAGTTATGACATATAAAACTTTCAATGTTTGACCCTTAATAAGTGGGCGTGGCACCGCCCATTTTCCAAAACTTCATCAAATTTCTTCATAAGGGCCCGAGCTCAATACGTGGGTAAAATTTTAAAACTCTAGCTATATTAGTGGCTGAGATACCAAATTTCCGATTTTTTCTATATAGGAAAAGTGGGCGTGGTCATGGTCCGATTTCGCCCATTTTCAATACCAACCGTCCCAGTCTCGATACCAACTTGCGTTCCAAATTTCATCAAAATATCTCAATTTTTGCGCGAGTTAGAGTGTTTACAGACGGACGGACGGACGGACGGACGGACAGACGGACGGACGGACGGACGGACGGACGGACGGACGGACGGACATGGCTCAATCGATTTCTCTTTTCACCCTGATCATTTTGATATATATAAGTCTATATCTATCTCGATTATTTCATTCTGTTACAATCCACCGTTATGTGATTAAAACTATAATACTCTGTGTACTAGTACAGCTGAGTATAAAAAGAGGCATGGTTTTGTTTACATTTTCCTTTTCAAACTCTTTAATTTTTTTTTGCCGCATAACATTAATTAATTAATAAAAGAACAACAAATGGGAATTAAATACTTCACTTATATATATAGCATTTTTTGGTTAAATTAAACCTTTTTCAATTTAAAATTTGCACTTGATTTGAAAAAGGTTTCATTTGACTTGAAAACGCTATAGTAATAAAACTAAAAGTAGTACATTTGTTGTTTAGCATCTTTGGCGCTGACTTGTACATAAGGCACATTGTTTATACATTTCATTAATGTAAAATACCGATAATCAAAAGGCACACTGTTTAAACATTTCATTAATGTAGAATACACTATGCTTTAAATAAATCAGAAAACAAAAAAAATACTAAGAATTTCAGTTATGGGGGAGATAGGTATGGGCCTGCTGAGCACAGAACAATTTCTTTTTTTTTTTTAAATTTTTTTATATGGTTACGTTTTTGAGATAACGGCAATTTTGTTGTTTTTTGTTATCACTTTATTCAAAAATTATGTTCGCTGGAGTTACGCTTCTAACAATAGGCGCATTTCTGTCGTACCCAAGCATGAAAAGAATACTCGCTTATGCATCAAATTACCTTCAAAGCAACAACACCAACTAGACTATTTTAAAAATAGTCGAGTTTGTGTTGTTGCTTTGAAGGTAATTTTATGAATAAGCGAGTATTCTTTTCATGCTTGGGTACGACAGAAATGCGCCTATTATACAACTTGTAGTAATTGAACCACACCTCGCTAAATGACATCTGGTCAATGTCAAAATTTTTAATTTTTTGCGATTTTTGAAAAAGTTTTGATTTTCAAATTGAGTTTCTTATAAAAACTTGTAAAAATCAGAAAAGTTTTATTTTTTAAAAATTAGCCCGTTTAATTGTTAACGTAATATCAAGGATATCTGATAAAAACATATTTTTAGCGATTTCTTTCATGTGAAACAAAAAGGATATTTTATGGACGAAAAACTCGGTTAGATGACTCATCCGTGTATAGACAAAAGATAAAATTTGTTTGTGACTTCACCCTCTCATAGGGTTAGCGTTAATCAGAGGTTGAGTAAACGGCCCTGAAGCTAAAGATATAGATACTTATGTATTGTGGAACGATTTTTCGTCATCCCTTGTGAAAAAATCGTTCCACAATACATCATATTCCTACCCCGTCGGAAAACCAAGAAAAAAAAGGAATAATGAAAATTACTTAACTATTGCTTGTCATTTTATATCAGAAGATTTCAAATTGCGAGTAGACACAAAAGCTGCTGTCAGATACAAATCATTCCGCAGCTAATATATTGGAAACCTTGCACCATGTTCCATGCGAGTTACCGTGTTTTGCACCTTCATTGAATTTAGCTGTGCGAGCAAATTGTTTCTTATTTTAAAGGCAGTACTATTGAATATGAGAAGTTTAAGGCCGCGCAAGAAGTCTATAGTGTTTTGCAAAAAAAAAGTTGTAAAACGACGCCCTATACACGGATGAGTCATATAACCGAGTTTTTAGTCCATAATTTTTACAAGTTTTTATAAAAAACTTAATTTGAAAATCAAAACTTTCAAAAATCGGAAAAAATTAAAAATTTTGACATTGACCAGCTGTCATTTAGCGAGGTGTGGTTCAATTACTACAAGTTGTATATTGTTAGAAGCGTGGATTTTAGTCGCCTCTTACGACAGACATTCCTTACCACGGGTATTAATTTGACCAATTTGATATCGAAATCCAACTCCTCCCTAACATTCAGTATTCTTCTCTTGGGACAAAACTACAAGAATGAATAGGGATAACCATCGATAGTGGAAAAAAACTATCGATAGTGACACGAAAAAAAAACTATCGATACTATCGATAGTGCCATCGATAGTTTTGCAGCTCTAGTACCTGGCCACTGTGGTGCAGTGGGTAGTATGCTCGCTATATGCTATACCAGAGGTCTCGGGTTCAAACCCCAGTCCGGAAAAACACGAAAAAATTTGTCTAATTAATTAAAATCCAATTATTGGATTTTTAGGAATAGTGGTCACCTCTTCGCAGTGGACGGCATATCTTCCGAGTGTACTTCTGCCATGAAAAAGCTTCTCACACAAATGTAGGTCCACCCAATTAGTAGGAAAGAAGTTAAGGAGTACACCTCGAACTCGTCAGAGTTATAAGAGTTTTAGGTCGATTCTTCATACAGTAACTGTCAAGATGCAAGGCAATAAAACAAATACATGTGGAGACCTTAGCTAAAGTAGTCCTCTTATTAACTACTTTTTGCAAAGTTTATCGCTACAGGGTATACAATTTTTAATGCCGTATAAATCTACATTTTAAAGCAAAAAATTGTTGCTGCTGCCATTTTTTTAACTTTAAACATGCGTACATACAAACAAATGTACATACATATGTATGTATATCAATCCCATAGTTGAGCAGCCATTTGTCCAACAGGCATTGTGTGCTAAGGCGCCAGCCATTTCATGGCCAATCATGGCATATGCAAATTTTAAAATCTCTTGCTTGTTTTTTGTTGTTGTTTTCTTTTTTTTTTGTGAATACATTACAAAATGCTGAATTTGTAAATCTCGCCACTGATTCGATTCGCCAATGTGTCGCAATTCGTTATGGCAGCTTGACGGCATTATCGCACCGCCCCGCACCGCACCGCACCACTCCCTCACCACATTCACCCGCATATTTTTGGCTATTGACTCATGTGCTTGACTCAGCCACCCCAACATCCAATTTAAAGTTTAAAACTTTCCATGAATTTCCATGCTTTTGATGCTTCGGCAGCCATGTCGGCTGCTTGTGAACATGACATTAGTGAGGGTGAGCTTGAGGGCAACCTGTGCTGCTTTCTTTCTTTGTTGTTGATTAATTTGTCGGGGTTGAATTGCTGATGCGTTGCGCTTGTTTGCGCTTTGTTCACTTCTGTCCGTATTTCTTTTTTTGTTTTCGGTTTTTTGTTTGCCATTCTTTTATCTCGTTCGTTGTTGTGTGTGCGCTCGTTCTGGCTGGCCTTATCAGCCTTATTTTGAGCAAGCATACTTTTAGGCGAATAAACTGCTGCGCATATGAAAATGAAATTCATTTGCTTGAATGCATTTTGTGGTGCGTTTCTTTTTTTGTTTTTGTTTTTGTTTTTGCTTCTTGTCCTTTTTCTTTTCGTTTAAAATTCATGTTTACCCGTGCATTTCTATATTTGTAATTGCGTTCGTATTTATTTTTGTAATGATGGGAATGTACCTACGTATTTAAATACAGTAGTGTGCAAATTTGCAGCAAAATAAAGTAAGTAATAGCTTTATACAACAACTTTACTTGCAAGTACTTGCAAGAAGAGCGTCAGTGACAAATTAAGAGTAAAAACAAGAAAAAGAGAAAATTATCAACCAAAGTTATTGAACGCAAGATCGTAAACATTTGCAAGTAAACAGCTGACGCGTTGTTTTCACAATTTCATTTTTAGGTTGGGTAGAAATTGAAATTTTTGAAATTGAAAATAAATGGAAATAACTGAATTAATAATAATATAATACAATGGCGCTATTATAACTCTGACGAGTTTTATGGCCGAGCTTCTCTCCCAATGTGAGGTGTGCTCCTTTTTGTTTTTCCTACTAATTGGGTGGACCTACAGTTTTATGCCGGCTCCGAACGGCGAATGCATTTTTTGTGAGAAGCTTTTTCATGGCAGAAATACACTCGGAGGGTATGCCGTCCACTGCCGAGAGGTGACCGCTGCTCTTAAAAAACCCAATAATTGGATTTTTACTAATTAGAAAAATTGTTTTGGTGTTTGGCTCGGACCGTGATTTGAACCCGAGACCCCTGACATAGCAGGCGAGCACTCTACCCACTGCACCACAACGGCCAACTGAATTAGGAAGACGAAAATCTACTTTGGATATTCCACAACATCGTCAAGATTCCTTTTTGCGCTAATTTTTTTAGTATGCAATTAGAAATTTGCATTTAAAATGTTTGTATATTTCCAATGGAAATTTTTGTGATCATATGTTTTTGACACTTCTATTTCTTTTTAAAGCTGCAAGTAGTTGAAAGTGAAAATTTTACTTGCAGCTTTTATCAACTCTCTCGAGGTCTTACTTCTCTCAATTTGGATCTCTTTTGCGATTTTTTTGGGTTATTGAACATAAATTCGAAACTATTCGTAAAAATATGTAAACATTTTGAAATATTGAACACCCCTAATGTTAGCAATAAAGAAGCCGTTCTTGAATTATAAATACTCATCAGGCCCTGTTTCACCAACGTGACTAAAGCTAAAACTAAGTTTTGACTTAAGTTAGCCCAGATTTGGGGCTAACTTACTTTTGGGTTTCACCAAATAGTCTAAGAAAATAGTTTTGCAACCAACCTTTTATGGCAAATACTGGGTTTTTTGGTTGCTGTATTTGCTCATTTTTTGTCATATTCCCTCTTTTGGTTGTTGAATTTGCTAAAGCGAATCAAATTCTTAGGCCCGGTTTCACCAACCGGTCTCAACTTATGGCGTTTTCTTTTCTCGAAATAATATTGCCCTGTTTGATTTTCTTCGCCATTTTGTAAGTTTGTCTGGTCCTTTCACCAAGTATTGACCTCTAACTAAGTAAGAGGGCACCTTTATCTACAAATTCAGCCATTTTATAGAAAGTCAGGATACGTAATTAGATAATTGGGATATAGGAGGGCAACATTTTTTCGTAGAAAAGAAAACGCCATTAGATAAGCCGATTTTTTTACGTTTTGAGTTTCACCATGCAACTGAACTAAGTCACGAGTTAGTCAGCTTTTGTCTTGACTAAAAATAAACTAATAATTTGAGTCGCTTTGGCAAATTCGACAACCAAAAGAACGAATATGACAAAAAAATGAGCAAATACAGCAACCAAAACAACCAAAAAAACTTGTGTCAGTTGCATGGTGAAACTGAAAACGTAAAAAAATCGGCTTAACTAAGTTGAGACCGGTTGGTGAAACCGGGCCTCAATAAGCCCAAACAGAATGTGAGCACTTTTTACCGTGGATTCTGTGATACAAGTTCACCCAGCTCATTAGCTATCTGTGGCATTTTTTGGGGCACTAAAGTTGGGATTAGCCTTAACTTTCACAGAGCTAAGTATTATTGAATATCTCCTCTTGCACTGTTAATAAAGCATGCGATGACAATGAGCACATGGATTGGTTTGCATTAGTTAGTACTCCGGAACAATTCTGTGGATTAACCAAATATACTTTCAATTGACGTTCCCAACCTATAAATTTTCCTGGAACTTAGCATTTTTAGTAATTTTTTTTCATAAGTAAGCAAAATAATAAAAAATGTTCTTTAAGCAACTGTGGCTTTGCAAATTTCGGTAATTCTAAGTTGGCTTATGAACTGTTGGAGTTATATAGAATGGTTAAGCAACTCAAATGTGGGCTCACTCTGCCACCAGGAAAATGAGTTAGCTCATTTAAACTCATTGCCTAACCTCGGACTCGGAGGCACAGCTGCTACAACCCTTCGTAGTCAAAACCTGGCCCAGTTACCCCCAAAAAAGCAAATCGCCTTCTCCTCTCCAATGAAGCTTATAATAATAATAATACAATGGCCCTATTATAACTCCGACGGGTTTTATGGCAGAGCTTCTCTCGCAATTCGTGGTGTGCTCCTTTTGTTTTTCCTACTAATTGGGCTTAGATACACTTAAAATATTGGTTGTTTCTTGAAGACCACGGGCATTGTTCTTACTTTTGTTTTACACAACACTGTAACTTTTTTTTATAATCGAAACAACACATAGAGAAATCAGCTTTCGCGTTTTATTTCATTCGAATGTGATTATTATTGGGTGAGTTTCTAAGACTGAGCTGTTGTGCAACTGTTGAGTGTTTGTCTTAGAAACGCACTGTTGAGTAATTCCGCTCAGCTCAACAGTTGGCAACTTTTCGCCATTTTTTGCATCACAAATTTTCTTCGCTACTTGAGCTCAACATGTTGTGTAAAGCCAAACAGCTGATAAATTCATCAAACCGTTTCTAAGACGTAGCTGTTTAACTCAACTGCTACACAACTGTTGGCAACTGTTCAGCTCAACAGTTGCGGAGCAGCTTTTTCTTAGAAACTCACCCATTATTCGTCTATTCTTCTTGCAGGTACGAGGGTTGTTTAATAAGTCTGCGACATTTTGAACTTGGCGAGCAGCGATTTTGAATTCAATACTGCCCACTTTAACTATCATCTCTTATAATACTGACGTAAAAGTTTGAGCAACATGCGCAATTTAGTACGTGTTTGAGAGCTATTTAAAACCGAAAACCTCGTATGTTTTAAGAAAACTGGAAAAAAGTGCATTTCGTGTGCGATAAAACATTTTTTTCTTTCGTAAAAACCCATGAAGAAAACCAAAGAAAGGCTAGATAAATACTATGGTGACACTGCTCCATTATTTTCAATGGTTAATAGGTAGTTTGTTGAATTCCTTTGTGGTCGTACTAGCACAAGTAATGCCGAAGGTTCAGTTCGCCCAAAAGAAGTAGTCACGTCCTTGGCATAATATTGAACGATCGGAGAATGAAAGTACGTAAAATAGCCGAGACCACAGGCATCTCAAATGGGCGAAATAATCAAAACAGTGGCTTTGTCCGGATGAACGTGCACCAAAGAAGGCCAAAGTGGGTCGATTGGCCAATAGGATTAAGGGTCACAGTTTTTGGGAGCGCGGGGTGTCATTCACATCGATTATCTTGAAAAAAAATTACCAGCGAATATTACTCAAAGCTGTTGGACAGATTCGATCTTGATTTTAAGTAAAAATGAACGCATTTAGTAAGAAAGAATATTCTGTTTCATCATGACAATGCACGACCGCACACGCATGAAGTCAGCATGGCAAAAGTTCATAAATTGGTTTACGAATTGCCGCCCCACCCATTATATTATCAAGATTTAGGTCCCTTCTATTATTTGCTGTTTCAAACCCCGAAGAAATTGCTGAGTGCTAGAAGATATTCGGGTCAAGTGAATAAATGAGGTCATCAAAGAAACAAATGCCTATTTTGAGAGTCTTGAAAATTCCAATATTTTGAAGGAATAAAAAAATTTTAAAAATGCTGGACTAATGCCATGTTTACATATAACGTGATTAGCCATAAATCTCCTTTGGATAATGTACCCTAGATAGGGTCGAAAAAAAATGTTGTAAAAGTCCGCCCCTAAATTTGAAGCTTATGTTGAGAGGGTTAAGGGACACAAAAAAAAATTTTTTTTTGACCCCGCGAAATACCGCCGAAATTGTTTCTTTCTTATAACTTTGTTATTTATCATCCGATTTTTAAAATTGGTACGTCATTAGTTTCGTATTTTGAAGCCCTACACTTCCTTCTAATGTCCTTTTGAGCTCTGAAGTCATTTTCACATAGTTGGGTCAGCTAACTTATTTGTATGTCCACGAATTATCCTCTTTGTATTGCCAAATGAAAGTGCTTCAAAATTCATGACAATGTTGCCTTGAAACGGTTTTACTAAATTAATAAACAAAGAAATTACGTCACAAAGAAGTTATTTAACGTAGATATTATTTAACTATTTTTTTTAAGCAATTCAGTATATGTAAAGTTGTAAAAGTCCGACCCTAGATTTGAAGCTTATATTGAGAGGATTAAAGAAAAAATTTTTAATATTTTTTCTGATCCCGCGAAATACCGCCGAAATAGTTTTTTTATTGGAACTTTGTTATTTGACTTCAGAGCTCAAAAGGACATTAGAAGAAAATGTGGAGCTTCGAAATACGAAAGTAATGTCGTATCAATTTTAAAAATCGGATGTTAAATAACAAAGTTACAAGAAAAAAACCATTTCGGCGGAATTTCGCGGGATCAGAAAAAAAATTTTTGTTTGTCCCTTAATCCTCTCAATATAAGCTTCAAATTTAGGGACGGACTTTTACAACATTACATATATTGAATTGCTTAAAAAAATAAATTAAATAATAGCTACGTTAAATATTCGTAGTGACGTAACTTCTTTGTTTATTAATTTAGCAAAACCCTTTAAAGGCAAAATTGTCATGAATTTTGAAGCACTTTCATTTGGCAAAACAAAAAGGATAATTCATGGACACACAAATAAGTTAGCTGACCCAACTATGTGAAAACGACTTCAGAGCTCAAAAGAGCATTAGAAGGAAGTGTAGAGCTGCAAAATACGAAAATAATGACGTATCAATTTTAAAAATCGGTTGAAAAATAACAAAGTTACAATAAAAAAACGATTTCGGCGGTATTTCGCGGGATCAAAAAAAATTTTTTTTTGTGTCCCTTAACCCTCTCAACATAAGCTTCAAATTTAGGGGCGGACTTTTACAACTTTTTTTTTCATATGGGGACCAACCCTATCTAATGTACCCGTTTACATATAACATGAAATCTAGATTTGCTGGGAGACGATTATCAACTGTCAATTTTCCTTACCTGCATGACCCAATAATAATATGGTCGTAGCAGTCAAAAGAGAATAGGAAACTACCGTTCGATATTTTGTTTTTATTTAACTTGAAAAACGCTAGCACACAAGCTTTTGCACGATTAACACGTTAAAGAATGTATAACTAAAAAAAAAGACGATAATTTCATAACCTATAAAACAGAAAGAAGAAGAGCAACTTACTATTGCGATACGATTCTTATTGGGCAATGCTTACTGGCGTCCATTTTGTTTACTTTTCATTTTGACGTTTCTCCCAAATTCGCCAAAAAAATATCGATAACATGAAAAACGCAGAAAAGTATCGTCATAATCCGAGATTCATTTTAAATCTTGAATTTTTGGTAGTGGATTTTTGTATGGCAAATCTCGAATTTCAATCGAAGATTTTGTGCAAACCTCGAAAAAAGTAGATAATCTCGTATATGTAAATGGCCTATAAATGTATCGTGCTAAAAGGAGATTATGTTGAAAATAAAATGCATTTTTGCCGAAAAAAATGTGTTATTCAAAACATCACGGGCTTATCAAACAACCCTCGTACATATGTATGTGCATTAGACCGTATCGCAAAAAATAAAGTTCGCCGTACGCCCCCCCATATGATGTCTTTTTGGAAAACATTTCCGGAAAATTTTTTAATTTTTTTTTTGGACGCCGCTAGATGCCGCTAAAATTTATTTTTCTCATATCTTCGGTATTTATAGTCCGATCTCTAAGTTTAATACAGAAATGCCTTTGGCTTGAAAGGGCGGCTTATACTGTAGAATATTATTAACCCTATGTGCGCCATTGGGGTCACTACCACCCAGTACTTAGTTTATACCACCCTAATGTACCTTTTTTACGTCTGCATGTTAAAGGTAGTCAAAAATCATTAATCTTTTGTAAAAGAAGTATTTCGATCGCTTCAGCAGAACCCGAAATAAAACACGTTCAACATCCCGAGGAATATAGGTTTGTCGGTTCCTTTGGTCTTTTAGGTTAATTTTACAGAAAAATTTTCTGAGGAGACCCATAGTAAAATTTTATGCCAAATAATTTTCTAGAACATTTTAACCCTCTAGCGACCTTAAAAATACTATTTTTCCTGATTTTCTAAAAAAAGGGGGTCAAAATAACCCTTTATTGGCGGTGATAGAGGGTTAAAATGTTCTAGAAAATTATTTGGCATAAAATTTTACTATGGGTCTCGTCAGAAAATTTTTCTGTAAAATTAACCTAAAAGACCAAAGGAACCGACAAACCTATATTCCTCGGGATGTTGAACTTTTTTTATTTCGGGTTCTGCTGAAGCGATCGAAATACTTCTTTTGCAAAAGATTAATGATTTTTGACTACGTTTAACATGCAGACGTAAAAAAGGTACATTAGGGTGGTATAAAATAAATACTGGGTGGTAGTGACCCCAATGACGCACATTGGGTTAATAATATTCCATAGTATAAGGCGTCCTTTCAAGGCAAAGACATTGGTGTATTAAACTCTGAGATTGGGCTATAAATACCGAAGATATGAGAAAAATAAATTTTAGCGACATCTAGCGGCGTCCAAAAAAAAAATAAAAAACTTTTCCCGAAATGTTTTCCAAAAAGACATCATATGCGGGGGCGTACGGCGCACTTTATTTTTGCTTCCCTATAACGCGAGACGGCCTAATGTGCATATGTGTGTATACATACGACTAAGTATGTTGAATGTATTCTAAAAGGTACACATAATCATTGTCATCATTTTGAGTTTTAGTTCGTTCGCTGTTACTTTCATACATACAAACATAACCAGCTTCTTGGCAGTTTTTTCTATTGGCATTTGGCTAAGGGAAATATTGTCTTTGGCATATGAACTCTCAGCTCTGAATGCCCTGGTAGTCTTCGCAGTTGCTTTGCCATTTCGATTTTGTTTGTCTTTCGACTGTTCTTTTTTCTTGTCGTTGCTTGCGAAAGCAAATATTTGCAATTGACGAATTTCTCCCGGTGCCCCAAACTACTTAGCCCGCTTCGCCTACATACCTACATATTCGTCCACTCCCACTTTACCAGCATCACTGCAGGCATTGCTCATTTGTAGAAGCTTTTGTTTTTTGACTATTTGTTTTTCTTTTTTGCAAAATTTTTGTTGTTTTTGTATTTTTTTATTCATTGTTGACTTAATTTTTCTGTTTTTTTTTTTTTGATGATTTGCAATTGAATTTAGATTCCGACTGAAACTCGCTTGCGTCGGGACTCGCTGGTCATTGGTCATTGCTTCAAGTTTGTATAATTCTTGTCATTGTTGTTGCTGTTGTTGTTGCATGTGTATGGATTTTTGATTTAGTTGTTCATGTTGCTATAAATTTTTTTTGTAATGTTTACTTGCTTTCTTTTAGCGAGAGTGTGGGTATTTGTGTGCATAACTTTTTGCTTAATAATTTGACATTTTAGTTGTTGCTTTTTTTTTGCAGTTTTTGCCTCGAGTTTATTTGTTTATTCCTCAATTTGTAACTCAATTCGCGTTCATTTGCTTTTGTGTAACAGAAAAATTTGTTATTCTGAAATTTATGTTGACTTGCATTAAATATTTGCTTTTCCTAGAAAAGAACACTCATATAAACGTACATATTTACTTTCATATATGTATGTACTTTGTTCTTACTTAAAAATTGTTAGCTTCACTGGTGTTCTTTTTGAGGTCGATTTTCCGCTCGAAAGCTTTCATATGTATGTACCTATAGTTAGTGATGGGTCGTCAATCACATTAAATGTCTAAATTATTTTAAAATTGAGTGAATAATATTTTTTTGTGAAAAAAATCGTGATACTATATCATCAAGTCCAACTCTCACTCATTCCTTGGCCAAGCAACCACGTTTTATAACTAGTAAAGTCCATTCTTATATCTGCTTCGGTGCTTGCCATTGTCACTAACACAAAGTGCCAGGCTCTTTTTCCAAGGTCTTCAAAGATACCCACCGAATACCTTTCTATAAAATGTTTCGAAGATTTTTCCAAAATGTTTCTCTCAGCTTAAAATCGAAGCTGCTTTCTGTTCCCCCAACTTTACGAAATCATTTTGATACACTGAAAAAAAAAACTCGTAGTTAAATCAACAACTTTCCGCTGTTTCATCTTCGTCTTTGTTTCAACAGCAAAAGTATTTGTTTTTACAGCAAAGTTTTTGATCCAACAACTTTCCGTAGTTATATCAAAGACAGGCGTTATTCATGCAAAAACTCCGTTGCTGTTGAAAATTTTTTTGTGAGAAAACATTTATTTGTGAGAAATCCAACAATAATTATGAGATAGAATTTTTTTTTTTTAATTTTGTGTTTACAATGATTCATATAATTCATAGATTCTTTTTCGGAAAAGGAAAGTATAAAAAGATTAATGTAATTCTATATATGATGCCGTTGCATTGAATTTCACGTGGATGTCATAGGTAGGGATGGCAACAATAACCGGAAAAACGATTATAATCGGTTAATTTCTTGCGGTTAACGGTTAAAATGTATCGGTTTTTTCCTTTTGATTATTTTTTCGATTAACCTTTTTCCTCTCAAGTCGAAAATAATCGAAGTTGAGAATTTCCGCCTTTTCATACGACTCCGAATTCGGTTACCTACGGTTTTGTGAGTATATCCAAAAAACCGCAATAAATGTTCCCTCCAGTTCCTTAAGAGATGATCTTTTTGACGATTTTTCCTAACAAATGACGATTTTTTCGTTTATTATATATTTTTTTTAGGAATAATTGTAACCGAAAAACGGTTATAATCGGTTAGTTCCCCACAATTATTCGCGCTTAATAACACTGCTCTACAGCCAAAAAATACTCTAAACGCGACCATCCTATCTGTATGTAAAATCGGTCGCCGATTCCGAAAATCGGGTTCATTTTTAATTCTAGGGGAAGGTTTTTGAAATATCGGCAATTTACCGTTATTTGGCCAATGGCTCCACTTAATCCTAATTTCATTTTGTGATCCAGTGTAATCGAACGCTTTCGATTAACCTAAAAAGCGGTTAATCATTTATTTAATTTTTTTTGCCATCCCTAGTCATAGATCGAATACGGAGGAGAATATAAAATCAGGAAGAATAAGAAATAAAGATAGCAAGCAGTGAAGGCGAAGAAGGAGAGAAGAAGAGAAGAACAGGCGTAGGCTACATATTTGTTGTTGGGACCCGGATGGGGATAAGATGAAGAGAGAAATGCAAGCAAAAATTCATTTTTAGAGGAAACAGTTTCCGTTATTGATTTAAAGGCAAAAGTATTTGATGTAATAGTTCCCGTGGTTGACTTAAAACGAAGCGTTGTTGGGCACATTGAAACTGCAAAAATCTTTCGATTTACATGGTTTTTTTTTCAGAGTACATATAAAATTCTGATTTATAGCTTAGAGTCAATAAATAAGATACTTTGAAATGCAAACTGCTTTTTCTTCTTTTTTATTTTTTCTTCTTTCAGTCTTTCTGAGCTAATAGTTCTCTGGAAACAGCTCACCATAGTTACGCACAGGGTTTAGTGACATCCCGTGTACCAATTTCTAAGTCATATCTTCTACTGGTCTGGTAATATATATAATACACTGGCGCGTTTATAAGACTGACGAGTTTTATGGCAGAGCTCTCTGCCCATATGAGGTGTGCTCCTTAACTTTTGTTTTTCCTACAAATTGGGTGTACCTACAGTTTTACGCCGGCTCCGAACCCTCGAATGCAATGGGCCTTGTAATGGGTCTTCCTAAAAATGATTTCTGAAAAAATTCTTGGTCTTCCAATGTACTTTAGCTTCATATTTTCAATACATTAGGCTGTTCCTCTATGTATGAATGCAAGTGTTTTGTGCTTCAAACTCGGGATAATATCTTTATGTGGCAAAACTTCGCCCAATCAATTACCAAAAGAAAGGCGGAGAATTTAGGGTCAAAGGATGATAATTCTCGGATTTCGACTATGTCAACTTGATAAATGAACAACATCACATATGTACACCGAGAGAAAAGATGCTGGTAGATCAACGGGATTACGGGTTAAAACAACAGATTCCACAGCCAAATCACATCCAAAGGATATATATGTTTAATTGGCAGACGTTCTTTTGTTTTAACAGTTTAATTGTTGAACTAACTGCTCTGAAAACAAAAAAAACGCTGTGAATCTAAACAGTTTTGCTGTTAAATCAACAACTTTCCGCAGTTGAAATTTTGTTACTTAAAAATAAATCCCTTTGTATTTTTACATGGCCATTTATTTCTAACAATTACTTTATAATGTATATTTTTAGAGCTTTTGGCAAGTTTTTTAAATCTTTTGTTTGCATTTTTCACTTCATCCTCCCTCCGTTCGGTTTCCAAGAACAAATATGTAGCTTCATCTTCGCTTGTTTTCCATTGCGGCACCTTCTTCGCTTTCACTGCTTGCTATATTGTGTTCTCTATTTTATATTCTCCTCCGTTTTCAAACTTGTATAGTGCGACATTCAACATTCAACATTATATTGAATATTGAACTTTAGTTATGCTATTTATACTTACCTTTGTTCGAAAAAGCATTCGTGAATTAAACTCACTCACGTAAGTAACAACGGAGAAAGCTGGCAAAATAAACACTTTTTCTTTTGATAGTCAACAGTAATGATTTGTTGCACAGTAAAAAATAATAGTTTATTTCTAATATCATTTGGTACTTAATTTAATCATTCTTGGAATTAAATACGAATTTTAATGCCAAAAATTCTTATTTTGAAACTATGAGAAGTTTTACAATTTTATTTAATACAAAATAGTTTAAAAATAAAGTCTTGAAAAGTATTAAATTTCTCTCTTTCTCACTTTTGGTTTGAAATCAAAACCAAAAAAATATTAGAAACAATTTGCCAAAATATGTAAATATTTAAATACAAAATGTGAAATAGGTACAATGGAAAAATTAAATTCATTGAAAAAATTACCCGCAAAGTGAATTTTACAAGCCTGGTGGAACAATTGTATCAAGTAAGTAATACAGGAGATTAAGTGAATATTTTGAGGGTAAATTTTGTTGTATTTAATTTTTTTTGCAGTCTGAGGCAGCTGATGGTCTCTCCTGATACCGCAATATCCCTGCAAGACCGCGACGGTGCCGAAATTTCACGGCAAAGGCCAGTAGCTGTAGCAGTCTTTCTACTGACGGTGGTACAATTCGACAAGGGAGCAGGCCACCCTATTATCGAGGAATACAAACAACAAAGACTATGTGATAATTCGTATCATTGTAATATTACATATCGTTGGCTTCGTGAGCAAATGTGCTAAGTCCAATTTTTTTCAAAATTGAGATTTTAATGCAGTAAGATAGTACAACTAAAAATACATCGTCTGCCAAAAATAAGTTACCATAATGTCTGTTTTTCATGGTGTAATGCAGTGTTAAGCAAATGTGCTAAGTCCATAAAAAAGTTTTTTTTTCAAAAATCTACGTGCTAAGTCCAGGTGAAAATAAGAAATTATAAATTTTTTTTAATTTGTTTTGTAGAATGATATAGAATTATTACTACATTGCTTTAATAAGCATGGCTTAGGACTGCAAATGTTAATAGTTTGCGGTACTTTTTACATTTTTATACTCAGCTGTACTAGTACACAGAGTATTATAGTTTTAATCACATAACGGTGGATTGTAACAGAATGAAATAATCGAGATAGATATAGACTTATATATATCAAAATGATCAGGGTGAAAAGAGAAATCGATTGAGCCATGTCCGTCCGTCCGTCCGTCCGTCCGTCCGTCCGTCCGTCTGTCCGTCCGTCCGTCCGTCCGTCCGTCTGTAAACACTCTAACTCGCGCAAAAATTGAGATATTTTGATGAAATTTGGAACGCAAGTTGGTATCGAGACTGGGACGGTTGGTATTGAAAATGGGCGAAATCGGACCATGACCACGCCCACTTTTCCTATATAGAAAAAATCGGAAATTTGGTATCTCAGCCACTAATATAGCTAGAGTTTTAAAATTTTACCCACGTATTGAGCTCGGGCCCTTATGAAGAAATTTGATGAAGTTTTGGAAAATGGGCGGTGCCACGCCCACTTATTAAGGGTCAAACATTGAAAGTTTTATATGTCATAACTCAGAAACCGTTGAAGATATATCGATGAAATTTGGTACGCGTAATTTGCTTACATAGACAAATGTTTTGACGAAAAATTATCAAAATCGGTTTACGGCCACGCCCACTTTTATATATGTGTATTATAAAGTGACCTAATAAAACCATTTTAAGCGATATCTCTGTCAAATATAAAGATCTATCATTGAAATTTTGTCGCATGAGTCCAACTATGGACATAAAACAAAAAACACAAAAATTTTGGAATATGGGCGGTGCCACGCCCACTTATTAAGGGGCAGACATTGAAAGTTTTATGAGTCATAACTCAGAAACCGTTGAAGATATATCGATGAAATTCGGTACGCGTAATATAATTACTTAGTCAAATGTTTTGGCCAAAAATTATCAAAATCGGTTGACGGCCACGCCCACTTTTATATATAGGAAATATAAGGGGGCCTAATAAAAACATTTTAAGCGATATCTCTGTCAAATATAAAGATCAATCACTGAGATTTTGTGGCAGGAGTCCAACTATGGACATAAAACAAAAACTACAAAAATTTTGGAAAATGGGCGGTGCCACGCCCACTTATTAAGGAGCGAATATTGAAAGTTTAATAAGCCATAACTCAGAAACCGTTAAAGATATATCGATGAAATCTGGTACGCGTGATATATTTACTTAGCCAAATGTGTGGACGAAAAATTACCAAAATCGGTTGACGACCGCGCCCACTTTTATATATGTGTATTATAAAGTGACCTAATAAAACCATTTTAAGCGATATCTATGTGAAATATAAAGATAATTCATTGAAATTTTGTGACATGAGTTTTACAATAGACCGGAAACAAAAAATAAAAAAGTTTGGAAAATGGGCGTGGCACCGCCTCTTTTTAGACAAAGGGATATATGAGATTTCTTAGCCTTTAACTCGACAAATAATTGAGATATTATGACGAAACTTGGTTTATACACTTTTATAACATGTGTTAATAGACACGCAAAAATGTATTGAAATCGGTTTATGACCACGCCTACTTTTTAACAAAGATATTTCTGGAACACCCTTTTGGAATTTGTAACGTGAAGTCTTTGTAACTAAAAGTCATAGAGGGATGAAATTTTGCACTAACAATAATATTTGTATGCTTATTTGGATGATTGATATAAATTTTGAAAATGGGCGTGGCTGCGCCCTGTTTATGCAGCACTCGTTTCATATAAAATACACCCTATATCGAACAAACGCAAACAAACAATGAAAGCATACAGCTGAGTATCTAATGTTCGATTGCACTCGAACTTAGGCTTCCTTACTTGTTATTATACAATTTTACATTTTATTATATTTTCTATAGAAAGGGTACAGCATAATGTGGTCGTGGTCACACCCATTATCAACAGTGTTATCTCTCATCAGACCCAGCCTAAAATATTCTTGTTAGTGCAAAATTTCATCCCTTTATAAGATGCCACGTTACACGTCACAAGTTTCCGAAGGGAGTTTTACAATTTTTTTTTTAAGTAGGCGTGGTTACAAATCCATTTTGCTAAAATTTTACTACAAGTAATAAAATTACATATGTACCTACACCAAGTTCCGCCGTAATATCTGAATTATTTGTCGAGTTATGGGCTCCGAAATCTCTTAGATTCACGATGCCACGCCCATTTTCAAAAATATGTATGGTTAGACTCATGCCGCAAACTTTCAATGAATTATCTTCATATTTGACAAAGACGTCGCTTAAAATTCAATTTAAATAAAATTTCAATTTTACTACGTACAGTTGAGTATAATAATTTGTGAGAAAATGTGCTAAGTCCACCTAAAAAAACAAAATCATAGAAAGCAAATGTGCTAAGTCCTAAAGAAGCTCATAACTTTATACAAGCTTTATATTAAAATATGCCGATAACTGGTATTTTAGCACGGTCATCTGAGGAAGAAAACTGCATTTTCAGATTATTAAAATAGTAACAACAAAAAAAGTTAGGAGGTTTTTTGTCTCTCCTGAAAAGTTACCAGAAATAGACTTAGCACATTTGCTCACGAAGCCAACGATATATTATATGAAATAAAATAAGAATTTCTACATGTTTAATTCCAAAACAGTATAGAATTTATTCCAATTTTCGGATAGATCTTATACCAAAAATATTCTAAAAATAATGAAAATTTGGTTTTTATTTAATTCCAAAAAAGTATTAATTTGACACCAAGAATAATTTTTCTCTCATATTCTCTTCTTTTTTTTTAATCCAGAATGGTTTTAATTTTATACTTTTTGGCATTGTTATATATAAATACCAAAATAGTATTAAAATTAAACTAAAATTTTTACTGTGTGAATCAACAAATAAATATAAAGGTTACAGCAACAGATAAGTATTAGCGTTAAGTTAACAGTGACTCAGTTATTTCAACAAAAATTTCTGTTAATAATTGACAGATCAGTTCCGTTGAACTAACAAATAGGTTTCAATAGATATATTTGTTAAATTAAAAGATTTTTAGGGAATTTAGGGATTAACAGAAGAAAACTGTTGATACTACTGTGATTATTTTTCTGAGTGTATATACTAAAACGCAATCGTGCATATGTTAACATGTTTGCATTAAGCATTGACCTTTTTTACATGCAAATTTATATACACATATTCTGAATATTCCGACTATTGGGCTGAGACAACTAAAAGTACTTACTGTGGCCTCGTTCGCCGTTAAGTCCATTCTCTTAGCCTATTTATCCAACTTATAGTAGGCAGAAGAGCTTAAAAGGCCGTCTCCACATAACTTGATTCGCCAGCAAAACATCTAGGGAAACATATCGCTAAATAACATTTCTCTTTCTTGTTCTTCTTAAATGTTTCTATGTTTGCTTATTTTTGCGTTTTTGTTTTGGTCTGTGTGAGATTTCGATAGATTTTCGATACAAAATTGGAGAAGGCATCGATATCATCGCGTTTGGCAAGAGGATTGAGAACGAAACAAGTGTTTCAATCTTCACTCGCTCTCAGAAATTTGTATGGAAATTGGCGAGATTCGGCACTCGTTTTGAGGTCGAAACAAGATTGAGAGAGCGAGTGCAGAAAAAAAGAGCGAAACACGTTATGTGGAGACATGGTATAAGACTAAAAGTTGTGCGTTTCGCTGTAGTAGATGGTTCTCGAGCGATTAAGTTTTGAAGCTAAAGTTAACTTCTTTAGAGCCAAATTGAAAATATCAAAGAGAGGAATTAAATTCATGCATACAAAACTCGTGCTCGTGTGTTAAAAAGCTCTTTTATATTTTCCTTAATAACAAATAAATATGTAAATTAAAAAAAGGAAAAATTTATGCGAATGGGCAGTTGGTCAAGAGTAATTTGAAACTTAATATATGTATCTATATTTGCACATATGTACATTGTATGTATGTATGTAAGAAAATGCTGCATTATTTACTTTGATAAATGAGTTCGGTAAATGGAATCTACAATTTCTCAACAAAATATGTATTACATGCCAAATAACATTATAATAAATGATAAAGAGAATATACATATGTTTGCTTATATGTACACATGTGCAAAATGCGAAATTCATTTTTCAAGTTGGCAAACAGAAAAAATTTAATGTTTAAATAAATAAGCTAGTAGAAGAGAAATGGAATTTTTGATGGTCATGTGTGTTGCTAGAGAAAATTTGGAAATTGTGCTTGAATGGATAAAATAAATATTGTACATATCACACGAAATTCACTTTTTTCCATTTTTGTTAAAACACACGAGGTTTCTTACTTTATTTGCGCATTTTATTCACAATTGCAAGTGGTTTAGTCTGCAGCAGGGTTGCGTGATTTCGTATCAATTTTGATTTCAAATCAACTTTCAAATAAAGAATCAGCTTCATTCGTGATTCAAAATACTGTCAAATAAAATATAATCTTTATTTGTGATTAGTTTCACAAAAGAATCAGAAATACCCTTTGATTCGTGATTCAAACTATTTTGAAATCAGATAAAACCCAATAAACACAGCGGATTCGTCTCGAATTCGAGACGAGTTCGCTTCTCTGATTATATTATCGCGGCGAATTCAGCTAGAATTTGCCACGATATCATCCTCGCTTTTGTATTTTTTGGGAATTGATTTGTGTTTCATTTCGCAAAAGAATCAAAACTATTTTTTGATTCTTGATCTGTGCCAAATTCTAATTCAAACTTGATTACAAATCAAAATTATTCATAATCAAAATTTGATTCGAATCAAAAATTTATTTACAACCAAGAATATTTTTTGAGTCTTGTTTCTAAATAAATGTTTTATTCGAATCAAATTTTTGAAGGGTATTTTTATTCTTTTTTGAAACGAATCACAAATAAAAATTCTATTTTATTTGAAAATATTTTAAATCAAGAATCAGAAAATATTTTTGATTCGTGATTCACCAAATCAAAATCACGCAACCCTGTAGCCGGATTCTAGTTTTCGCTATCGCCAAAACTCCATCGCCAAATTTCGCCAATTTGATTTTAGCAATTTTTGCGATTCTATCATAAAAATACGTGATAAAAAATCGCTAAAAATCTCCTATTTTAGCACATTTTTAGCGGATTTTAGCGATGAACAAAATGAATTCGGATAAAACACTTTTTGACAGTTCAGCTAAAATCAATGCTAAAATTGCGATTCCGATATATTAGCTATCGCCAAAAATCGCCATTATTAGCCAAAACTTCTCGAAAATTAGCGACGCGAAAAATTTGTTGCCAAAATGATTATTTAAGTTGAAAAGGTAAAAACATATTAATTTTCTTTTTAAATAATATCCATAATTATAGGAAAAATGGAGATTTTAACTCAAAAAGGAGCAAAATACACGCTACTTCCGCAAAAATATTTCTGCATATTTGCTTTGGAAGTCGCAAAATTTCAACGAAACGTTTTTCTGCAATAGATATTGGAGCTGTGGACTCCCGCAAAAGTTTTCTTCTACTTTTCAAGCGATTTCTTACCTCTCGCTGAGAATATATAGTTATGCAACATAAATAACTTCGGAACATACTAATTTTGACCACTTATTTTTTATCTCAATACTTATTTAATATAATATTTTTAATCGATGTAAACTATGGTGGAATAGCGCCAAATATGTAAACAAACTTCGACATTTTTCTTCCACTACAACAGCCAAGCAGATCTACAAAGGTAGGCTCGATGGCTAATTCAGAAACTACTTGTTTTAAGCTGGGTATCCACATCATAAGAAATTGCTCAAGAAGAAATTGGCATTTATTTCTTAAGTAATTTTGACGTTTCATTTTTTCTTCAAGAAATATATACAATCGTATATATTTCTTGGCGAAACCAGCGTTGCCAACCCCATTTTTCGTCAAAATTTGTAATAGATTTTCTTGTGAAGTGGATACTGCCTAAAGAAAATTTGACACAAGAAAATTTCTTGACCATTTCTTAAACGTTTTTTTATATGGAGTTTTAGCATTTCTTGTGATGTGGATACCCTGCTTTATTTAGAAAGGTAGAGTGTAATGTCAAAATCAAAGCGAATTCACATCATGGCCAATAGGAATGGGCGAGTCCCAGGCGAATTCAGATTTAAACAAATCGAAATATAATTTGGACATTAATACATGGGCAAAATACATAGGCAATTTCTCAATTCGCCACTGACCCTACCTTGTAATTCTGCCTTGACAACAGCGACGCCTGCGGCGGATAAAGGTATTACAATGTTTGTTGGTTGGATTTTTGGCGATTTGAAATCCAGAATCGCATTTTGGAAACATCACCTAAAGTTCGGATAATTTTTGGCGATTGCAATTTTGGCGATTTTTAGCGTTTTGGCGATGGCGAAATCTAGAATCTGGATACTGGTATGCAGTAGTACATTTTGGAAATTTAGATACAAACATATGTATCTTGGTACAATGGATTGCTGCGTAAAACCCTAAATATCGCGCCCACTTTTTTATAAAATGAAATCAAAAGAAATTTCATTCGCAAATGTGCAAATGTGAATTTACAAAAAAAAACAAAAAAAAAAAAACAGAAAACTGCACCGAACAATGGCAGGCACAGGCACATAGCCTTGAGGTGAAAAAATACAGTAAAGCGACAATAAAAAAGGCAAAGGGAAAAGAGGAAAAAGAAAACAAACAAAACCGGAAATTTATCAAATCGAATCTTTTGTAGCCGATCAGCGCCTTAACGTATGCCGCAAATAATGACCGCCGCCAGTCAAAATGTAAACAAAATACAGAGCAAACAAAGGCGCGTTGGCTGAATAAAATATATTTTAGCCTATGGAAGCTGTACACAGATAGGGAAATAAGGTGAATGCGAGAGAATGGGGGTTTCTTTTTTGGACATTTTACTAAAGTTGATGGGGGGATCCAAGCCCACACACCCGCACCTTCGGGGTGCTTTGCTCTTGTCGTCAAATCAAAGGCGGCTAAACAATTGAAAAAATTTTAAATTACGAATGGCAGAAGCGAAAAGAGGTGATGGGAGGAGCAAAAAGGAGCGATAGCATAAGAGCACTGTATATATTCATGTAGAAATGTTGATAGGCGCTTTTGAAGTTGGGAAATGCAAAGTGCACAAACAATTAAATCTAAATGCCGGTTGATTGTATAAGTGAAATCTTCTGTTTAAATTCATCTATGTATGCATATACGTATATATAATATATTGTTAAATGTAAAATGCGGCTCTTTACAACTAAAAGCATAGTTTGCGTGCCAAATTCTAATTCCAAATGAAAATCGTGTATGCCCATTTATTCAAAAAAAAAAAAAAATAATAATAATTAGCATTTTAAAAGTCCTAAAAAACCTAAATTTAGAAATATCACGAAAATAAATGCCGACGGAATGTCTAAAACTGGATTTATTGACGGAAAACATTACTGGGGCCACTGAGATTGAGCTCATGTGCTAAATATAAAAGAAAAAAACACAGTGATGTCGAACAGTTTCAACCGCTCCTACGGCGCACATTGGGGGATAGCGGCCAAAAATAAAATCGAAATTAAAGTATTTGCAAATCAAATTTTTTAAAAGCGATTGACAGATATAACAATTTGTAATAAAAAAGCTTATATAAAATTTTTTTAGGCTCGCTTTGTTTAGCCGTACAGGGTGCCCAAAACTGAGCAAAAAATAGGTTCTTTTTTTTCTCAACAATTACACTTTATACAAAATGCAGTATCTCATTCAATTATAATTATCAACGTATGTATTCGAGTGATACATCATTACATAGATATTGATTAGGCCTTTCAGAAACGATAAGCTTTTTGTAAACAGCGATCACTCTTGGATTTACTTTCAAATATTGACAAGAAAAGTTGAAGATAAAAAAATTTTCCTCACCTTTAAATAAAAAAATAAAAAAAAAAATAAAAAATATGACATCCACATTTTTTTTATATATTTTGAAATGATATATTTTTAATCAAACTGCATTTTAATTTTTGAAATCCACCTGCGCCTTCCGCTTGAATAATCTTTCTCCCATTTGGCTAAAAGTGCTTTTTTCAAAACGCAATAATTAAGCTACTTTTGACATTACGAAAAATCTTATTTTTAAGCGACTAATCAAATATTTGTTCACCATATTGTAGACAAATTATGAAACAATTTTTTTTATCAGCTTTAATATTATTTTTTTGCAGCTTTTTTCTTTTCAAACAGAACAAAAAATTGTGTAAAAATTGGAAATCTATTTTTAAGTTTTCATAAATTTTTCCTATACAAAATGCCCAAAAGTAGGCTTCAAAAAGTATTAATTTTTTGTATAGGGAAAATTTGCCAAAATAATGAAACTTAAACAACAATATTTCCAATTCTAATAAAGATATCTGAAAATTTTTAATGCTTCACTCAAAAAAAAAATTTCTCTCGATCAAAGACATAATTTTCCTTATTTTGAACACGCGTCCCAATACAAAATTTTCTTTGTTTTGTGTAAATTTTCTCAAAAATGTGGAAAAAACATAAAAAAACATTCAAACAAATTCGTTGCCATGGGGATTTGTATGGGAATTTAATTTCTCAAAATTAAAGAAATCAAGTCTTCAAAACAAGGAAAGTTGGGAATGGAATGGCGCTTAAAGAATTTTTCATTATTTTAATGTATGAATTTTTTCAAAACAAGTATATGAAACCATGGTAACGCATGTAACAACAATATTTTATAAACCTTTTAACATGTTTTAAGGAAAATTTACTCAAAACAAAGAAAGTAGTGTTCAAAATAGGTAAACAATTTCTTTGACCCCTCCATATATTTTTTTTCTCTCAGTGTTTATTCAAGGGTATATACAGTGCTTTCCAACGGTCTACTTGGTTTGGAACAAAAAAGTATGATATAAAAGATACTAAGCAGAGAATATAGCCAAAAACGCGTTTTTTGCCTATTTGGACATGAATATCTCAGAAACTAGAACTAATTTGAAAATTCTGACTTCAGATTCAGATTCAGCACACTCAAATCCTTTAGAAAAGTACAGTTTAATTTGTGGTGTAAACATTTTTTGAAATGCGATTTTTTTGTAGGAAAATTTTTAGATAAATGCTTATAAAATCCTCAATTGTACATACATTTTTAGTTTAAAAACCATGGAATGCTTTGCGCCTTTCCAAAATGATTACTGCACTTGATTTAGATTTCAAAAATGTATGCACTAATTAAAATTGAGCATTTTAGATATAATAGTTATCAAAATATTGAAATTTCAAAAATACTGTTGTATGGGAGGGAGGGTGTATTTGTGGGCCGATTTAGTGCACATTTTGCTACTTTCAATAAAGAAAACTTAAGTTCCAAGTTTCTAGCTCAATTATTACTATTTTTGGCCGCGTTTTTATGGAGGTGACCCCACTGTGCGGCGGCTAGGTCCAAGTACCGGAATGGTCCGAACTTTCATACACCCCACCAAGGACTCTTTCTGCACTCCACAGAGTGTTTTACTCAAAAGTCGGCGAAACATGGGTATATGGTTATGCTGTTGAAGTTAAAACCCAATCAACTCCATGCGAGGAAGCTTTGATCAATTGAGAAGAAAAATCTTAAGACTTGTACTTGAACTTCTATGCTTGTGCACAGCACTTTACATACATATATATTCTCAGTTATGTATGTATATGTATAATAAATACGCACTAAACACTCTTATCTGTCCCGAACACAATACGCAGGACTTTTTTTTCCAAAAAAAAATCCATAAAAAACTGCTTTTATACCCAATTACAGTTAGAGCAGCGACTAACGGTTTTTTGGGGTGTGTTGACTTTGTAGTGTAGTTTGTGTTGTTGTTTTTTTTTGCTATTACTATTATGCCGCTAACTCTTGTTGTTGTTGTTGTTGTTGCTGCCATTGGCTATACGTTGATTGCTTTAAGCCACTTGACCATTTGATATCACCACCCACACCCGTCTCTCCCTGGCGATACTTACTCAACGTGCAACACGAGTCATAGCAGAAACTGGAGCTCAACTCATATATGACCATAAATACACTTATATACATACATACCTTTAGAATAAATGCATACGTAAATGCTTAAGGCGTTCAAACAAAATAGAAATTAAATAAGAAAAATGAGATTGTAGATTAAAGTTAAGAGGGCACTTAGATAAAAAAAAAAGCAAAGGAAAACTACAGAAAAATACAAAAAAAAATAGCGCATTTTCAAAAGAGGATCAAATACTTACTTTCACTTTGTAGTTTGGGTTTTTTATTTTATTTTTTTCAATTTCATTTGGTTGATTGGTGGGTGTGTTGGCAATCGTAATTTTTTGTCAAGAAGGCGCAAGTTTTCGCAGAACCAATTTAATTTAATTTAATGTAATTGAATATGAAACGAAGAGAAGCCCACGCGCATACTTACACATGTTCATACAAATAAAATACAAAATATATAATAATATATGTATGTACATATGTACAAGTACATATGTAAGTACATTTCGGCGTACCATACGAAAACTAGCACACGATTTTTTGTGGCTGACGAAACGTAGAAATTTCGTTTAAACAAAACAATTTGAATGTATAAACGGTATATAACACTACCCGACAAAATTTCAAAAATTTTCATATCCTCGACATTTGATACATGATTCCTATGTAGAATTTTCTGCTGATTCGAAATATGTAATCAGATGGTTCAAAAGTAGAACAGTTTTCGAGATATTTTGAAATTTCTGTTTTTGAGCTAAGAAAAAAAGTATGATTACTCATCTGTCAATATCTCCGCCATTACCGTCTCGATTTTTACGATATTTAATTTTGTTTTGAGAGGATGAAATACCCTTTCCAGCAAAACAAAAATAATTAAAATCGCCGTTAAAGTGACGGAGTTATGGCGAACAAAAGATTTTTTTTATGAAAATTTTTAGGTTTTTTTGAAATTCATCTTCTATTTTGTAATTTTTTTTTAAGAAATATTAAATATCCTCCTGGTTTCACACTTTGAGTCAACAGCCTATTTCTTAGTGAACATTTTGGCACTTTCCGGATTATAATCCGTAGAAAAATTACAATGCTATAAGAGATTTAATGAACAAACCTATGTTTATTTTTTATCACAATCTTGTACTTAACCTCCATTTTTTTTTATTTTTATGTATATTAAAAGTGTTTAAATGTTGATAATTTTCGCCGTTTTGGTACATTTTGTTCTTCTCGAAGAAGGAACCAGCAAAAATGGCTCATCATTCAATGTCCCTGATATTCCAATGGCCTTGGTATCGCAATCCCATGTTTTTTTTTTTATTTCTCCGTGAGAACGCTCACCGTTGTAAAAGTCATCACATATATGAAGATTATGTTGAGAGGGTTTCGGGACAATTTTTTTTACACCACGAAATACCGCGAAAAAAAATTTTATTTTTTGCAACTTTTTTATTTGACATCCGATTTGTAAAATTGATATGTCATTATTTTAGTCTGGTGGAGTTCTATATATCGCTCTAATGTCCTCTTGGGCTATGAAGTCGTTTTCACATAGTTGGGTCACCTAACCAAGTTTTTCGTCTATAAAATATCCTTTTCGTTTCACCTGAAAGAAATCGCTAAAAATAAAGTACTAATGGGATCTTGGTAACATTACGCTTAAAGTGTTTGCAATTTAATAGGCTAATTTTTAAAAATAAATCTTTTGCTGATTTTTCCAATTTCTTATAAAAAACCTATTTTTAAAATCAAAATTAAAAAAAAAATTGCAAAAAATCCACAAAATTTTGAATTTGACCAGCTATGGCTCAGTGAGTTTTTACTCAACCACCACAAGTTGTATGCCGTTAAAAGCGCATTTTAATTACGTTTAGAACGAGGTACTGTTAACTGTTATCGCACATGTAACTTTACCGAAAAATATTTTTGAATGAAGTGATAACCAAAAAACACAAAATTACCGTTATCTCAAAAGCTTAGCCGTGCAAAAAATAAAACTAAATAGTTTTGAGCTCACGGGGCCCATGCCAATTTTCCCCTATACCCCGATTTCTTGGTATTTTTTGCTGTAAACTAGTGTTAATGTTATAGTGGTTTACATTTGCCAGATTTGGAAGTTCAATGAAAATATAAATATAGGTTTCTTCACTTAATCTCTTATAACTTTGCCATTTTTCCACAGATTATAATCTGGAAAGTGCCAAAATGTTCACTAAGAAATAGGTTATTGACCCAAAATGTGAAACCAGGAGGATATTTAATATTTCTTAAAAAAAAATTACAAAATAGAAGATGAATTTCGAAAAAAACCTAAAAATTTTCATAAAAAAAAATCTTTTGTTCGCCATAACTCCGTCACTTTAACGGCGATTTTAATTATTTTTGTTTTGCTGGAAAGGGTATTTCATCCTCTCAAAACAAAATTAAATAACGTAAAAATCGAGACGGTAATGGCGGAGATATTGACAGATGAGTAATCATACTTTTTTTCTTAGCTCAAAAACAGAAATTTCAAAATATCTCGAAAACTGTTCTACTTTTGAACCATCTGATTACATATTTGGAATCAGCAGAAAATTCTACATAGGAATCATGTATCAAATGTCGAGGATATTTTTTTTGTCGGGTAGTGTAATTATTGCTACCTAAACTCGAACTTGCTACTTTTCGTCAGCCAAAAGTGTAGATGTGCTACTTTTCGTACAGAATTTCTTAATTGCCAGCTTTCGTCAGAAATTTTAAATGTGCAAGTTTTCGTATGGTACGACGATTTATGCTCCTACACAGTAATACAATCAGAGCAAATTATAAAGGTCCTTTCCTTCTCACTTTCATTGCGTCGTCTGGCAGTGCCCTGAGCATACTTTTACTTAGTTCAGAAATCGCGAAGTAAATTCAGTCTTCTATCCTTCTTCATTGCCGTCTAAGTGTCTGAACAATTTGGACTGAGTCCAATAAAACCCGATAGTCCTTTCTGCTTCGTAAACATACGTTGAACGTACATAATATGTACTACGTATTAAAAGACGTTATAAGGACACCGGGGCGTATGACTAACGTATTAGTGGGAACTCTGCAAATTTGAGCGTGATGCCAATAAGCAGACACAAGCGATTAGTTGCTGTTTATTGTTTTTTTTTTTTTTGATACGGAGAGAAATTTCTGTGCTTGAAACGAGAAAAATGCTTTTAGAGAAATAAGAAAGATCACTGAAATCAAAAAATCGAGTTTACTTAAAATGAGACAATAATTGTCATATGCAAGAAGTTAAATAAATAATAAAATATTTTCTTAAATTTACTTAAATGAACAATTTTTTTTACTAATTTCAAGAAGAATTTAAGAAAATTTAGTTTCAACCAGAGATGGAATATTTCAGTCAATACTTTCAAATGGTTTTTAAAATAGCAATTATTTAGAGACAAATATACAAACATTCACTGAAAAACTGATATCAAAGGACAAAAATAATATATTTTTTTCGTCAGTGAGTAATTTTACTTTTTTTTATCTTCTGGTGATAAAAAAAAAATTCAGTATCAAAAATAAAAATCTTTTATAAAATCAGCAAGTGTGATTTATTTTGCAAATCGAAATTTTTTGTCCCCAAAAGACAGAAATAAATGATTTCAAAAGTATTTATCACAGACAAAAATTTTTATTTTCAAATATTTTTGTTTTTGTCTGTGAAAAACTCAATGATTTTTAAGGTTGACAATTATGTTCAATCTCTGGTTTCAACGAATCGTAGCAACAAACTACAGCAAAAAAAATTTAAATAAGAAAACGTTTTCTTGAGTGAATTTCCATTACCAAAGTTCTTTGTATTTTCCATTCGTTCATTTGCCGTCAGCTTTGCATATTTCTGCAATTCTCAAATTGTTAGTGAAGCATTTAGTGAAAGGAGTATACTATTTGCAACTTCACTTATGTACACTGAGAGAAAAAAATATATGGAGGGGTCAAAGAAATTGTTTACCTATTTTGAACACTACTTTCTTTGTTTTGAGTAAATTTTCCTTAAAACATGTTAAAAGGTTTATAAAATATTGTTGTTATATGCGTTACCATGGTTTCATATACTTGTTCTGAAAAAATTCATACATTAAAATAATGAAAAATTCTTTAAGCGCCATTCCATTCCCAACTTTCCTTGTTTTGAAGACTTGATTTCTATAATTTTGAGAAATAAAATTCCCATACAAATCCCCATGGCAACGAATTTGTTTGAATGTTTTTTTATGTTCTTTCCACATTTTTGAGAAAATTTACACAAAATAAAGAAAATTTTGTATTGGGACGCGTGTTCAAAATAAGGAAAATTATGTCTTTGATCGAGAGAAATTTTTTTTTTGAGTGTATATTAAATGAAATGTTGCCCGTTGATTGAACAAAGCCTAGCGAAATACTTATTGACTAAATACATATGCCTTTCCGACCAATCTGCTGTATTTTTCATTTATTTTCTAAATATTTCTTTTTTAATTTTTATTTAATAGGAATACTTTTACTAAGTCTGGAAAACATTCACTTAATTTGAGTACCTATATATTTTCTTATTTACTTCAGCTCGTATAAGAAAAGTTTTTTCGCCTTAAGTCTGGTTGAAGGCATTATGTCTACGATGTATGGTGGAACGATTTTCCGTCATCCTTTGTCAAGTTTGGTTTGGAGACAAACCGGTTTCAGCTAATATGCGTCATCTTCAGTGTCGAAACGAAAAACAAAAAACACAGCGATACAATTTGTTTGAATGTTTTTTTATGTTTTTTCCACATTTTTGAGAAAATTTACACAAAATAAAGAAAATTATGTATTGGGACACGTGTTCAAAATAAGAAAAATTATGTCTTTGATCGAGAGAAATTTTTTTTTTGAGTGTATATTAAATGAAATGTTGCCCGTTGATTGAACAAAGCCTAGCGAAATACTTATTGACTAAATACATATGCCTTTCCGACCAATCTGCTGTATTTTTCATTTATTTTCTAAATATTTTTTTTTAATTTTTATTTAATAGGAATACTTTTACTAAGTCTGGAAAACATTCACTTAATTTGAGTACCTATATATTTTCTTATTTACTTCAGCTCGTATAAGAAAAGTTTTTTCGCCTTAAGTCTGGTTGAAGGCATTATGTCTACGATGTATGGTGGAACGATTTTCCGTCATCCTTTGTCAAGTTTGGTTTGGAGACAAACCGGTTTCAGCTAATATGCGTCATCTTCAGTGTCGAAACGAAAAAAACACAGCGAAGATGGCGCATATCAGCCGGAACCGATTTGTCTCCAAACCAAACTTGACAAGGGATGACGGAAAATCGTTCCACAATACATCATGCTCCTACCCTGTCGGAAAAACAAGCAAGCAAAAAGCATCATGTCCAAGTTTACCTCTGTAAAGCTCAATTTCTGATACCGTATCATTATAGCAATAAGTAGCGCTGCTTAGTTCAAGTAACCATTAAACTAACCATCATCGAAGTCATCTAATGAGAGGTACAAGAGTCAGCGGCAGATGATTGTTAAATGTGTTAGTGAAATCCTGTATAGTGCGATTTAAAATAATTGTTTATTTATTATGGAGTAGATATTTACTATTAACCATTGGAGCTTATTCAAATATACTCGTATTACCATTGTTTGTTTCGTTTTTATTATTGGTTGGCTATACAACAGCCGCATTCGTTTGAGCAAGAGTTAGAGACTTGCGAAAAAACAACCACTGGTATAAAAGCAAGTGAAAATTATACGACTGTTCGTTAAAGTAAAGGAATTGGAAAAAGGTGTGTTTATTTAATGAAATGGCTTCAAATTTTTGTCGATAGATGTCTGCCCTATCCTCGAATCTAGCCAATACTCAACCCAACACCGTTCGTTAAAGTACGGAATTGGAAAAATTTTCTAACGTACGGTATTCGAAGATAGTTTCGAAATCGCGAAGACATCTATCGACAAAAAATTTAAACCATTTCACACAAATAAAAAAAGCCTCTTAAAGTCTCTAATATTTTGTATGGAAACTGTCAGCCAAGAGAGCAGAATCCAGTATAAGCGGGCAGCGAAGTGCCCAAAAAATACTCCTAACATTACCTGTTATTATTACCACAACAACAACAATGCATTTGTTTGGTTTTATAACATATTTTGTAATCATTTTCATTTATTGATATATTCCGATATTTTCTATGAATTCATTTATTTTTTACTTTAAATCTACATTTACATACAAGTACATGCATATACTTATTTATTATTTATAAATTATTTTATTTTATTTTAAGTTGTTGTTTATATAAGAAAATTATTTGCAAATTTTGTGTTTTTAAATTCATTTGTTACAAATTTATTCACATAGAACAAACAAAAAAAAAAACAAATGTACAGCATAGGAGAGACTATATTGGTTAAATTAAAAGAGGGAGGAGAAATATTTATGTATGTATATGTGTAATTTATATGTTAATTTGTGATGAAAATTTCTTCAAGCGGGTTAATTAAAAAAAAAAAGATTTATGCAAGTTCCACAGTTTTTCTGTGGAATAAATTTGAACTGCTTTTAAGGTAATACTATGAAAATAAGATAGGAGAATTTAAAGGAGACAAAAAAAAATAAAAAAAATAATTAGTCGAAAAAATATTTACTACTACACTCAAAAAAAAAAATACTCAGATTATGGAAAAGTGGGAATAATTCGGCGCTAAAGACAATTTTCATTGTTTTGATGTACAATTTTCTTCAAATCAAGGAATAAAAACCACGTTTTTAAGAAAATTGCACGTCAAAACAATGAAAATTGTCTTTAGTGCCGAATCATTCCCACTTTTCCATAATTTATTTATTTATTTATTTTATTTATTTATTCAAACTATTTGTACATATAAGCTTTTAGGGCTTTTATAGTACATCTGATAGGTGGTAACTGGTAATCTGAGTAATTTTTTTTGAGTGTAGTTAGATTAAAAAAAAATTATAATAACTTTTAAAATGATATTTTTTCAATATATCTTTTGAATTGATTGTATGATTCATTAAAAGCAAAAAAAATGGCAAATAAAATATGCAAAGAGCACAAGGACAAATATTCATATATATGGATATATATACACACATATTTGTATGTATTATGTACGAATTGTAATTTGTACGTGAATATAGGAACCTTGAATTGGCAATTATTTCGCCAAATACTACACCGACCAACACATTTCGAGTACGCATTTGTAAGACAAAAAAAAAAAAAAGAAAAAAACAATTATTTTGCGTTAAAATATCTAAATACGCACAACAAATACATTGTTTTATTTATACTATTTTATAAGTATTTATTTATATACTACATATGTGTACATACATATGTATCTACATATAAGCTTACTATATGTAAAAAACATTTAAAATACACATTTGGAATTCGTAATATTTAAGTTTAAAAACTAATTATAATTAAATTATGGCTATGCGTAAATATGTAGGTATATATTTTTGTTTGTGTTACTTTGATATGGTCATGTGTTAAGAGTTTTTTGTTACAAGTACATATAAATGTATATATACATTTGCACATACATACTGACATGCATTCTCATTTAAAAAAGACTTAGATTCTATTTCACAAAAAAAAAAACAAAAAAAATTGGATTATGTTTGGCATATATGTATGTATCTACGGTAGGCCGTCTCGCCTTATAGGCACTAAAAAAGTTCTCCGTAAACCCACACGAAACGGTTTAGAAAGTCTAAAAAAATCGTTTTTTGAAGGTCGCTAGATGGTTAAAATGTTCTAGATTATTATTCGTCTTAAAATTTCACTAGGGATCCCCTCAGATAAAATCTTTGTATAAAATCTTTGTCTGAAAGATCACAGAGGCAATGTTGTAATGCTGCCATAAACAAAGTACATTACGATCATAGAAACTAATGGCGTTTTCTTTTCTGACAAAAAATGTTGCACTTTAATATCTCAATTATCGAATTACGTAACATGACTTTCTATAAAATGGCTGAATTTGTAGTTAATGGTGCCCTCTTACTTAGTCAGAGCAGAACATTCGTTGAAATCACCACACAAGCTTACAAAATGGCTAAGAAAATCAAACAGGGCAACATTTTTTTGAGAAAAGAAAATGGCATTAGTAATGGGTAGTAATTACCCCAAAGGGTATACACTAACCCTATACCATAGTAAAAACCAGTGGCGAACGCTTCATACAAGCCGAAAAGCACGGCTTTCTTAAATGTTTTCGTTCATTTCATTTTTTTATTTTACGCTTAATAATTGCTGTTGGAATAAGGAAACTAAAAATACCTCTGCGCTTTCGTCTGAGATTTGGAGATTTCTCTAAAAGTTTGGCGTCGTTAATCAGTTCAGTTGAATTTTTAAGAAATGTTCCTAATAACAACTTCTCTCTGCTTTTGTAGATAATTCACATTCTGATGGCGAAGAATTTGAATTTAGTTTCGACTGAGCCAGGCTTGTTTACATATGTGCTTACCAAAAGAAGGTACCTACAGATAAAACAAAAGAAGTCATATACATATCTTTGTATAATCCATTGTATGTCAAAACTTAATTATTCTTCATCATCTTCATTTTATCGATTTATCCCAATACCTTCAGCTTCATACGGTATGAATATAAGCAACCAACCAAATATACAAACTGAATTTAATCAAAGTCAATGATGACACTCAGTCAGACTTTCAGATAATACATCAAAGAAAATTACATATGTAAATGGCTAATGGCTATGTTTCATATATAGACCTGTCCAGCCAATTTATGCTAGGGCCGCCACTGGTAAAAATGTAAAAACTATCCCCTCAAGATAAAGCAATTTGTGTATTAAACTAAGATCCGACCATAAATATCGAGGATATGAAGACATATGTACTTGGGCGACATCTAGCGGTGTTCAAAAAAATTTTCCTTAAATATTTTCCAAGAAGACATCATATGACAGGGTGTACGGCGAACTTTTTTTACGATACGATCTAATATACAGTCGCGTGCAATACAATAGCTACCCCACAAATACTGAGCTAAGATTTCGTTTAGAGAACTAGCGTTTGTTTTTTTTTTAAATATCTAACCCATTATGTTCTCAAACAAAAAGGCACAAAATTCTCCGAAGTCGAATGTAGTGCTCTAATGAGATTCTAATGAGAATTGAGATTTGGCTCTTTCTCTAGTCAGTTGTGTATTCTGGCTACCCTGGCTCTCGACTAGAGAATAGTTGGATAATTACATTAGTTACTACAAATTATCTAACTTTAGATACTTCAGATTTTAAATAAGAAATTTATATTTAACTGGAAGTAAATCTCTGTAGTCACAAACCATAAACGCATTTCTCGAAATAAGAAATAGCGCTTCTGTAGGTCTTGGCACCCCTTTTTCAACTGCAATACTGATTTTTTTTGTTTAAATATGCTTTATTATAAAATTATAAATTATTATTCTAAATAAAATTATAATTCTAAATAATTTAAAACATGACGTAATTTTCTTTATAAAAATAGGCGCAAAAGCTTGACAAGAAGCACGTTTACTATCTCGAGATAGGAGGTTATGGTTTTTGACAAGAGATTTTAGCTGATCTAGGTTTTCTTTTTGTTGAAGAAAAAATCATAAATTTTTCCTTAAAAAATTTTAATTTTTAAATAATGAAATTTTAATTACAAACTCAACACGATGTTGGCAATTTTCACCACATTGACAGAGTTTTGGTATTACAAATGAAATTCGAAGGCTCGAGAGTCAAAGCAATATGACAACTTCGCAATCTTATACTAGTATTCTGTAAGCTGTCTCAAGTCACTAATAGAGACTTTTGGAGACTTTTTCGTGGTGAGATTGATTTTGAGACAATTTGGTATTCTGTAAGCGAGCTGACGTCTTAAGTCTCAAAAAATACGTCACTAATTAGTGACCTGGTGGCGAGGAGGTCACAAAATAAAGAAAACATTGAGGTGAACTAAATAAGGCGTCAAAATGTATAAAAACTTATAATTTGTTTGCTCTTTGCTTGTTGGCTTGCTATTTTCTGCAATAAAACAAGTTTATTTGTATGAAATTAGCAAAATAATAAAATTTTGCTGGCTTTGCTAACTTACTTTTTTCCGCCATTTCGATCAAGTGTAAATAGTGATGATATACGATATTTATCAATATTTCAATGTTTTGCGTTACATGCTTTTTTGTGCGAATCGGTTCAGATAAAACACTCATAAAACATTATATTCATAACTATTTTTATAAGTGATAAGTAGTAATGATACGCTTTATTTTTTTAAAGCAATATATTGCTCATAAATTCATTTCCAAAACGTATTTTCGTATGTAATCGATTAGTGAGTATTCGTTAAATTATTTTGTTATCTCAAACAGTCTCAGTACATTTTCACCACAGTCTTTGGTGAAATTTTTAGTGACTGCCGGTTACTGAATACCAAAAATGGCTCAAGTCACTAAAAATGTCTCATGTCTCAAATCTCAAATTTAGTGACTTGAGATGAGACGGAGTTACAGAATTCGCCTATTAGACTAACTTGAAACACTTTAAGGTGGCTAAGTCAACTGCATAAAAATATTGGAAACAAGTACGCTCAGAATAAAAAAAAATAATTATGCAGATCAAATTATTAAAAAAGTATGTAATAAATAACAAGAAAATAAGTTTGTGCTGTTGCTGTATTGCACGCCACTGTAGTTGCGAGAATGTATGTATGTTTGTAACTTAATATGTCTATATGCCTTTACATTGCATATCATTCCTACATGCATTCATGTTTTTCAAATAAATTCCGCGTAATGTGAATGCGTTTCAAACGCCGCCATTTTAAATGCTGGCGGTGGCCCACTTTCGCACAAACTCCAAATTCGCTGCAAATCCGTGTGCGTATCGTCGTGCACGACAGACAACGATTGTGCAGCATGGTCTACTCCTCCTACCCAACCATTTAAATTCTCACTAGCCCTTCTACACAGCGTGCTGTCGTAATCTGCGCGTTGTGATGACGGCGGAGGAGGATAAATATGCGGCGACGTATTATGCGCTTGCTGACGGTTACGATGCCGATGATGATGCTGTAGAATATCTCGATACATTAACTTGCGCGTGAAGGTATCTCGATAATAATGCTCACACGATCATTCCTGCTGTTTGCCGCCACTGCCGCCGCTGCCGATACAATGCGGCGATAGCGAACTAATCGAGCTGCCGCATAACGACGACGACGCCTCATGACTCATGCTGAGCGCTGCTGCTGCCGCCTGAGCGCTAGCGAATCCACCAAATATATGACTGCTCAACGGCGTGCCCGTCGGACTATCCAAATCCAAGGCTGGATTGATACGTTTCTCTTTTTGGCGACGATTACAAAACCACACTCTCACCACTTCCTTATCCATGTTCAGCTTTTCCGCTAAATTGTTGATATCCTCCGAGGTGGGTTTGCAATTCAAAGCGAATGCTCGCTCCAGTGTACTGCGTACATTCGTTTCGATTGAGGTGCGTTTCTTGCGACGACGCCCGATCAGTGGTTCGGGTGTGGTGAGTGTGGTTGTCATGGCACTTATGGAGAATATACCGCCCGTCTTCGTAATCGTATTGTCCGCATCCTCCAGCCATTTCTGCAGCAACGGCTTCAGCTTGCACATATTCTTGAAGCTGAGATTGAGCGCCTCAAAGCGTGATATGGTGGTTTGTGAGAAATCGTTGCCATACAGTTTGCCCATAGCCAAACCGACATCGCCTTGCGTAAAGCCGAGCTTGATGCGTCGTTGCTTAAACGTTTTGGCAAATTGTTCGAGCTCCTCCAAATCGGTGGTCTCCTCGGGCGACTGATCGAGACTGCGCGCCGCCGCGGCTGCCGAAAGGCCGTTCGCGCACAATGCGCCACCGCCACCCTTACAATTTTGCGGTGTGCTGTTGAAGCTCATGCCGGTCAGAGAAGCTGGGAACATGGAAGACATGCCGGGCGTATTTGGTGTTAGGATGGCGCTGCCCATTTGCAGGCCCACAGCCGAATTGGGTGGTGTGGTTTGTTGTGCGCTACCTTCCTCATCTTCTTCGTCGTCGTCGTCATCATCACGCTCGTCGCCGTATGGCGTGTGGTTGCTGTGGGCATGCGATTTCGTATTGGCATGCCGACTCACGGGACTCAGCGAGGGACTGCGCAGTGGCGATGTTGCCAAAGGCGTAGAGTAGTGACGCACCTCACCCTTCAAAGACGCCGTCAAGACGGCTGGCGCGGATAGCGAGGTTGGCTTTGTTGGCGGTGAGTTTGGCGTGCTGTGCTGCTCGCGCTTCTGTGCGCGCACCTCATTCTCGTAGCTTTGCTGCAACAGCTCCGCCTGCTGCTGTTGCTGCTGCTTGAGCTGCTGCAGCGCCTGAAATTGCGCCATCGCTTGCAACGAGTTCTGCAACAGAAAATGCGTCGCTGCTGGCGGCGAACCTTGAAAGCTGTCTGGCGGCGGCGGCGCCATCTGCCGCATCATCATGTCCACATAACTTTGCAGCTGCAGCTGGAATGCCATATCGTTGGCTGTGGGTGTTGGTGTGAGGCTGGGTGGCGTTGCCGCGAGTCCCAAATGATTTTGCAGCAGCGCAAGCGGCGCCAGTGGACTTTGCAGCGCGGCAGCAAACAGATTGGATGCATTTTCGGCGCTCAATTGTGCATATTTATCTTCGTTTGGCGAGTGATGGTGGTGGTGGTGCTGGTGTTGTTGGCGATGGTGTTTGGTGGCATGGTTAAGGTTGTGATTGAGCTCGAGCTCGAGCTCGAGCTCGGGCTCTGGCGTTAGGGAACGTTGTCGTTGGCGCGGTGGTGTGGCAGATGAGCGCGCCGCCTTTTTCTTTGGCGTTTGTCGCGCCAAATTGAGTACTTCGTCATCGGCCGCTTGCGTCACTTGTTGACGTCTTTTCTTGTTCGAGCTTTTGAGGGCTGTTGAGGATGCATGGCGCTTCAAGCTTTCCGCACACTCCTCCACAGCGGCGACTGCTGCTTCCGTTGTTGGAGGATTGCTGCTGATAGCTGTGTGATATGCTCGTGCTAAAAAAAGAAAGAAGAAGAAAATGACGAGTGTGAGTATGAGAATAAAGACGAAGAAAAAGAAGAAGAGGTAGTATGGTATATCTAAATGTATGCCAGCACAAAGATTAGCGTTTGTTATGTACTAGAAAGTCAGTTATGTGAATAAATAAATATTTTGCTTTTCAATTTTCCAATTCAATGAAGCTTCTGTTACAAATTTGCTTTCAAAAAGAGAAAAAAATGAAAAACATATTAGCTTGGTTGTTTGGCGCTTTGCGGCAGTTCAAGCGCTCAAGCATCAAGCATCAAGCAGCTAAAACTCAACTTAACTCAACCCCTTCAGTAGCAAACCGCAAAGGAATACCATCTATAACCAAGTGGGCATGTCCTGCAGTAAGTTCACACAGACACACGCATACACTGCTGCACAGCGTTGCCGTTTTAGCCATTTAGTGGCTACATTAAGCCACCGCCGTGTTTTTTTAGCCACCAAAATTTCGGTTTTGCCACTAGCCACGTTTTTAGCCACCGCTTGTAATGAATGATGTGGTAACGCTAATTCAATTCAGCGTTTATCACAAATCGATTTAAGTGTTAAAAAACGAAACAAGTAACGCAACTATCGATAAATGCCTGTTGATACTCGCTAGTTCATAGTAGGCTGTCGATGAAAGTCCGTATAGGGATCTAACTGACTTTGTATATTGTTTGCTACTTCTACCACTTAGCAACGCCGAAGTGGAAAGAACCTTTTCCGTAATGAATATTGTCAAAACCAAAAATTGAAACAAAATGAATCATACAATGTCGAATGCAATTTTAACTATAAGATATGGCTTAAAGAATGTAGAACAATGTTGCAATGAATTTGAAATAACATAAGATCTCATTAAATTGATGAAGAAAGAATTAATTTATGAAGAGAAGACGACATAATGTTAGATATTGAATGTGATATCTATTTTTTTTTTTAGATATAGTTAAGTACATACTATATATGTATGAATATTTTATTTTTTACAAAAATTTATGATTTTTTCCTTATATTGTATGCAATAATTTTGTGCCTGAATTTGAAAAATAAATCTAAAACATGTTAATTTGCAACAAAATTTTTTAGCCATTTTTAGCCACAAATTAAATCAAATCTAGCCACCACGAAAATTTTTCAACGGCAACGCTGCTGCTGCAGCATCCTTCAACTCGAAGCGCTGTAATTCAATAACAACGCATAAATTGAATATTCCATAGGCACGTTCAAGCGTTGGCCAGCGCCGCTTTAGTTGAACGATTTGGCAAGCAGCAATGCTTAGAAGGGAAAAATGTCCTTTTTGCTTGTCTTTATCAATTTTCAATAATTTTTTTTTTCGTTTTCCATTTTATTCTATTTTATTTTTTTGTTTGTTGCAAAAAAGAAGGCAAATTTTATTCAAACTTCCGTATGAGTGCATCGTTGGTATTTTTTGTGAGCGACCCAGCCGCCTGAGTGCTTGGACTGGCCGGTGCGGCTGCTGCTGTTTCTTATCCTTTAGCCGACAGCCTTGCTTGTTGTGGTTGTTGTTGTTGATTTGGGGTTTTCAGGTTTTTGGTTTTTTATACTTTCAAGCAGCAGCAACAATTGCTTTTTTCAGGGGTCGTTTTATAGTTTTTCTTTTTTTTCATAACAAAGAAAATATAATTTATTCCGCTCGCCATGCAGTGGGCTGACTGACTTATGTTAGCTAATTTTCAAGCATTTAGAAAATTCGCTCATGTATAATAATTGGCAATTTATATTTAACTAAATATGTAGGTGTGCATATGTGTTCTTTTATATGATGGTTGTTGCTTCGGCTGGTTGCTATCGCTATTTCTGTGGTCTCTGCAGACACTGGTTGCTTTTGCTTCATTGGTTTATTGGGGTTTGCTTTGCGCAGTTGATTGGAAAAAGAGAGAATTTTAGTTGCGGTTAGTTTTTTGTAAAAATGTTTACAATCAGAGATGGAAAATAAGAGGTATTTTGATGCTCTATGGCCACGGATACTAAATCCGAAGTGATTTTTATTTTTTTTTTTACTTTTATCGAAAAAGCCAAAAAATAAAAAGCAAAATGACTATTAATAGCGAATAACGAATATTAATATCGAATATGAATACGAATATCAAATTTTAATACCGAATACCGATTACCGAAAACCGAATATGGAATGCCGAATAATGTATAAGGAATATTAATACCGAATATTAATACCGAATATCGAATGCCGTATAATGATTAATGAATGAATATTAATACCGAATAACGACTATTAATACCGAGTACGAATATCAATTTTTAATATCGAATACCGAATTTTAATATCGTATATCGAATACTAATACCGAATACCCGTTAACGAAAACCGAAAATTAATGCCGAAAAACGAAAAGTAATGCCGAATAACGAATATTAATGCCGAATATAAAATTTTAGTACCGAATACCGATTACTGAAATACGAAAATTAATACCGAATAACGAATATTAATACCGAATACGAATAAAAAAAATTTAATACCGAATACCGTTTACCACAAACCGAATATGGAATGCCGAATAACGAATATAAATAGCGAATAACGAATATTAATACCGAATATAAATACCAAATTTCGAATATTAATACCGAATATCGCATGCCATATGAATAATGAATATTAATACCGAATACGAATATCAATTTTAATATCAAATACCGAATTTTAATATCGTATACCGAATAATAATAATAATAATATACAATGGCGCTATTATAATTCTGACGTGTTTTAAGGCCGAGCTTCGCTCCCAATTCGAGGTGTGCTCCTTTTTCTTGTTTCCTACTAATTGGGTGGACCTGCAGTTTTATACCGGCTCCGAACGGCGAAATGCATTTTTTGTGAGAAGCTTTTTCATGGCAGAAATACGCTCGGAGGGTATGCCGCCCACTGCTGATAGGTGACCACTGCTCTTAAAAAACCCAATAATTGGATTTTTACTAATTAGAAAAATTTTTTTGGTGTTTGCTCGGACTGGGGTTTTAACCCGAGACCTCTGGTATAGTAGGCGAGCACTCTACCCACTGCACCACAGCGGCCATAATTCGTATACCGAATACTAATACCGAATACCCGTTACCGAAAACCGAAAATTAATGCCGCATAACGAACACTAATGCCGAATAACGAATAGTAAAACCAAATATCGAATGCCGCATAATGGATTCCTTTACCGAATAACGAATATTAATTAATACCCAATACGAATATCAAATTTTAGTACCGAATTTTAATACCGCATATCCAATGTTAATACCGAATACCATTAACCGATTACCGAAAACCGAAAATTAATACCGAATAACGAATACCAAAATTTAGTACCGAATATTAATACCGAGTATTAATACCAAATATCGAATTTTAATACCGAATATCGAATGTTAATACGAATACCGAATACAAACGCTAATTGATTCACTAAATCAATAAAATCGGTGAATTATCGATATTGGTGTATGTATTCTAAAACGGTGTAGCCGGTGAGCCGGACACAAACGTTAAGTGCGGTTGTGGGATATTCCGTATATTGATGGATAAAGTAGAAGAAGAAGGAGTAGAATTAGTGCGGCTGGTGGACGTGCAATACTGGCAAACTGGGTGGACGTCGTTGACTTTATAAGCAATAGATCAATAACAATGTGAAACAGTATTTTTAGGGGCGTAATAATTCCCCCAACCCGTTTTGCTTCCTGAGGTCAACTTTTTTTTATTGCCCTTTTTAATTTACGAGAGATTTTAAAATAACAAAAAAATGGTTAAAATACATATCGTATAGAAATTTGTTGTTAGTAAATATATAGTAAAATTGCATGAGCTTTAAGTTAGTTGGCCCCTTTTTTATAAAGTTCGAAAAAATAGTATTGTGAAGCTCGTTAGAGAGCCAAAATGTTCTAGAAAATTATTCGCCATACAATTTCACCGTTACGATGCCTATTTAAAAGTCGTAAAACAGAGTTCTAACTACAACAAAAAATTCTAATCAAGTTAAAAATATGTTTAAATTGAAACCAATGGCAGTTTGGTAGCCTAATTAATTTTAAAATACGTTGATTTTTGACAACTTTTATTTTATTTTTTTTTTAAAGATAATTTAAAGGATATCTTATACTTTTACCACCACCTTCATTGTAGTATTAGCGAAAAATGTTACATCGGTTAAAAGCGATAAATCTCCTTTCAACCCTATACACAATTATCCACTACTATATCACATACATGTGTTACTTAATACATATCTAATACTAAACATATGTACAGTTGCAATAAAAGGGATCAATGCGCAATGCGAACAATGCTTAAAAATTAGTAACTAAGTTTTGATATATTTTTAATTTATAGCCGATTATTATTGACAACAATAAAAAATACAAAAAAAGCGATACACTTATGTATGTACAAGGCGCAAATCTCATGCCGACCACCTTTCACAAATGATGCGCACGGGCAATTATCCCACGAGATAATAAAATACCAAAAAGAAAAATAAAAAAAAATAAAAAATGTGAATCTGCTTTTAGTTAAGCCACCAACTTCATTAGCACTGCAATTTAACTTTTATAATATTTTTTTTTTTCGTTTTCCGATTTATATCATTGCACATTTAATTTTTCCTTTTTTTCAAACTCAATTTCCATTTCCATTTCGAATTCGACTTCGAATTTTTTTTCTCGCTTGTTAAGCCCGTAGACTTTTAACGCCTTTAGCAGCAAGCAAAGCCACCCCTAATTAAACTTAAATGTGGTTTCACATGGCACAAATGCGTACAAAAAAAAATCAAAAAAAAAAAAAATATTAATCCCTTATGCCAATAAAGATACCAAACGATTGTTTTTGAAATTTTAAAATGAAGGGTATAAATTTGATTGGTGGTCGGTCTCTTTTGGGTTGTGTGTTGCATTTGAGGCGCTACAAATTATCAGCAAACATCATCCCTTCCGCGCCCAACTCACCCATCACTCGTGCGTTCGCTCAGCGCGCTTCCATTTTACACTTCAAACAAAAAAAAAAAACAAAGAAAGCAAAAACGCACTCAAAGCCATGAGTCAAAAAGGGGTTGGTTGGATGGGTTGAAGGGAAAGTATATTTAAACATGTATGAAATGTGTCTAACAATTGCAGTTTTGAAATAATGTACATTATTTTAAATTTGCACATTTCTCTAACAACTTTACTAGGTATTGTTTTTCTTCTTCTCTGTCTCTACTTGCAGAAACGAGTCATACTGCATATGTTGGAACGTATACAGAAACAAAATTTTAATTACATTATTTATGCGTGATTTCTATACACTCAAAAAAAAATTTCTCTCGATCAAAGACATAATTTTCCTTATTTTGAACACGCGTCCCAATACAAAATTTTCTTTGTTTTGTGTAAATTTTCTCAAAAATGTGGAAAAAACATAAAAAAAACATTCAAACAAATTCGTTGCCATGGGGATTTGTATGGGAATTTAATTTCTCAAAATTAAAGAAATCAAGTCTTCAAAACAAGGAAAGTTGGGAATGGAATAGCGCTTAAAGAATTTTTCATTATTTTAATGTATGAATTTTTCCAAAACAAGTATATGAAACCATGGTAACGCATGTAACAACAATATTTTATAAACCTTTTAACATGTTTTAAGGAAAATTTACTCAAAACAAAGAAAGTAGTGTTCAAAATAGGTAAACAATTTCTTTGACCCCTCCATATATTTTTTTTCTCTCAGTGTACCCAGTTTCCCGTAAATATATCAAAAAAATTATGTTACCAGACAATCACATGCATAATAAATTTTGAGACAAGCAATGAAGGTTAATTCCAATTAGTAGGAAAAACAAAAAGGAGCACACCTCGAATTGGGAGAGAAGCTCGGCTATAAAACTCGTCAGAGTTATAATAGCGCCATTGTATTATATTATATTAATGAAGGTTAATGCAAGATGTAGCTTTCTGTAATAGACAGTCACCGGAGATGGTAAACTCGCTCAGAGATGCGATGTCACAGTTTTCATGGACAAGTCCAAGATGGCGGGAGGAGTGGAGCGGTTATCTTCGCAGCTCAGCCAGACAATTCCATATCAATTGAGCTCCCGGGCATGGCGAGCGGTTTTCAATCTGAAGTTTTCGCCATACAGAGGGCATACAAGGCTCTACTTGCAGCGAAAAGTGTCAGTGGCGGAAGCAGAGTAGGAATTTTCTCGAATAGTTAGGCGGCTCTGAAGGCTCTGCGTTCTGTAACGGTATCAGCTAGGCTGGTCAGGCAGTATAGGGAGTGGGTCATGATGGGCTTAGCAAGTCGACATAGCATATCACTGATTTGGGTGCCGGGACAATGCAATATCCAGACAAATGGCTGACGTTTTAGACCGGCAAGGCTCGGCTCATAATATCACAGAGGCGGAGGAGGTTCTTGCACCCCAGTTTTCATCAAGGGCCGAAGCTCTCGGCACTGTTTTGAGGAGACGAAAACAAAATGTGGCCGCTGTGGTGTAGTGGGTAGAGTGCTCGCCTACTACACCAGAGGTCTCGGGTTCTAACCCCAGTCCTGACAAATACCGGTGGTCTCCACAGGGCATTGGACTATTGGTAGACACGCGGCCCGAATGGGATTGTACCCCCAGCGGGTTAGGGGGCTTAGAATACATATAACCGCGGTAAGGAATGCCTGTCGATAGAGTCGACTAAAATCCACTGGCCTAGAAATTTGATAATGGCCAAAAAATTATTCGCGCGACAGTCGGGCTAGTGTCAGAAGGGATTAGTACCTGATCTTGCCGGATATATCCGGAAAAGGACTGTTACTTCCCCTACACTCACCACAACTTTGGGGCAGTGTCTTGGTGGCTACAACAAAAACAACAACAACATACCGCAGCTGTAATCTTTCTGTAGCGGTGGAGACGTTTGAGCAACTGCTATGCAAGTATCCCTCGCTCTGCCAGGGAAGAATGAAATTCCTTGGCAAGCCTTTCTTCGACAACCTCTCGGAACTCAAGGATGACAGGCCTGAGGGCTTCTTAGACCCCTAAGCTGAACTCAGATGGATATAGCGCATAGGACTTGCCCTGCTTCCGAATTGATATGCTCTTTTACTCTATTCTTCTGCTTCGGAGACAGTGGTACTCGTCACTCTAACCAACCAACCAACCAGGCAGTCGACCCTAGAAAGTTTTGCCTTCTTCGCCTATTCTTGTAGCATTTTCATTTGTAAAGATTGAACTTCCATTCTAAGCTGAATTCCAACTAAAATCTCTAGTTTATACTTAGTTGCTATGAGGAAGAATTCTATGCTTGGTATACATACATACAACTTCCGTTCCAATCAAAACTGAAGGTCTTTCTTCTCATCTTTAACACAGCTTTGCCTTGATAGGCCGTTGTTTTAGAGCAGCGAAAGTGAGCGTAGCAAAGGAAGGTCTGCTGTGCTGCATGAGAAAGACTCGCGTTGGCCAAATTTTTCAAACACGAAGCCGTTTTGTTTGACAAAATGGAAACTAGAGCATGCTTTTCTTCTTCTTCCTTTTTTATACTTCTTCTGCTTCTTTTCTTCTTCTTTCTCTTGCACTATTTAAAAGACAATGCATTGTTTTTTACGAGCGCGTTTAGTATTTCAAAATTTAGCTCACCAGCTAACCTTGTCTGCAGTCAAACTTACTCAAGAACAAAGACTATATTTTTTTTATTTTAATTTTTTGTGTTCGCTTTTCTTATACCTCATGCAGCGAAAACACTGATTTTGCTGCAAGTTTTTTGTTTTGGCAACAATGAAAGTCGTGCAATGCAAAGGATTTTTTCTTCATTCGCATTGGTTTGTTTTGTTCGTTCTTAACACTTATGAATAAGAATTTGATTCGAAAAAAAAAAACAAATCAGCATGTGATTTAATGATTGTTGTATGTTGCAATCATCGTCCCTTATATCCTCTTACTTGCTCTCCAGGTGCCATTTTTTATTTGTTGTTTTTTCTTCATTTTTTCTTTACAGCTTGGAAAATGCAGCAATAATGCATTGGCAGTTCAATTTTATGCGATATACTTACAGGTAAAATTAAAACAAATATATATGTACAAGACACAATTGCCGAGTTCCCGTGGCAGTGATCCAGATCGGGATAAGAAGTTTGCAAGCAAATGCAACAAGAATTTTGTGATCCTGGTGTTTATCTGTATCAATTGGGGATCCGTATAGATTGTAATAGATTTTTTTGATCCATATAAATACCAGGATCACCAAATTGTTGTTGCATTTGCTTGCAAAATTTGTATCAGAATCTGGATCACTGCCACGGGAACTCGCCTATTCTTATGAAAGTGCACATAAAATGCAACCCAATAAACATTGAACATTTGCGAATTCTTTTCTGCGTAATGTTTAAATAAATGATAAAAGGTATTAAAACATACTAGTAAACCTGGCCACGCGATGCTGTGGCTTTCAATTACACTGTGCGACAATTTGAGGGTGGAAGGAAGACCACTTATTGCCACATTTGAAAATTTTTTGATATACCTTCATAGCTACTGGTTATTTTTATTTTCTGTGGACCTAGATTTTTTATACATAGATTTTGACCAAGGAGCCCCATAGTGAAGTTTTGTGCCGAATATTTTTCTAGACTATGGTAACCTTAAAGCGACCTACAAAAGTCCATTTGGCGCGCTCCTCCTTTTCTTTCTAGTTCTCTTTCTCTTCCCCTTTCCCTTTTATTTGCGCTTTATTTTCCATTTATCCATTTTATTTTTCATATTTCCCCTTTCGCTTCCTTTCCTTCGACATATCCGTCCCTTTCATTTTCCTCTTCCCTTTCGTTTTATTACCCATCTTCAGTGCTAGGCCTTGCATGACATTTCAAATTTAAAAATGAGATAAACTGTAGCGTAAAAATGGATTATTGAACGGTGGCAACCTTTTTGTTAAAATTTTAATAAATTACTCATTTCCATGCCAAGTCCTTTCACATGACACCTCAAAAATAAAAATCAAACAAACTATAGCGTAAAACTGAATTTTTGAACAGGTGGCAACCCTTTTTGTAAAATTTTTATTAAATTACTTAATATCAGGTCAAGCCCTTTCATATGGTGCCAAAAATTTTAAAATCAAACAAACTATACAGTAAAATTAAATTTTCAAACATCTGGCAACCCTTTTCAAAAAAATTAAACCTTCCTGCATATCTACAGGTCAAGCCCTTTCATCTGACACCACATTTTCGAAAATCGGTATAACGGTGTAAAAGTTATGGTGCTTACAAAAAAATTGCTTAGCGTAACATATATAAAGATAAGATAAACTGTAGGTTAAAAATGGATTTTTGAACAGGTGGCACCCTTTTTGTAAAAATTTTAATATTTTACTCATTTCCATGCCAAGTCCTTTTATATGACACCTCAAATTTAAAAATCAAACAAACTCTAGCGTAAAACTGAATTTTTGAACAGGTGGCAACCCTTTTTGAAAATTTTTTATTAAATTGCTCAATATCAGGTCAAGCCCCTTCATATGGTGCAAAAAATTTTAAAATCAAACAAACTATACAGTAAAATTAAATTTTCAAACATCTGGCAACCCAAAAAAATTAAACATTCCTGCACGTCTACAGGTCAAGCCCTTTCATCTGACACCACATTTTCGAAAGTTGGTATAACGGTGTAAAAGTTATGGTGCTTACAAAAAATCGCTTAGCGTAATATATATAAAGATATATAAAGATGTCGTATAGAAATATTTTGTTAGGAAATATATAGTCAAATTGCACGAGCTTTAATATCGCTTTAACCCGCTAACACCTCCACGAACAGGCCGTTTTGACACCTTTTTAGAAAGTTCGAAAAAATAGCATTTTGAAGATCGATAGAGTGTTAAATGTTCTAGAAAATAATTCGCCGTAAAATTTCACTAGAGGTCCCTCAGATAAAATCTTTGTAAAAAGAACCTAAAGGCTCCTAATAACCTAAATTTGTGTGACAGTGTTATCTTGTTCTGCAATCGATCAATATTGAAGCTGAGACCAGATTCATGAGAGAGGTTCATTTTGCAATCATTTTCATGTACATACATGTTTATTGGGATACAAAAAAAAAAATGTATAGCTACCACGTCTACCACAACATACCAAGCAAAAAAGTCTCAAGACTCCGCAAAACTTAAAACTCACCAAATTACTTTGTTTTACCTTTGAAAGAAATCAAAATGTCAACATGATAAGTTTGGTATGGATCGTATTTCAGACTCCGATTTCTTTTTACGTTCTTCTTCTTTTTAATTGGCGCGTAACGGTCTAGACGATTTTGGCCGAGTCCAATAAAGCGCGCCACTCGTTTATGTTTCATGCTGCATGGCGCAAATTGGAAATATCAAGAGAGTACGAGTTAGTCTTCACCTGATCTTCTCTACGCAATGGAGGTCTCCCTTTTCTGCTGCCGTTAGAGGGTTTCGATAGAAATACTTTCTAAGCTGGATCACCTTTATACATTCTCACGACATGACTTGATCAACGCAGCCGCTGGATTTTTATTCGCTGAACTATTTGCGGCTTTGTAAAGCTAACCATTAAATCTTCGTCGATACTCGCCCTCGCTAATGCGCGAAGGTCCATAGATTTTCCGAAGAAATTTACTCTCGAATACTACAAGCGCCATTTCATCTGATTTTGGCATCGTTCATGCTTTTGCGCCGTACATGAGGACTGGAACGATGCGCGTTCTGTAGAGGGTAATTTTTTTTCCTCTAGAGGGCGAACTTGACTTTTTAATTGTCTACTTGGTCAAAGGTAGCACTTGTTGGATAGTGATTCTTCCTTGGATTACCGTGCTGACATTATTTTAGGCGGTTCGCAAATCGACGAAATCCTTAACTGTTTCGAATTTGTAGTGGTCAACAGTGAAATGGCTGTCAAGGCGTGCTGTTTCTTTCTGTCATGACAGGAGGTACTTCGTCTTGTCCTCGTTAGCCTATTTATCTGGCTTGGAGAAGGCAGAACATACAGCGCGAGTCTTAGTGCCAATGATGTCAATATCGTCGACATACGCCAGCAGTTCCTTGCATTAGTCAATAAGCCGAATTGTCGCAGTGCCTTGGCTTACAAGGATATAATATATATGTACGAGGGTTGCTCGATATATTTTTAGCCAAATAATGAAAATGCGAATATTAATCACCAAAAATGGTTTTATTGTTTTTTAAAGTATTCTCCAGTATGACTTATACACTTTTGCATGCGCTCAATTCAATTGTCGAAGCATTTTTTCCACTCCGATTGAGACACCTCCAAAACATCGTTTTTGAACGCTGAACAGCAACTTCTAGCGAAGAAAATCGTTGACCACGCATTTTTTTCTTGATGAGCGGGAATAATAAGAAGTCATTGGGTGCCAAGTCAGGGCTGTACGGCGGATGACCCATCAATTCGACGTTTTTCCCGGCCAAAAAGGCGTTGGTTTGAGCCGATGTGTGAGAGCTCGCATTGTCATGGTGAACAATGATTCATCTTCTCTTGTTCGCTTTTCGAATTTCTCCGAAGACTTCAGGCAAACAAATTGTGGTGTACCAGTCAGAATTGACTGTCTTCCGTTGCTCAAGCAGAACAGTCGCCACATGACCAGATTTGCCGAAGAAACAGGCGACCATTTACTTCGAAGTGCTTCTTCCACGAACAACTTTCATTGGATTTGGCTGATCTTCGAAGACCCACACGGTCGATTGTTGTTGTGTTTCGGGTTCATACGCATAGATCCATGATTCGTCACCTATGACGATCTTATAAACGTCTTTTGAAGCACCGTGATCGTATTTTTGCAACATTTCTTTGCACCAATCGACACGAGCCTTTTTTTGAGCGACAGTCAAATAGTGCGGGATCCAACGTGTGAACAAACCTTTTCTACGGCCAGGTGTTTATGCAATATCGAATGTATGCTAGTGGGAGAAATGTCCAAGGATGTCTCTATCTCACGGTCATGTTACATGACGATCTTGTATTATGAGTTCACGGCACGGCATCAATGTTCTCTGGCACAACGGCCGTTTTTGGACGACCTTCACGGAATTGGTCTTTGAGCGAGCATCGGCCACGACTGAATTCATTATACCAATTTTTCTCAGTAGGATAGGATGGTGCTTCATCGCCATATAAAGATTTAAGTTCATCAACGCACTCTTGTCGTGATAATCCACGTCGAAATTTGTGAAAAATTATCGCACGAAAATGTTCACGAGTTAATTCCATTTTTTTGCCAAATTAAATTTTTCAAGTCACTGTAAACAACACAAATGATGGTCGTACGCCAAAACGTTCTGAGTACGATTATGCTAAAAAAATGTCAGACTTTCCAATGGAAATTTCAGATTTCACTTGGCAACACTTTTTCATTGTTAGGCTAAAAATTTATCGAGCAGCCCTCGTAAGTACATATGTATGTATGTATGGATGTCCTTAAAAAGGATTTCAACTATCATTCAATGAAATCTCCTTTTTTCTGGCAATCTGGGGACTTTGCACGTTATTAGTCGACATCAGTCATAACTTGTTAATTATTAAAAGTCGACATTAACCCTTATGCTATGCGATTAAAGCTTTTTTTTTTTTAATATTTTTAAAAGACCAGGCATCAATAGTGTAAAAAAGGGAAAAAGAAAAAATGGCGAAAACCAAATGTCAAACGAAAACCAAAAACCGAAAAAAAACAAGGCACGCGAATGCCAACCAAAGCAACCACAATTTGCAGGCAAAAGAAGTCAGTCAGTCAGTACGTCATAAATCAATCGGTTTAGGCGTTGCGCGTGCGCCAAAGTAATAATCAACACAAGCAAGCGTACGCGTAATTTACTAGATCAGCGTAAAAAAGCGTTAAAAAACATGCGTACAGTGAAAAAAATATGTTTATGAATAGCAGACTATAATCACCTACATATGTACATACATACATACATACTGGCATATGCAATGCATAAAATCGATTATTTGCGCGATTAATCAATCATTCACACCGGAAGTTAAAGCGTTTGTTTTTTGCTTTGAATTTGTATTCACTTTTCTCTTAAAACAAAAAAAAAAAACAAAAAATGCTTGTCACGGTTTCTACAACAAAGTCCTTGCGTTTTTATACTCAGCTGTACTAGTACACAGAGTATTATAATTTTGATTTCATAACGGTGGATTGTAACATAATTAAATAATCGAGATAGATATGGACTTATATATATCAAAATGATCAGGGTGAAAAGAGAAATCGATTGAGCCATGTCCGTCCGTCCATCCGTCCGTCCTTACGCACGATAACTCGCGTAAAAATTGAGATATTTTGATGAAATTTGAAATGCAAGTTGGTATCAAGACTGGGACGGTTGGTATTGAAAATGGGCGAAATCGGACCATGACCACGCCCACTCTTCCTATATAGAAAAATCGGAAATTTGGTATCTCAGCCACTAATATAGCTAGAGTGATAAAATTTAACCCACGTATTGAGCTCAGGCCCTTATGAAGAAATTTGATGAAGTTTTGGAAAATGGGCGGTGCCACGCCCACTTATTAAGGGCCAAACATTGAAAGTTTTATATGTCATAACTCAGAAACCGTTGAAGATATATCGATGAAATTTGGTAAGCGTAATTTGCTTACGTAGACAAATGTTTCGACGGAAAATTATCAAAATCGGTTGACGGCCACGCCCACTTTTATATATGGGTATTATAAAGTGACCTAATAAAACCATTTTAAGCGATATCTCTGTCAAATATAAAGATCTATCACTGAAATTTTGTGGCAGGAGTCCAACTACGGACATAAAACAAAAAGTACAAAAATTTTGGCAAATGGGCGGTGCCACGCCCACTTATTAAGGGGCAAACATTGAAAGTTTTATATGTCATAACTCAGAAACCGTTGAAGATATATCGACGAAATTCGGTATGCGTAATTTGCTTACTTAGACAAATGTTTTGGCGAAAAATTATCAAAATCGGTTGACGGCCACGCCCACTTTTATATATGGGAACTATAAAGGGGCCTAATAAAAACATTTTAAGCGATATCTCTGTCAAATATAAAGATCTGTCACTGAAATTTTGTGGCAGGAGTCCAACTACGGACATAAAACAAAAAGTATAAAAATTTTGGCAAATGGGCGGTGCCACGCCCACTTATTAAGGGGCAAATATTGAAAGTTTTATAGGCCATAACTCAGAAACCGTTAAAGATATATCGATGAAATTTGGTACGCGTGCTATATTTACTTAGCCAAATGTGTGGACGAAAAATTACCAAAATCGGTTGACGACCACGCCCACTTTTATATATGGGTATTATACAGTGACCTAATAAAATCATTTTTAGCGATATCTCTGTGAAATATAAAGATAATTCATTGAAATTTTGTGACATGAGTTCTACAATAGACCGGAAACAAAAAATAAAAAAAGTTTATAAAATGGGCGTGGCACCGCCTCTTTTTAGGCAAAAGAATATACGAGCCTATTACTCGACAAATAACTGAGATATTATGACGAAACTTGGTTTATGCACTTTTATAACATGTGTTAATAGACACGCAAAAATGTATTGAAATCGGTTTATGACCACGCCTACTTTTTAACAAAGATATTTCTGGAAAACCCTTTTGGAATTTGTAACGTGAAGTCTTTGTAACTAAAAGTCATAGAGGGATGCAATTTTGCACTAACAATAATATTTATATGCTTATTTGGATGATTGATACAAATTTTAAAAATCGGCGTGGCTGCGCCCTGTTTATGCAGCACTCGTTTCATATAAAATACACTCTATATCGAACAAACGCAAATAAACAATGAAAGCATACAGCTGAGTATCTAATGTTCGATTCCACTCGAACTTAGGCTTCCTTACTTGTTATGTATATGTTTGCAGCCTGACATGACATGACCAACAAAACCATTTATACGGCGTTTTAGAATTACAAAAATTAAATATGTATTAAAAAAAAAATTATACTTTATAAGGAAATTTGCTTTTTTTCGCTTTTTTATTTCTTTTAATCATAAAATTATGAATACATTCGGGAAATTTGAGTAAAGCCTATTCTATAGGCCGTATAGCATTTGATAGGAATATGACAACAAGGCCACATGACAAGGCATCTTTTTTTAAACCCCATTTTGTTGCGCAGCTGTCGAGATGAATAGACAATTGCTGTTGTTGTTGTTGTAGTTGGCGATCACACACATTTTTTTTTTGTGATTTGTCTATGGCATATTGATTTGTTATGATTCGTTTTATAATTTGCCAGCGTTCGATTTCCAGACAAATAAATGCGACCGCGATGAGTTTTCATATTTTTTTGATTGTGGTATATCCTCTTTAGGGAAGAATCCAGAGTATTTCCTTGGTATGAAATAACTTTTTTTTTTAATTCAATAAAATAAATATGCAAAATGATACTAACTATGCTGCATGAGTTGCATAAGTGTGTTGTTTTCTTTCTAACATATTAGGTTTTTCGGAGCAGTTCTGCGAGAAATTTATTCTCCAGACAGAATCTGGTGATATTCAAAAGTTGAAGGAAGTACTTGGAAGCGATCATTTCATGAAAAGACGAGAATTAATTGAAATGAATTACTTAATTATGACTTTAATATAAGCGTTAGTTGCAATAACATACCGGACGAATGCCAGATAGTTTGAGAAAGATTAGCTTAGACTGGCTGACTGTTATACCATGTCTCCACATAACGTGTTTCGAATCTCGAATCTCGCCAATTTCCATACAAATTTCTGAGAGCGAGTGAAGATTGAAACACTTGTTTCGTTATCAATCCTCTTGCCAAACGCTTTGATATCGATGCCTTCTCTAATTTTGTATCGAAAATCTATCGAAATCTCACACAGACCAAAACAAAAACGCAAAAATAAGCAAACATACAAACATTTAAGAATAACAAGAAAGATAAATGTTAAACCGAATCACGATCAGCCACGTGGAGACGGGTTATTTAGCGAGATGTTTTCCTAGATGTTTCTCTGGCGAATCAAGTTATGTGGATACGGACTTTTAATGGCCTCACATAGGCTGAGTCGGTACTGTTACCAGAAAAGTTCTGGAACATGAACGTCTCTACATTAAAAGGGCCTCGACCCAGACTGAAGAACAGTCCCATCACTTTGGAAAATTACAAGAGTTTCTTTACCCCTATTTTGGATATCGAATCGATATCACTGAATACGACTTCACCTAGTAGCAGAAGCCTTAGCCTGAAAAAAGTGGAACACGAGCAGCGAACATACCCTACCGTCTGTTCGTGCAATCCGCATTCACTGCATTCATTCCATTCACCAACTAGTCCAATTTTGAAATCATGTGATGCTAATAGACAGTGGCCCTGTAAAAATGATGAAATGTCTAGATTCATCCCCTTTCAGGGATAACAACCATTTAATTAGTTTCAGATCTAAATCCTATTCATTACTGGCTTGTTTCATCACCTAACCGCCTTCTATGGTGAGTATCCGTGACAGAAGTTTCGATCAACTTGTCTCAGCTGTAGAAACTTAAAGAAAATCAAAGTTGTTAAACATTTTTTCCTACTCACTAGTGCTCTCTAGCCCTGAACAAATCCAAGCTTCGCTGTTTTCAATGCGAAATAAATTCAATGAAATTAGAACTACACACACATATGCATGCAATCCGCATACCTAAGTAACTATAGTAGCAAGAGAAAAAGTGATTCATTTTAAGAAAAACACTTCCTCTCATTCATATTTTTCCTACCGGAATGGGCTGCATCATAAGTTCATAACAAAAGCAAATTAATCGAAGAATTTAGAAGAATTAGAATTTATTAGGTGTTTGTACGCCGAACATTAGGTGTATTGTATCTCTTCTACATCACATTGTCTCATCTAAAACGAGCTCCTTCGAAAAGGGCAGGATAGCGCTCGGCTTTAACGACTGAATGTGCCCCTACCCTGACCAAGGCATGCCCAGGAACTTTTTACGTTTCCTTGCAATAGCATTCGACCAATATATGTTTTGCAGACTCATTTTCCTTATCACAGAAGCGGCATAGACTACTTCACAGGATACCTAGTCTATCCTGCAATGTCCTATAAGAATTCCTGTCAGTATTCTTACTAGACTAATCTTGCAAATGTCTTTCCAAAGACAACTAGCTTTCGAAAGAAAAAAAAACACTTTTTACTCTCAGAAGATCGTTGTCTTTGATAAGACAGTTGTGAGAATAGCCCTATTAGTTTATTCTTATATAGGTTCCGAAGCCCCTCGAATCTGCTTATGTTATACCCTCCCATTATTGCTTTTGTCTGTCGCATTCCAACGGTCTGGCGTCAGTACTGTTCCCTGAACTTCCTTTTCTCGTTCCTGAGCTCATTCGTGATATTATGTGGACCTATTGATATGAATGGCTCAGGATCTATTGGTTGGTTTGGAAAGTTAATCGAATAATGAAGAATGACCTGGTACTAAAAAAAAAAAAATGAATATTGATTATCTAAAAAATACTTCTAAAACTTGAAAAAAAAAAAAAACAATAATAGCTTAAAAAAAACTAAAAAACATGCTTTAATCTTAAAAATCGTACTAAAAATTGAGAAATAATTTAATTAGAAACAAAATGATGAACGAAAATATAAGTATTTAAGGAAAAGCGTGGGGTGCTCGGTATGTCAAAAAATATTTAAAATCCGTGTTTTTTTACTAATAATTTTATTTTGACTTTTCTGAGATTTCATATATCGTACTCTTTAATTTCGCAACTAGGTATATTTTTGTACAAGTTGTACGAATCGAATATTTTCATGTTCAAATATTATTGGGCACCCCCACGCTTTTCCTTAAATACTTATATTTTCGTTCATCATTTTGTTTCTAATTAAATTATTTCTCAATTTTTAGTACGATTTTTAAGATTAAAGCGTGTTTTTTGGTTTTTTAAGCTATTATTTATTTTTAACTTTTTTGTGAAATTTTTCATTAAAGGATGTTTTATGCGGACGCAAGAATAAAAGTAGAAAGAAGTCTGATGAAGGGATGTGGTGATCTCCGAAATAGATCTACATACATATGTATGTATTTTTAACTTCTACCAAAAATCCCAATATGCAGTGAAGTAAACTAGCTTATTATGCAATAATTTCCAAACTCTTTTATTCAAGGTTTTCCAAACTAGTTTGGAAATGGAAAATTTCCCAAACGTTTTGTTATGTTTTACAATCAGAAGGTGAAGAGGAGGGCTTTGTTCAGAATGAATTAGGGTTCCTTTTCGTTGATTCAGCAATTACTATTAAATGAATTACAAGTTTTATGTTAAAGATTTTCCAAACGTTTTGCTTACTGAAGTAAGTATATTGTAAACTTATAACAAATGTATTTTTCATATAGAGATATTAATTTTTCACATAAATTTTTTCCTTATAAAAAAACATTGGTCATAAGAGCTCAAAAATGAAGCCTAAACGAAAAAATATCAACATACGTATGTATGTACATGCGGTTGATTTCATTGCAAATACAACAGTAACAACCCAAAAAACACTGATGACTCGAGAACTAGCCTCATTCTCAAACCTCTAACGTTAGAGAACGACTCGAAAATCTATCGAGAATCATAGCGTTCTCAAACAAAAGGGTACCTAATTCTCAAATCGAGAAAATTATAATTCTCGAATCGAATTCTAATGTAGTTCTCTAATGAGATTCTAATCAGAATTTTCAAATACTTCCAATTGAAATGAAAAACAAAGCTTTGTCTTTGTATGTGCCTAAATTGCATATGATTATATATATTGACATGTATATGTTTACCACATTTATAAGAACTGAAATTTAAACAAAATTCAGTCTTATTATTTAAATTAAAGGTACTTCTTGTACTTTTTAATGGAAAACATTGTACTGCGGTAATATTAACTTTACCATTTTTTAGTATCTAATTTCAATATATGTATGTATATTCAATATATCACAGAAATATATTGGGTGAGTTTCTAAGAAAAAGCTGCTCCGCAACTGTTGAGCTGAACAGTTGCCAACAGTTGTGTAGCAGTTGAGTTAAACAGATACGTCTTAGAAACGGTTTGATGAATTTATCAGCTGTTTGGCTTTACACAACATGTTGAGCTCAAGTAGCGAAGAAAATTTGTGATGCAAAAAATGGCGAAAAGTTGCCAACTGTTGAGCTGAGCGGAATTACTCAACATTGCGTTTCTAAGACAAACACTCAACAGTTGCACAACAGCTCAGTCTTAGAAACTCACCCATTGAGAATTGATAAAAGGCGTGATATTTGGCCTTCTCTAATCACTCGCTAATCGAATTCTAGTGTAGTTTTCAACCCTAGTTATCGATTTGAGAATATATAGAGAATTACACTAGTTATCTAAGGTAATCTCGACAAAATTTCTAACGTTAGGGACTGTGTTTGCTGGGAAAATAGAAAGCTTCAAGCTTCATTTTTGAGTGAATTTATGCATTGAGTTTATCGCCATCGCCATGAGCGATCGCAGGCTGTTGTGTGTTAGTTCGCTCGTTATTTGAGTGGTTATACGCTTTTCTTTGAACATTTGTTTGTGATTTGAGAAGAATGTATTTTTGAGCGTTCGTGAGTGAGTTTTTCCGTACCCTGAAAGCTTGTTACTTATTGGCTTGTATGCGGGAGTAAATTGAAATTCATAGAGGCTATTTTGAAGAAAGGCAACTTAAAAGCCGCAATTAAGCATAAAGTATAATGTTGAATGTCCTACTATATGATGCCGTTGGGCTGTTGATGTCATTTTTCGAATCCGGAGGAGAATAGAAATAATAGAGAACACAATAAAAGTGGATGTTTGAAAGATATAATAATTTAGTTAAATGTTGCAACTTTTAGGATGGGATGAAATTACATACATACATACATACATACATACATACAGGTGAAGCTAATAAAAGCGTGTTAAAAAAAAAAAAAACATTTCCCATTCGATGTATTGTGGAACGATTTTCCGTCATTGCTTGTCAAGTTTGGTTTGGAGACAAACCGGTTTCCGCTAATATGCGCCATCTTCAGTGTCTTTTTTCGTTCTGCGGCTTGTTTCCAAACCAAACTTGACAAGGGATGACGGAAAATTGTTCCGAATACATCATATTCATACCCTGTCGGAAAAGCAAGCAACCAAAAAGTAAATTCCCATTCACTTTAATAAAGTATGTAATTTGTTTAACAAAAAACTAAAAACAAACAACCTGCCTACCAAATATCCATGAAAAGCAAGCACTTAAATCAAATACTATTTCTATCAACACCTCCAATTTACTTCCCCTACAAAATGCGCACTTCCTCCGTAACGCCTCCAACAGCAACAACATAAATAAGAAATAAAAAAAAGTTAACACCCATTCCAAATTCAATTGCTTAAACCGCTTATTATAGGGAAATATAAAAAAAAAGAATAACGAAAAAATTAAATAATTGCCACGCGCCAACAACACCAATAAAACCGTAATTAATTTCATGCAACAGTCACAAAAAAAAACAATTTGTATGTAAACACAAGTATGCACAATTGGTCTATCAACGCACACGAATTATAATCAAAAAAAAAAAAAATTAAATAAAGTAAAAAGGTAAATACCGTTTATTAGCCCACGGACACCCTTTCATTTAGCTTAATCGCACACACTCATATCAGCTAATAGTTCACATAATGCGCCGCGGCGCATGCGCACATTAACACACTATAATTTGAATATAAATAAAGGTAAGTATCTAAATATGTAAATATGTGTCTACTATGTAAATGATAGGCATATAAATGAATGCATGAAAAAATGCGCACCCAATCAAAAAAAAAAAAAAAAAAACTTAAAAAAAAAGCAACAACAAGCAGCTATAAAAGACGAAAACGCTTTGTGAAGAGCAGCAGCACTTGAGTGAAAAGCAAACAACCAAGCAAACAACCAACCAAACAACCAACCAAACAGCCAACCAAAAAACAACAACAAAAAAGTCATACAAATTCAAATTAAAACGCCAAAGCAACAAAAAAAGGGTGCATTTAAATGAGATCTCGCATCGCCACCGTTTTTGCTGTTGCCGTAAGGGTAAGTGTTAGGCGATTGTTTTATAATTTTTGTTGTTGTTGCTGCTGCTGTTTTTTGATATGCTGATTATGTTGTTTATGTTGAGTATGCTTTGTGTATGCGCAACAGTTGCCTCTCCTTCGCTTGCACCCTCCATTACAAAAAAAAGGGTAAATTGACTTTTTTGCATAAATGAAGGGTTACGCAAGACTTCACACCTTTTTTTGATGTTGTTGTTGTATGTATAATTTTTCAATTGCAATTTCCTTTGGTTTCGGTTTTTTGCCACTGAGTGATTTAGCCAATGATTTGCTTATAAGCAAATTGATTTGTGGCATGGCAAATGCACAAACACACACACACACACAATAAAAAATATAAAAAAGGAATAATTGACAACCCCTTTTTTTCGCTGCCTGCTTTGTTGTTGTTGCTTTTCATTGTTGTTTTGTTGTTGTTGAATTGTTTTTGTATGCATAATTTGCTTGTGTATTTGCATAACCCACGATGTTTGGGCGTGTGTAATTTAGGGTTAGCATCTGCATGCATTGTTTGTGAAAAGTGTGTACCTATCTAGGTATACCTTTTTCCATCAAGCATAACAATGCTTAAGCCCCTTAAAATAGATTACAAATGTTTATGTCAAGCGATTTTGCATTGCAGCGCCGTTATGATGATGAAATGAGGTCGATTGAATTTTTAATTGTTTGCCCAGCGACAAATTGTAGCACAACAACAACAATTACATTAATAAATTTAATAATACGCAACAGCAACAACAATAAAATTCTTTTGTGTAAGCGTTTAGGTTGGCCCTTGTCATTTAGTATTTGCTTCACACAAGCCGAAAAATCCTGTACAGAAAAGGTCGCGCGGGTTCAGTTGGTGCAACAAATTTACATAACCTTAAAACATAAATAAATTATGCACAATTGAAAACTTGCTTTGTGTGTTTGTAAATGCATGTCCATATGTAAAGATGTGTGAATGTTAATTTGTACGCTCTGTGTGTAATGTGTGGAATGGCAATGTTCTCGTAATGTGATTAAATTGGATATTGGTGGATATTGGTACTCGTAGAAGGACATTTTGTGAGGGTGAGTTTTGAGTGCATAACAAAATATGTATATATGTATATGTATGTACACTTACAAAACACACATTCTATGTGTATATATGCATGTCAATTTTTGCATTAAATTTTCGAAATTAAAATCACTTTTTCCCTTAGAAATGCACGTATTTTAGCATTTTTGTTTGGTTATCACATGTACGCACGTATTTTGCGTGGCAATTATTGTATGTATGCATGGTTGTATTGTCAGTGAAATAATTGTGGTGGCTGCGATGGACCAACAAGCATTCATGCGCACACTTATACCCAGCAAAAAAATTGATATGTGCGGGAAATATCCCACATAGCATTTTATGAATTTTTTGATCATATTCCAGTCTTTTTCGATCCCTATGCACGTTTAAAATAATGAAAAATGCGCTCATTTTCTGATCATAAAAGATTCTTTCGTCGGTAGATAATGGTAACCTACGTCCAACTCTGCTTGAGGAGTCGTTTTCGAGTGTTATTTTAATCGTATTTTAATCATTTTCGAGTCCCATTCGATTTGATTTTTTTCGATTTTGATTCTTATTTTGGTAATTTTTGAAACTTTTTCTGACCGTTTTTGAATCTTTTTTGGGTAATTTTTCAATCGTTTTTCTGATCATTTTCGAATCTTTTTTGAGTCGTTTTTCAGTAACTTTCTGATCAATTTCTAGTCATTTTCTAATATTTTTCTACTCATTTTACTATCATTTTTTGGTCATTTTGCAACCGCATTTCTTTCCCACTTTCTATCCTCTTACATATTCTACACTTAGCTTTACCAATAACGCAATAAGAACTCCCACGGTCACCCTCAGTCCATATTTTGGTTGAAATTTTTGAAACAGATTTTTAGTCTACAATAATATTAAGCAAATAAGGAGTTTAAGATAAAAAAAAATTTCAATTCACAAATGAATTCCTATGAAAAATCTTATGCGCATTTTGGCACTCTCATATACGGCAACGCAGAAGACATACATACATAAATCCATATGGTCCTGCTCCACAACATTCGCAACAATCAATATCGAAATCTAATATAAAATTCTCTGAATTTTTTTTTTTTGAAAAATTATAGCTTTATGTACCAAGCTGGCTAAGGAAAATTTCTTTTTTTTCTAAAAACGCAAAGTAAACGATCAAATTTCGATCATTAGCATGATCAATTTGTGATAAATTCTTTTTCAATCAGCAAATGGGATCGAAAAATAAAAATAAAATCACTTTTCAATCGCTCGTCTGACTCATTCTTATTCTAATCGCAGAAGTGATTAATCAGTTTTTGATCAGCAAAGGGGATCGAAAGAGACTAGCTGTAGTGAGTTTTAATAGAATAATCTTCCAAATGCTATTTGGGTACCGTATCGGACATACGGAAATTTATAAAAATAAAATACATACATGCAGGGGCGGATTTACCTCAAGAAGCGCCCTGGGCAAACAAATCAAGCCGCGCCCCAATATTTCCAAAAAAATAACCGTACTTGCCTTCGTGTGGTGAAATTTTATTACTGATATATTTTACGGATTGAAAAAATTTGATTCGATTCTTATATAGGTACCACACTTTTTTCCATTTTCTAACCTTCAAAATGATCTGATCTTAAACCCTCATTATTAGTTGGCACAGATTTCGCAATATCATTAAATTGCAGTTCATCATACGAATCTGAAAAACAATTTTATAGTGAAAATGTTTCGTCCTGAAACTAAACTCACAATTTTTGACAGTAGGGTGCCTCCCAGGTAGCGAAATCTGGCTTTCTGGCCCAGAATCTACCTGGGCTAACCTAGCTGTCGATCAATTGACTTATGCATTTTTAACTTTTTTGGTTATGATCAATAACGGAGTCATTTTGTTTTCGAGGAGTTTGAAAAAAAAAAAAAAACAATCAAGTTTAGGGGTTTTCGACAGTAAATCTTTGTCTTTCGGCACTTTCTCGGCTGCACGTTTTTTGTTTGCTGGGCCGCTTAACTTTTTCATATTTGCACTCATTCTTCTATTTTTCACAAAAACATTAATTCACTGACACTTTTTTGATGTTTTTAACTCGGAACGACTTTTAAGATTACATAAAATGTACGCAGCGCATTGTATAGAGGCGCGAACTATTCAAATTAACCAGAAACAGAAAATATTCAGATCTTAGTTTCCTTTGAAAAAGTGAGCTCGCGCATTTCCCCGAAAAAATACTTCAATGCCTACTTGAATTTTAAATTTGAAATTTCAATTAAATTTGAATCTTTCGCGTCATTTACTGCACACAAGCTACTAAAACTTAGCGCTTACATATGGCTCATTTGCTGCAAGACCGGCATGAATCAAAAAACGTGATTTTTGAGTTAATGCTGCAGAATAGTTAGTTACATCATACTTCATGTTGAGTAAAAAATTCTTTATGATTTTTTGAAAACTAAGCGCTTCAGATACAACCCAAATGTTGCATTTACTTGCGCACCATATGGCGGTTGCATCTCAAAATTGCCCTTCCTGAAAAGTTGTGTATTTTGAAAAGTTCAAATGCAGCAAATGAGCGATATATAAGTCCCACTGGGGCGAAGGTTAAGAACTGTACCAATGTTCTGAAATGTACTTTGATTAATTTTTCCTCTGTAAAAAATTGAAAAATCTTTCATTCTTGTTGTACTCGTAATATTCAAAAAAAAAAATTTTTTTTTATAAATAAAATAAAAAAAATTGTTTCCTTGTCTTAGTTTTGGCGCACCTATTGAAACGGCGCCCTGGGCAGCTGCCCATGTTGCCCCTATGTAAATCCGCTCCTGCATATATGAAAGTTTTCTGGTGTTTAACTATGACCGATCTAATCTTAATCTATTCTTGGATACCAGCGGGCCCGAAAAAACACTTGGTATGACAAAAAATGCCGCGATGTCTCGGAAAGAAAGAACGCCGCCTACTGGACCACATTGACTGCGGGCGCAACTCGAAACGTATGGGCGCGTTATCGAACGGCGAGGAGCGAATAGTGCCGCCTTTTTCGAAAGAACAAAAGGGAGGCAGAAAGGCGCGAGTGTGAAGAGCTTGAGATGCTGGCGGATAGGAATGAAGCTCGAGAATTTTATTACTGAAGAATTCAAGACCGTGGCAAATTCCTGCTGGAATGATAACGGCGATCCCATACTGACATCCAGGGCGTTCTTAAGTTGTGGAGGCACTACTAACTCAGAACGAAATAAGTTACTTAAGAATAGGAATTGCCTATATGCCACAATGTCTGAATTTGGTTTCCTTGCAAAACTTATACGGCTATGCCAAATGACGTCGACTAACACCACCAGCTCTGTCAAAATTGGGAAGGACTTTGACGAGCCGTTCGAGACCAAATGAGGTTTCAGACAAGATGGCTCCCTTTCGTATGATTTCTTCAATTTGATGCTGGAAGAGATAATTGGAGCTGCAGTACTTAACCGCAAATGAAGCATCTTGTATCACAAGAGTGTGCAACTGCTGTCGTACACCGATGATATTGACATCATTGGCCTTAACACTCGCGCTGTAAGTTCTGCCTTCTCCAAGCTGGATAAAGAGGCTAAGAAAATGGGTTTGGCGGTTAACGAGGACAAGACGAAGTTCCTCCTGTCATCACATAAAGAAACAGCACGTCTCGACAGCCATGTCGCTGTTGACAGTTAAAAATTCGAAACAGTTAAGGACTTCGTCTATTTTCAGAACCAGCATCAACACCAAAAGTAATGTCAGCATTGAAATCCAGCGAAGAATCACTCTTGCCAATAAATGCTGCTTTGGACTAAGTAGGCAATTGAAAAGTAAAGTCCTCTCTCGACGAACAAAAATCACACTCTACAGGACGCTCATCGTTCCGGTGCTCATGTACGGCGCAGAAGCATGGACGATGTCAAAACCACATGAGATGGCGCTTGAAGTATTCGAGAGAAAATTTCTTCGGAAGATTTATGAACCTTTGCGCATTAGCGACGGCGAGTATCGACGGAGATTTAATGATGAGCTGTACGAGCTTTACGCAGATATAGATATTGTTGAACGAATAAAAATCCAGCGGCTGTGTTGGGCAGGTCACGTTTTGAGAATGGATGAAAGTGCTCTATCGAAACTCGATGAATTTAGTAGAAAAGGGTGACCTCCACTGTATTGGTAAGATCAAGTGAAGAACGATTCCGCTTCCCTTGGCGCTAGGCAGCAGAACAGAAACGAATGGCGGGCTTAATTGAACTCGGCCAAAATCGTCTAAACGGTTACGCGCTATTTAAGAAAAAAAGAAAGAGATCACATTGGAATATACATATGCACGTATTGCTGGGCTGCGGACCACAATGAACTAAAAAAAAGAGGAATGTATGCCTAACATAATTCTCGTTGCCTAAAATTGCCAAACACCAGTCTATTAAGGGACGGCCCTTTTTTTTTGGGGCCCGGAAAGCGCTTAGCTTTAACTTTAACAAAAACTGTTTCGTGCGCACATAAAGTTGCTTGGTAGCTGTACAAATCTCTACTGGGTTATGCTCAGATTACTCATATACATATATACACAAAATTAAACTATGTATATGTATATGCAGGCACGCTTCCACATTTTCAATGCATAATGACCAGCGATCACGGCTATGCGTCCATTCGACTTAAAATGGGGGTTGTCGCACCACCGCAAGGGGGTGTCTCTTGAATTTTAATTTTGCCGAATTATTTGCGATTGTTTCATTGTTAAAAATATTATACGAACTAATGAAATAAACTCGCCTCGCCTTACCTCGCAACGCATTGCAGCGCCCAGCCAGCAGCCGGCAAATGTGATGTGATCTATTACGTTTTTTGCATGTGACAAATTGTTATTGTATTGTGCAGCAATGCTGTCACGGGCTGCTGGCTGTGTGCGTCGAAGTGGCAAGAGGGTACGCGTTCGAGTTCGAGGGTTGGCGACGATAGCGGCAGCGGCAGTGGCGGGTCAAGTCCAATGAGTGCAAAAGGCAATTTTCATATGTAAATAAATCTAATTGCATGTATGTATGTATATATGCACGTATTTAGTGTATGTTTGTATGTAAATTCCCTCAATGGCTAGTAAAATGTATTCTAGTCGAATAGTTGAGATAAATTTACAATATGACATTATTTGGACATGTGCAGAGGAGCTGCATGAATTATGGCCATGACAAAGTAAGTAACATTAATGTTATTAGCCAAGGGTGAGCGAGCAGATAGTTATCTATATCTGTGTAGTATGTGTATGCTCTTTAGAATTTGAAATTTGCAAATCATGTAATTATGCATAGTTGACCTTTCTCTTTGAAAGTACTCGGGGGTCAGTTAGATATTCGCAAATTTTTCGATATTTCCTTCAGCGCGCTTTGTGGCAATTCATCATCAAAAAATTAGTGAAAGTTTAATTTCACTGTACACTGAGGGAAAATAATTATAGAAACATATGAAAACGTGCTTAAAATGGGCAAAAACGTATTTAAAAGTGATGTAAATACCAACATTTTTATTTTAAAAATGTTCATTTTAAAATTTTTAATCACGAAAAAACATTTTAAATTTAAAAATGTTTATTTTTATTTTAAGCACTAAGAGAAAAAAAAACGCTGCAGTGGTCTCTATATCATTTGCTCTTCCGGATTCGAAATTGTATCCAATGGCATTCTCTTCATCTTCTCTCAATCCGAGTCCCAACTACAAAAATATAGCCTCCGCTTGTTCTCCTCTTCTTTTCTACTTCGCCTTAACTGTTTGCTATCTTTATTTCTTATTCTCCTTTTTCTCCTTATTCTTCTTTATTTTATATTCTCCTCCGGAGTCGAACCATGACATCAGCCTGAAATTCAATCCAACGCCATCACATAGTGGAACATTAAACATTAAGGTAAGTGTACATTATTCCGTGATAATCGTTTATATTCGTTAAAATAAGGAATTGGTACAATATTTAATCAAAAAAAATATTATATTATATTACTTTAACTGCAAGGTATATTAATTTATAATTTTGTTGCAATTTTAGAGCTTACTGATTTAGTAGAACCACTTTAAAACTGACAGGTCAGAAAATTAGCATAATAAAGGAAATTTCTTAAGCAAATGGTTAAGGAGCATCGAGTATTTTCTTAAGGCTATAGAAATTTACTGGTTAAGATTTTTATCAATATTATTATATTTTATGATTCAATAGGCATCTGGCATTTGTTTTTGTAACTTTCAACCTTATTTCAATAGTTATTTTTTTCTTAAAAGTAAATTTTCTTTATCACGGAATTAGGGACATCTTTCATTTCCCCATGTACATAATTCCGTGACTATCACGGAATTAGGAAATTTTAGTACTTAATTCTTTCTTCTTTTAAATAGCTTTTTTGAAGACAACCAATGATAATAAAACATTTTTTCATTAAATAAAATCCTAGAGAAGTTCTTGACCTAATTCCGTGATATAGATTTTTGAACCTATTCGCTAATATTCAACTTATAAGTGACTGACGATACTATCACGGAATTAGGGTCTTCATACTGTTCCTTATTCCGTGATACATATATCGCACGTTTACGTTTTATGTTTTTTTATACTTTCTTTGTCTTTCGTTTAAGTTTGTATCTAAATGTAATTCTTTAACTAAAAAAATTTTTATGAAATTTTATTTTATTATTATCTTGCCCTTTTATAATAAGTATCTGAATTTTTATAAAGAAAAAAATTTAAATTTTTAATAATTTTTTTCTTTATTTAAATTTATTTTGTTAATAAACACAAATTTCAATTTCATAAAAAAATTATAAAATAAAAATTTAAGTCTAATATGTAATATATTGATTTGAAAAATAATTTCTATGCTTTTTGTTACAAGGCCGGAATTAGGTACATTTATTCACGGAATTAGGGACATGAGGAAATTTTTGTCACGAAATTAGGGACATTTGCATGAACATTAAATTTTAATTAAAATAAATAGTAATTATAGTTATTTTAATTTTTTAGCTATTGAGAATGAGCCTCAATACATCAATTTATTTGCAACATATTTATTTTTCAGTTTGCGGTCTATAGTTTAAGCTCCAAAAATCCTGCAATTCAGAAAAGTCCTTAGTATCACGGAATTATGTACATTTACCTTATATTGAATTATAGTAACCTATTTATACTTCCCTTTTCCTAAAAAAGAATCCATGAATTATATGAATCATTGTAAAAACAAAATTAAAAAAAATCGATTCTCATTATTGTTTTTGTTGGATTTCTCACAAAAAATATTTTCTCCCTTTAAAATTTTAACAAAGAGCGAGTTTTTGAATCAACATTCATTTTCATTTTTAATTTAAGTATGTTCCTTTTTAAATCCAAAGTGCATTTTTACTTCAGAAATTTCATTCTTAATTAAAAAATTTCATTTTTAATTTAAACATTTTTATTGTTAAAATAAAAATGGTTTGGTTTAAAAAGTGCATTATGAAAACAAAAATTTTATTTTTGATTTTAAATTGCTGTTTTTCTCTAAGTGCACATACTAGCAGTACCCTGCCAAGCTTTCCTTTGCCCCACTTCCTATTAGAGGCATTATAAACGAAAAACGGCGCACTCTACAACAAGTGGAACTACCTAGATGACCGAGCTTTCCTCGTGCCCTCCCAGTCCCTTTCCCTTTACTATTCCTTTTCTCTCTCCCTTTTCCCTTTCCTTCCCCTTTGAACTATTTGGCCGACGTGGGTCTAAAAATATAATTTCGCTTGCCAGATCATTGCAGTGTCTTCCATGCTGAGGTAGCAGCGATCGATACAGGAGGCGATTGAATCCTTGAAGGCAAAGCAAAACAAGTTCGATGTAAGGAAGGCTACACCTCAGACAGAAAACGCTTGCCTGTGTCATATGCAAATCCAGAACTGTGGAAAATTGCCTCAAAACGTGATGTCTGAGCAGTTTGCCATACACCTCGTATGGGTGCCTGGACACTGTAACATACCGGGAAATGAGATGGCGGACGAACTTGCTAGAGAGGGCACATCCGCTCCACTTTCAACGTCGTGGAAGGATTTAGGTATGCCACTCGCTACAAGCAAGCTCAAGCTCACGGAGCTACACTCCAATGAAGCAAATAACAGGTGGCCTGATCTGAGTACTAGACTCTTGTGGAATAACTGGGACGCCAAGCGGACGAAGAGTCTAAGTCTACTCACACTCGGAAGATCCGAACTTGCACTAATGATAGGGCTAATAACAGGCCATATACTCCTTGGGACGCATGCAGAAGGGATGAATGCTCCACATTATTATTACTGTAGGGCGTGTGAGGACGAAGGGGAGCCTCAAACAGTAAAACACTTGCTGTGTGATTGTCCAGCTCTAGAAAGGAGGCGACTGAGGCATTTAGGAGCCTACTAATTTAGGGAACTAGGGGATCTAGTTACAATAGAATTTACGAAAATTCTACGATTTGTGGAATCCACATGATGGTTCGAGTAGTGGGGGAGGGGGGGGGTTTCGAATCCACGTGGTATCACAATGAGATCTCAGGGAATAAGTTTGCTATGTATACACTAGCAGCCACTGTAACCTAATCTAACTTATTTCTGTTTTTGTTGCCGTTTCTATCCCTTTCCCGTCACATTTCCCCTTCCTTTCTCTTTCTCTAACGCTTTCCCTTACCTCTCATGTTGGCTCCTTCTCCCTTTCTTTCCCCCTCATATTCCTTCGCCCATTACATGTCCTACTCTATATCTTCCTCTTCATCCCATTTTCGTTCTCTTTTCCCTTTCTTTTACGCCCCTTTTCCTTTCCCTTTCTCTTTTCCAAAGAGATTGCTGTATCAAACTTAGGCATCGGACCATAAATACCGAAGATATGAAAAGGATGAATTTTAGCGACATCTAGCGGCGTCCCAAAAAAAAAATAATTTTTTCCAGAAATGTTTTCGAAAGAGAAATCATATGGGGGGCGTACGATGGACTTTTTTTGGTCCATATAAGGCGAGACGGCCTAATGGACAACCGGCCTAGCTCTACTTTCCGCCAACAGGAAGCCAGAAGGTCTTCAAATTCTCAAAACTAAAGCTTAAGATAGCAGACCTTTTAGCTCGAATTATTTCAAGCGCAAAGAGAAAGTAAAACTGTGGAAGTTCGAACACTTAAATAGATGAAATGTAAGAGTCTCTCGCCGATCTATTTTGACTTCATTACAATGGACAGTAATAGAAGTACGGGTATGATCTTCTCATGAAATACAAAATAGAATCCTTTAATTATATTCAAATTTATGAAGAACTTCCAATTTAATGCGGTCCTAAGTAATGCCTCTTAAAATTTCATATTTACTTTATGTCGCAGGCTTCAGGCACGAGTGCAATGTGTGCCAATTTCAAGAAAACTATCCCAGCAACACACTCATATAGACACGCATACCTAATAGAAGTACTCGTACATAAATACTTACTTACATACATAAAAAGATAAATAGATTTGTGGGTATCTGGAGTTTTGCACAATCCTCAAACTTCGTGTGCCGCTGCACTTCGAAATGTAATAAAGAGACGGACCACGTATAGCACGGGTTCGGGTTCCGTTGTGTTGTTGTGGCGTTGAGTTATCCTTTTGTGCATCCTTTTTCGAAAAACCCAAACAACAACTAACAAAATAGCAACAAAATACATATCTACGTGTGCTGCAACAAGAACTCTAAAGCGCAACAAATTTTTCTTTTCTTCGCTTTTTCTCCCCCTCCGTATCTTTCGTAATCTTATATGTACTCGTATGTGGCTATAAAGATCTTATTGTGTGCATCATTTCGTGTTGTTGTTGCATATAAGCAATAAAGTCTCTAATAAACTTCTCACTTCAAATCGATAATCAATTTCGGTTTCTTCACATTTTTTTTGCTCTACTTCAAATTCACGTGCTCTACGCGAGTACGTGTCGCTGCTTTGGGTTAAGAAAGGATCACCATCGCATTTGTCGCACATCCTTAAATATCATAAATGAGATATACATACGTTCATGCATACATACATACATACATGTGTGCTTACGGATAGAGACAAAATATTGCGAGTACCCAAGCAATTTTATGGCGTTTATTTATACACATACATAAGTATGTACAAAAATTAGGGTGGTTCTTAAAATCGAATTAGTGATTTTCGTCGGTCCTATGCCCCACATCGGTAACAGCACAGTCAAAGATATCACCGCTTTCATTTTTTTAGTCTTCATAGAGTTTTCTAAACATTGACCCCTTTGTGACACCACTTAACAGTCTACGATCGGAACAAAAGTTTATTTGCGGTATCTTCCACAATATTAGCAAGCCCCTAAGGTTGAGGAAATAAGCTATAAAATTTTTCTCCATACTTTTGGTGCCCACCCTAATGTATATAAATAAGTATGCATGCGTGTGTGTTTGTGTAAATTAGCGCTAAAATGGGATTCGATTGATGGATGCAACGCCATGGACGCATGGCCGGTAAGGATGCATGTCGATTGAATTGCGGCAACGGATTAAAAGTGGCAAAATAATACATAAGCACGTGTGTGTAGAGGTAAAATTTCATATGCATGTGCCAAGCACGAGCGTGTGGAATTGTTTTTTTGTTTTGTTGCTTTTTTTTTTTTGAAAATTATGAAATAGTTGTGTGCGTTAACTTACCCGATGGCGACCGCAAAGGTGAGGGCGGCGAATTTCGGATGTGACCACTGGATGCATCTGTTGAAATGAATAAGAAAGTAGAAGAGAATTAAATGATGTAAAGTAAAATAAAATAAGAAATAAATAAAATAGAAAAAGTACAAAAAAATAAAAAATAAAAATAAAATAATATACATAATATAAGGTGAAAAACAAAAAAAAAATAAAAAAATGAAAATAGAAAATAAAATAATTAAAATAAAATAAAATAAAATAAATAAAATAAAATAAAATAAAATAAAATAAAATGAAATAAATAAAATAGAACAAGTACAAAAAAAAAAACAATGTAATGCAAATAAAAAAATAAAAATAAAATAAAAAACAAAAAAAATAATTAAAAAATGAAATAAAATAAAATAAAATAAAATAAAATAAGAGAAAATAACATAATTAAAATAAAATAAAATAATTAAAATAAAATAAAATAAAATAATATAAAATAATTAAAATAAAATAAAATAAAATAAATAATTTAGAAAAAGTACAAAATTAAAAAAAAAATAATGCAAATAAAAAAATAAAATAAAATAAAAAACAAAAAAAAAATAATTCAAAAATAAAATAAAATAAAATAAAATAAAATAAAATAAAATAAAATAAAATAAAATAAAATACAATAAGAGAAAATAACATAATTAAAATAAAATAAAATAATTAAAATAAAATAAAATAAAATAAAATAAAATAAAAGAAAATAATTAAAATAAAATAAAATAATATAAAATAATTAAAATAAAATAAAATAAATAAAATAGAAAAAGTAAAAAATAAAAAAAAATAATGCAAATAAAAAAATAAAAATACAATTAAATAAAAAACAAAAAAAATAATTAAAAATTGAAATAAAATAAAATAAAATAAAATGAAATAAAATAAAATGAAATAAAATAAAATAAACAAAAAATTCAAATATGCTAAAACAATAAAAATGAAAGTAGATACATTAATACGTATGAATAATAGGGGCATATAATATTTTTTATACCAGGTAGTATAAGGAGATTCTTTTAATAGCAATGAAAAGCACAAAAATGGATTCGAAAACATAGCCGTGAAATGAAATCGATTTAGAAGACAAAATGCATAGAAATCGAAATTGTTAACAAAATCCGATCGAAATCAACATTGGTATTGAAATCGGCAAGAAATTTGAAATCAATATTTGAAATTTAAATTGCAAAAAAAATTGTAATCGATATCAAAATGGCAAACGTGATCAGAACACCGGAAATTGAAACCAACGACTAAATCAAATTCGAAAATGCAAACGAAATGGAAATCACAAATCGTAAATTGAAATCGAAAAACGATGTGCAAATAAATTTGGATTTTGCAAACTTTATTGAAATCCTGAAATCGAAATGTTAAATAAAATCGTTAAGAAGTCGTAAATAATAACGGGAACCAAGTGGAAATCGCGAAAAACGAAATCACCAACAAAAACGCAAAACAAGTGGAAAACACATCTCGCAATCAATGTCCTCATAACAAAAAGAACAAAATCTGCATACTCTATCGTCACCTCCACAAAAATCCGCTACTGTGTATATATAAGCCCCTAATGCTATTTACTTTCTTCGCTTAAAATTTATTTGCCATCAAATAGGCATTCAAATGCTCAAAAACCATCGCAGAAAAACCAGAGCAAGAGCGTTTAACTTGACCAAGCGGCACGGCATTGCAAGTGAGTTCAAAACCAAATTTTCTTCCTCTATTTATCTCTTTCTCATTTTTTTTTCCGGCAATTTATTGATTACCTATCCTTATTGCCCTCTTCATTAATGGCTGCAATACTTTTATGTATTTCTCGTTCTTGTTGTTGTTGTGGCTGTGCATATTCAATGGCCTCTCATCTTGCTGCGAAAATAAAAAAAGACGTAGCAAATAACCTAAGCAAATAATCTAAATATAAAATGCTGGACGACGACAATTTTACTCTTGCTGCAGATGTGTCCAGCTCTGCCTGTAACTCTGTCCCTTCATCTGCTTCTGATGCTGCCTCTTCATTGATTTTGTGTGTATTTGAATGGGAACTGGAATTGAGTTGCAAGCGAAATCCTTGTGAACTTTGGGGTGCGAGCGAGTGAATGCTGATTCTTATAATATTTTTGTTGTGGTTGTTGTTGTTGTTGTTGTTGTTTTTTCTTTTCCCGATGCCAAAGTTGGTGGTGGCGTTGCTAATGCTTTGGCACTCGCTGTTGCTTATGGCAATTTTGTTCATTATTGTTGTTGTTGCCACTTATATTCCTGGGGTCCTTATACATATGTACATACAAATGTACGTGTCCAGTTCACTCACGTATCACGCTGGTTGATGACCTCTTGGCCGCTTGCCATCTAAATGCGAGCTGCTGCTGTTACAATTCTTAATGTTGCTGTTGTTATTGTTGTTGCTGCTGGCTGCTGTTTCATTTCGCCGAAAGTTTTACGACAATTTCTCTTGGTTGGCCCATTCGAAATTTAATGCAAATGGCACGTCTGTCTGCTTAACTTGTCAATTTGAATGTTCAATGCAATGTTTTTTTTCGTTGGATGGGCGTTGAAGAGGTGTTTGAGGGGGCGGGGGGGGGGGGGGGGGTGAGGTCAGCGAAGTAAATTTGCTTAAAGCCAAAACTTCTTACATCCTCGAAAGCTTATTTACTTTTGTTTTTGCAGTTGTTGTTGTTGTTGCTTTCTTCTTTCTACTTGCTTGAAATCGGCATAAAATGTCCATTAGTATTTCGTTACATTTCTTTTTTGGGGGTTTGATGAATTGAACATGGCACATGGGCATAAGCAAACACACACACACATGAATAAAGAAATTCATACATACATACATATATATGTACATATGCACTTAAAAGCATGCATAATGCATTCACATACATATGAAGGTACATATCGCCGGCCCCCTGCCAGAACCACGAATGTGCAATTTTTCCAATTTTGAGTTAAGCGGTTTTCCTGATCAATCTGTGTATGCTCTACATTTTAGTAAAACCCCCAGTACCTTTGTGCACTGGAAGCCACCAAAATTTCCAATGCCAGTAACACGAATGTGTAGATCAGGTATAAAAAGTTGAGCCAGAAAAACGAATTCGTGTTTCTGGTCTAACAAAAAATGTTAAAAATTCCTTGAAAATACGAAAATTTCCAAAAATATATGGGGCACATTCATGTTTCTGGCCTAACAAAAATCAAAATATTTCTTTGAAAATAAATTTCTAAAGTAAGTAAAACAAACACATTCAATTCATATTCATATTTTATTTGTGGAACTATTTCTAATCTTCAAAATCAGAGTCTTCTGAAAAGTTGGGCTCAGGATTATGCTCTTCCGAACCTCGCTTCTAATCTTCAAATTGTTATAAAAATAGTGCAAAAAGGGAATCAAATGCACCTTGAACGGAAAATATTAGCTCGCCGATTGCGCGATGAAGACAAAGCTATTCCGTAAACTAATTTTTAGCAATCAGTGCTAAATACGCCAAAAGGACCTTGTGGGCAAATATTTACCTTCGAAAACTGGCGGTATATACCATAGAAAATGGTGATGTATAACGCAAAGCGTGAGAGGGGCACGTAACTCTCCAAAACCATTTCAAGTTTATACGCAACTATACGACGCTTTTTTAAACTTCATTTATTTCAACGAAGGAGAAACTGCCCTCTCGAAATATTAGCTGGTCGACGTGCATATCGTCGTACCATACGAAAACACATTTAAAATTTCTTACGAAACTTCTGTACGAAAAGGAGCACCTTTGACTAATTATATACTGCTTATACATACACTAAAATTGTTGTTGTTTAAACAAAATTTTTACCTTTCGTCAGCCAAAAGATTAAAGTGCTTGTATTCGTCAACCACAAAAAATCGTGTGCTAGTTTTCCTATGGTACGACGGTATATAAAAGATTAACTCTACAACATTTTTTATAAAAAAAAAAATATTCTGGGACAAAATTTTTAGTACACTGAGAGAAAAAAAATATATGGAGGGGTCAAAGAAATTGTTTACCTATTTTGAACTCTACTTTCTTTGTTTTGAGTAAATTTTCCTTAAGACATGTTATATATGTTATATGTTATATAATAATGAAAAATTCTTTAAGCGCCATTCCATTCCCAACTTTCCTTGTTTTGAAGACTTGATTTCTTTAATTTTGAAAAATTAAATTCCCATACAAATCCCCATGGCAACGAATTTGTTTGAATGTTTTTTTTATGTTTTTTCCACATTTTTGAGAAAATTTACACAAAACAAAGAAAATTTTGTATTGGGACGGGTGTTCAAAATAAGGAAAATTATGTCTTTGATCGAGAGACATTTTTTTTTGAGTGTAGTTTATTTGCCATTGAATATTGGTGGCCCTCCGTAATAAAACCCACGCCCGTTTATTCGGAGTCATTGCCTATCGCTGATGCGAAAGCAAAAGATTTAAATAAAATTTGCGAAACCTTGGTGATTCCAAAGGAATACCACAATTTTTATAAAAATTTGAACGCTAACAGCTAATGCTCTACCTTAGTCTGACCTTTCAGAAGACTCTGGTTAGGAATAGTTCCACAAATAAAATATGAATTTGAATTGAATGTGTTTGTTTTACTTACTTTTCGAAATTTATTTTCAAGGAATTTTTATGATTTTTGTTGGGCCAGAAGCACGAATGTGCTAAATCTACACAGTAAAAAATGATAGTTTATTTCTAATATCATTTGGTACTTAATTTAATCATTTTTGGAATTAAATATGAATTTTAATGCCAAAAATTCTTATTTTGAAACTAAGAAAAGTTTTAAAATTTTATTTAAACCAAAATGGTTTAAAAATAATGCCTTGAAAAGTATTAAAACTCTCTCTTTCTCACTTTTGGTTTGAAATCAAAACCAATAAAATATTAGAAAAAATTTGTCAAAATATGTAAATAAATACAAAATGTTTTTAAGGTGAAATAGGTACGATGCTCTGAAAAAAAAAACGTTGTAAATACAAAGACTTTTGCAGTTAAATGAACAACTTTCCGCTGTTGAAATGTGCCCAACAACGCTCCGTTTTTGTTTCAAAAATGCGAGCGTTTTTGATTCAAATACTTTTCGTATTTAAGTTAACAACGGAAACTGTTGAATGAAATACTTTTACATTTAAGTTAACAGTTTTTGCTTTTGAATTAACAGCAAAAAATTTTAGTCCAAAAGCGAGCACTGTTGATTCAAATACTTTTCGTATTTAAGCTAACAACTTTTGCTTTTGAATTAACCGCAAAAGTTTTTGGTCGAAAAACGGGCACCATTGAAGCAAATACTTACGCATTTAAGTTAACCTCAAGAAAATTGTAAAAATAGTATTTTTTTTTTAATATAATAGATATTATTTTATTTTATTTTTTTATACATATGTATAATATATGTATGTTTACTTATCGAGCCCTAACCACCATTAAGTGTATCCAACAAAATTATCGATTTTAGCGTTTTTAATCAACTCCCACAATTTCATAGACTTAAGGCCGGTTTCACCACCTCCGGTTAAGCACTTAACCAGAGAGTTTTGCCCGGTGAACCAATTTATTTGACAGCTCGCCATACAATTTACGTCAAACTAACCAGCGATTAAATTAACCGCAGATTGTGAAAGCGGCCATAAATAAATTTCAAGGCTGATTACCAACTGTATGAAAAGAAAATAAAAAAAAAACCTGTAAAATTTAATTTTTGTTGGATACACTTTTTGGCGGTTAGGGCTCGATATGTAGTAATATTAATACTAAGGCCCGCCGTCACTAAACGAACTTTAGTCATTCATCCATTCACCATTTCCAAACGCATCAGTACATCTGCAGACAACTCTCACGACATCAAAAAAAGCTGAGTTTATCAATTGATATTAGTTTTTGTTTAATTAATTTTTTTTATTTATGTATGTATGTACATATGTATATTACTTTCTTTATTTTATTTTAAAATTGAAACGAATGGAACTAATTTGAAAAATTTTGTTTATTTTTTTTTAGGTTTTTCTTTGAAATCCTTCTTTCTTTTTACTTAAAAAATGTTTAACAGCAAGCAAGTTTTTGAATCGACAACGCTCGTCTTTGAATTACCTACGGAAATTTTTTGAATCAAAAACTTTGCCGTTAAAACAAATACTTTTGCTGTTGAATCAAATACGGAGATTCAACAGCGGAAAGTTGTTGATTTAACTACGGGTATTTTTTTCAGAGTGGAGAAATTAAAGTTATTAAAACAAATTCCCGCAAAGCGAATTTTTCATGCCTGATGGAACAATAGTATCAAGTAAGTAATACAGGAGATTGAGTGAATATTTTGAGGGTAAATTTTGTTTTATTGTTTTCAGTCTTGAGGCAACAATATCGCTGCAAGACCGCGACGGTGCCAAAATTTCTCTGGCAAAGGCCAGTAGCCGTAGCAGTTTTTTTTTTTACTGACGGTGGTACAATTTGACAAGGGAGCAGCGCATCCTATTAACAAACAACAAAGACTATATGATAATTCTTATCGTTGTAATATTACATACATTTATATATGTATATATGGAATAAAATGAGCATTTCTAGATATTTTTGGTTTTGATTTAATACCAAAAAAGTATAGTATTTATTCCATTTTCGGATAGATCTTATACCATTTCAACTATTTTTAATACCAAAAATATTGTAAAAATAATTAAAATTTGGTTTGATTTAATTCCAAACAATTATTAATTTGACACCAAGAATAATTTCTGTCTCTCATATTATCTTCTTTTTTTAAACCAGAATCGTTTTAATTTTATACTTTTTGGCATTGTTATATATAAATACCAAAATGGTATTAAAATTAAACTAAAATTTTTACTGTGTAGAAGATTAGAAGGAATAGAAGCATAAAAACTATATCAGGGCATCGAGCTAAACAATGTTCTAATTTGCAGATATACTTTTATATTAGAAACAAATTTTTCAAATTTTGCGAGAAGAATAAACTTTAAAACTTGATTTTCCAACATTTTCATTTTAGCACATTCGTGCTTCTGGCAGGAGGCCGACGATATACATATGGAGCTCAAAGTAAACTTGAGCGAATTGGAAATTGAATGCAAATATAAATGCGAAAAAAATGTTTTGTTTTTTTTTTCTTTCTGACAAACTTAACTGGAAGAGGAAGAAGGTGGCGATTTATTTGCTTGCTTAATGGAATATACATATATACAGACATAGATTATTATCCTGAAATATTTCCATATAAATTTGTATATATGTATGTATGTACAGATGTCAATATTAAATCAAAGAAAGGTAAAGAAACGAACAATACTGCAAGGGGACAAATTCTTATCACACATTTTCATAAACATACATACATATTTATGTATTCATGTATGTACATACAGATGTATCCACTTATGTATATGCATTTTAAGTGGAATATAGCTATGTATGTATGATAGTGTATAATTTAGCATCTCTGAAATGGCATTCATATCTCGCACACTTCTTTGAAATCGAAAAATTTTAAATCAAACACTCTCTGCTTTAATGATGAAAATGAGTCCCATGTAACAAGAAGGCGTTTCAAAAAAGACTAAAAAAGAAAATTTCTGATGTGGCAACTTCACTTTTCACTTGATTCAATTTCCGTATCACACGTGGTTATCATGGTAAGAATAATTGTAATACCTATGACCGAAACCGCGAAACGAATTTGTTGCATATTTCAAGGCGTCATATTCGCTGTTATATGAAGAAAGACGTAATTCTTATATGTACATAATACACGGATGGATGTAATAGGACATCAGAAGCAGTAAGATCTGCCGTTTATTGCAGTGAACTGAATATCAGTACTAGTATCAGGCTGCCGGATTACTTTAGTGTATCTCAGGCAGAAGTATAAGCTTTAAGGGGGGCAGCAGTGCTGTTAGTCTGTAATCGCTTACGAAGAGGACGTAATAATTTTTATATAGATAGTCAGACGGCTATAAAATGGATACTGTCGTATACATATGTAGCACCTTACCCAAGTTTGTAGCGAACTGCAAAAAGCCTTAAGGGTATATACGGTAATAAGAAAGCTGAAGAGCTGTCAAAAACGGGCGCAGTTTTCACCGGAGCAGAACACACCATGCATGTTGACTGACTGAATGATGACTTATCATCAGGATGCTCATAGAGGACACTGTCTTTTAGCATAACATGCGTTCAAAATGGGACTAGTTGGCAAAAGTTATTGCAGGGGATGCGGATTGCATGAAGAAACGGTAGAGAATGTGCTCTGTTCTTATCCTGATTCTTTCAGGCCAAGGCTGCGGCTACAAGGGGTGGACGTATTTAGTGATCTCGAATCGGTAACCAAAATATGGATATTTGCCATAGGGACGGGGTTGTTCTTCATTCTGATTCCAGGCTTTTAATACAAAGGTGTTCGAGAATTTTTCTGGTGACACTACGGACTCACTTTGGCTATGTGAGGCCATTAACGGCCAGCCAGTCAGTCTAACCTTGCCAAATCTTCTTGTGACTTTCCCAAAAAATAGACGAAAGGACTTCTTCGTGAGTCAAATAATACTATGCACTTTTGCGGGCGCGGTAATTCTCACACAGAAATACTCAATTTGGTAATTTTTTTTTATTTCCCTTTTAAATGTGCGAAATTTCGTCTGAGTTATTTTTAAATGAACCAAAAAAGGGTTAGAATGCACATCGTATAGAAACGTGTTGTTAGGAAACATATACTAGAATTGCACGAGCTTTCATTTCGTTGAATATTTTAACCCTCCAACACCACCAAAAAGAGGTAGTTTTGACACTTTGTAGAAGGTAAAAAAATAGCGGTTTAAAGCTCACTAGAGATTCAAAATATTCTAGAAAATTATTCGCGATAAAATTCCACTGGTGGTGTCCTCAGACAAAATCTTTTTACAAAGAACTTAAAAGATCACAGTAAATAATAATCAAAAATCACGGCATGAAATGGGCGGCAAAAATCCTCGGCTGAAACCTTCAAGAGGTTACTGCCTGGGCAATGGACCTCCGTCTCTCCTCCTTGATGTCTGTTCCTGGTCCTTGCGCCAGGGCAGACAGGCGCGAGCCAGGGTGGAGGTGCGAGACGGCCTCAGTTATGATTCGAGGTGCCTGGCGGAAGGCGTAACACGCATTTATCTTGTCGTGATGTAGGATAAACAGGATAAAGATTAACAACAACAACAACAATAACAACAACAACATATCGAAATGGTCCTTCACTACAGGAAGTGCGATAGGTGTCCTTCTTGATATTTCGGCTACCTTTAACAACCTCTCTGTTGAGGCGCTGTTTGGAGGAGCTCAAATGCATCGGAATATGCCCAATCATTCAGCGCTGGATCAAGGACCTTTTGAGTTGTCATATGGTGACGGGTTGGTGGGGCCATTCGACGATGTTAACAAGGAGGGGCACTTGGACATACTTATGTAGGTATATGTATGTATTCATATATATAAGTATGTGTATGTGCATAAGAATACCCCCATATATCACATAGATTTCCTTGCTGACACCTACTGATCTCCCACCAACTTGGACAAACGTATTTACGACCATGTCATGTGCGTGTGGGTGTCGTTTTTACATACATACGTAAATTCCCATCCTTTATGCATTACTGTCATAAATAACCTTATTTGAGTGCGCATTATAGTTATTTGCAAAACAAAATAAACAAAAAAAAAACTACAAAAAAAAAAATAAGTAAAGTTCCTATCACTTGAAGTGTGGAAACAACAAAATAAAGCGCTTAAATGAGAGTCAACTTGGCAGTAAATGGGAACTATGCGCAACTCAAAGCAGCAGCCAAATTGGATGGTCCAACCAAATGGTACATCTAAGCTGTATTTATGTATATGCTGAGGCATCTCTTGAATTTGGATACAAATTCTGGAACAAAACCTATGCATAAAAAACTCGAACACATTTTTTGGCATTTATTCTTATTTAGCAAAGAGTGGATATTAAATTTATAGCTCTCATGGGTGTAAATAAGCCAACAAACCAAACAACGAACAAACGTAAAAAAATCCGAAAAAGGACAAAGAGCTAAGCTTAAGTCCAGCGCATATACTTGTATGTAGTATGTAGTTATATTTTTACGACAATTTAGTATGCATACAACAAGGATAATGTTCAATGTCCATTTCAACGAAAATATAAATATACAGATTACCGGCCAACAAAAAAAAAACAAAACCAACAAAAAAAGGGAACTTTTGCAAAAAGCGCGTTTGCCGCATATGCATAAGTGAAAGGCAAGTACAAACAAAAGTGCCATGAAAATGAGATAAAAAATGGCAAGAAATGAAAAAAAAGGAAAATAAAGAAAAAATTAGGCAAATGAAAAAAAAAAATGGAAAAATAAAAACATGAATGCAAAAAGCGCAACCAATCTGCCTTGCAATGTACATTTATATTTTTTACGTATGTATTTCATTTGGTTTATCTATTATCTCAAGGGAGACTTGCTTAACACATTCATATACAGATTACGGTTTATAAAAAAAAAAAACACAGACACACAAAAAATGACGTTGCTGTCGAGGGTACAAAACGTGCTTACAACAAAATGTACGAATTTTATATACTTGCTTAGTGAAATGCTTAGATACTTGGGTATGTAGATCCTTATAGACATACCTACCAGAGCTGTAAAAAGCTGCAATCATTCTTCCTAGCAACCATTGATTGTTCTACCAGTTTTATTGCAATGAAAATTTATTGCAGTTTTTTGATTGTAAAAATTGCAATTTTAAATAATTTGTGTTCCATAGATTGCAAAAAACATTTATAAAAAAATTTATTGCAATAAACGTTTATTGAAATTTTTGGGGATCAAGTTCATTGCAACAAAATTTATTGAAATTTTTTGATTGTACAAATTTTCAATACAATAATTTACAAAAATTTCATTGCAATAAATATTTCTCATAAATCACTTTCATTGGAAAAATTACAATAGCAATAATTGTATTGTAATAAATTTTCATCGTAAATCATATTGATTGAAAAATGTTTGATTGCAAGGCTTGCAATAGCAATCATTTTCCTCATAACTTTATACGCATGTATTGGGACTGATGAAAGGCAAGCGCCTGGGTAATTTGAGTAATTTATATAACACGGTTAGCCGCGTAATACACCATTTCCCGGGTACATATGTATGTATGTAAATTAGGGTATCCTTAAAATCAAATTAGCGATTTTCTTCGATCTCGCCCCCTACATCGTTACCCCTACAAGATACCATAAATAAACTTTAGTCCCGATCGGAGACGGTTAAGGGGTGTCGCAAAGGGCTCAAAGTTTAGATAACCATATGGGACCCCGGGCGACACCCCTTAACCGTCTCCGATCAGGACCATAATTTATATTTGGTATCCTTGAGTACAAGACTAACGACTTTGGCCATTAGATAAAAAAAATTAATTATCGAGACAAAAATTTGCATTTAGTATTTTTGAGTATAGGACAATCGATTTGTGGATTAGATATGGGCGATTCCAGAATGCCGAACGTGACGTTCGTACGCTTTTAAAGCTCTATAAAGTATGCATAGCGTTGAATATTTTTCTTCTGATTTTCATTTTTAGAAAGCACTTGAGCAGCACTATAATCGTATAATACTATATAAGAAGTATATATAATAAGAAGTAGTATCGATTTCAAACTTCTGAGAGATTAGCATTTAAAGGGTGATGGCGAACGTGACAAAATGAAGATCAAATTTTTAGGTGCTATTAGAAAAGTGCAAAATTCTGCGGCTTTACCGTGAAAATATATGCATTAGTTTCATTTTTATAAGCTTAGGAAAAAATTTATAACGTGACATGGCGGACGCGACAAAATTTCCCAACCAAACTTTATACAAATTGACCAGTACCGTGTTTCCGGCACCAGCCAATATGTACATACATACATACATACATATGTACCCGGGACATGGGTTATTACGCATGTAAGCGTGTGATATAAATGCCGGGTATTACTCGAATTACCCAAGTGCTTGCCTTTCATCAGTCCCAATACATGCGTACATATAAAGTTATGAGGAAAATGATTGCTATTGCAAGCCTTGCAATCAAACATTTTTCAATCAATTTGATTTACGAAGAAAGTTTATTACAATACAATTATTGCTATTGTAATTTTTACAATGAAAATTATTTACGTTGGAAGTTTATTGCAATGAAAAATTTTGTAAATTATTGTAATGAAATGATTTACGAGAAAAGTGTATTGCAATGAAATTTTTTTAAATTATTGTAATTGTAATTTTTACAATGAAAATGATTTACGGTGAAAGTTGATTGCAATGAAACTTTTGTAAATTATTGCAATTCCAATTTCTGAAATCAAAATTATTCATAGTGAAGGTCGATTGCAATAACATACTTCTAAATTTTTGAAATTTTTATTTTTACAATCAAAAAATTTACTAGCAATATGATTTACAATCAAAGATGCTTACAATAATATACACTTTTTATGATTGCAATACAATCTGATTGCAGCTTTTTACAGCTCTGATACCTACATACCTACATACATATATGAATATTTACATATCTTTATGATTATATTATTTGTTTAATAATCACGTAAGTCGGACATATAAATTTTCGATTAGATTTACATACATACATAAAAGCATTTTTAGTTGTTATGCATAAATATTTCAATTATTTGTCGCAAACTCACACTGAAAATACTTATTAAGAAAACGATAGCTACCCTGCAGTATTTATCAGTTGGAAAACAGCACATATTTCCTACTGAATATTCAGTAGAGATCTAGTTCTAAAATCTGAAATTTCCCTTTCGTTTTTATATAAAGGTGGCGTCGAAAATCAACTACCTAAAAACTGCTCAACGAGAAGGGAGAGTTTCTGTAGGAAAAAAGGCCTGAATACGCAGGGAGAACTTCCATAGCATGTATTTCAGTACACCTGATGTCTTCACTGCGTGTTCAGTTATTTTTTCAGCAATGAATTTTGAACTTAGTTTCAGGGTATTTTTCATAATGAATATTCTACTGAATATGCACCTCCTTACCTCAAATTCTGCTGGGTAGGACCAAAGCAGATCTGTTAAATAGTGCTTATTAATCATAATGATTACGGGTTTGATTGATTATCTTTTCAAGTAGCCATTTAATGGTTGATTACTAATTGTTTTCAAATTTTAATGATTATATGCCAATTACCATTCAAACTAATCAAAAAACAATAACACTTAATAACGATTATTCAAAATTATCAACAAAAAAAAAAATCAAAAATAATCTATATTAATAAAAAAAAATTCGATTATTTATGATTACTTTCAATTCTTTTAATATTTTTTATTTGTTCTTTATAATTTTTTTTTTTTTTTTGATTTTTTAGGATTATTTTTGATTTTTATTTTATTTTTTCTGATTTTTTTTTTATTATTTTTTCTAATTTTTTTATTATTTTTGATTATTTTTTATTTAATTTTTATGATTTTTTATTATTTTTTATTATTTTTGATTTTTTATGACTATTTATAATTTTTTTTTGATTGTTTTTAAAAGAAATCAATTAATAATTGTATTTGTCTGTAAAATTATTAAAATAATAATTACCAATTGAAATACAAAAAACATTCAATTGATTACTAATAGTAATCGGTCTGCACCAGCGTTGCCTTTACTACAGCAAACATTTTATGGAATCTCTTAAACTTTTTAATCCAGAGAAATTTCTTTCTAATCTCAATCAGAGATAAACAAATCTAGGCAATGTACAAAATGTAACACTCCAGTTAGATTTTTTCACTCTATTGACTGATCAATTTGTTCTATGAAACAGACTATAAATAATTAATTTCAGGCATAGAATTTATTGTAAATTTGTTATCTGTTATTTGATGTTCTGTTTTTTAAATCAGACGTGCTAAATTGCCATTAAAATTAAGTTAATGATTTATTCTTTCGAATTTATCAATTTTAATGATTATTTTAATGTGGTTTAATTACTGGCGATTAATAATGAATTAAATTGAGAAAATAAAAATAAATTAAATTGAATTAAAAAAAAATCAAAAAATAATCAGAAGTAGTCATATTCATATTTTTTTTAATTGTATGATTATTTTTAATTTCTTAATTATTTTTAGTCGTTTAATTATTTTTAATTGGTTGATTACACTGTGCTACACCAAAAAAATGCAGGGGCTCTCACATGGTTTTTTGGTTTCATCATGGCCCATAAATCACTACCTCATTTGCGGTTTTTCCCCATCACTTCGTTTTTAAATTTTTTGAGTACAAATATAATACAACTCTGAAATTATTGAAATTACAACTTCGAGATGCTATAATTTTCTTGTTTCTTGATCGAATTCAATTTTTTTTTCTAAATGCTACTTTTACCTTTCAAACAAGCAAAATAGTTTGCAAATCGACCTAAAAATGACCAAGTTTTGGTCTTTTATTCCAAAAAAAAATTAAATTTTTCTAAAAATATTGGTTTTCGGCGCGTTTTTATTGGATTTTGAAGTTACAAACAATGGGTTTTAAACCTTTATAACAAAATACATAAAATCAGCTTTCCAAAAAGCAAAAGTAAATTAAAATTGATTCAAAATTACGGTAGTAGTGTTTCATAAAGTGAGTAAGCCTTTGTTTTTGTGTTTTAAAAATGTTTTTTTTTTTTATAGATTAATATTTGCATACAAAGTAGGTATGAACTTTCACAAAACTGAGTATAGAGCGATCTGAGTGTGCTCTTTGTTACTTGTCAGAATTGGTCAGTTTACCTACTTTAAATTTTTTCCCAAGAGATTGGCGTCTATTCATCGACGGTTCAACAAAAAGTACACTTGAAATGTTTATTATGTAATTACATATTCTAGTTTCATTTAATTTTTAAGGTTTGAAGGCTGTGCTTTTACACAACACTGGCATATATCCATCAGTCCCACTGGCCTACGCTACCGATATTAAAGAATCATATGATAGTATGGCTAATTGTAACTGACTTCAAGGTGCTCAATATTTTAAGTGGTATTCAGGGTGGAAATACGAAGTATCCATGCTATTTCAGCGAATGGGACAGCCGAGCAATTAGCCTACACTACAAACAAAAGGATTGGGCTCCACGTACATCGTTTGTAGTTGGTGAAAAAAATACTATAAATATTCCCTTAGTTAATCCAAACAAGGCGCGGCTGCCTTCGGCCGTACCGAAGACTTCATACCTTTCATGAGTGGGGAAATGAAAAGTTACCTATGCATGTATGTACATAGCCTAATTTAGTATAATTTATAATTTCAATTGTGTGGGTTATTTATGGAAGGATTTATTAGAAAAAATGGTGTCTGAGCTATTTAAATGGAGGAGTTATACGACAAAATGTGTACATCTGAATAATCGGTTGTATGGGAGCTATATGTTATAACGGTCCGACAATTTGACAATTTTCGGTAACTCTATTTGGGCCGATATCGGTAAAAATACTTCAAAGTTTCATGTCATTATCTGCTAAAATTGAGAAGTTATACCCCAAAATGTCCATATCTGAACAATCGGTTGTAGGGGAACTATATGTTATAGTGGTCCGATCTTGACAATTTTCGGTAACCTTGTTTAGGCCAATATGGGTACAAATACTTCAAAGTTTCATGTCCTTAGCTGTTTAAATGGGGAAGCTATGCAGAAATTACACCCCAAAATTTTCATATATGTATATCTGAATAATCGGTTGTTTTCTATATGTTATAGTGGTTCGATTCGGCCGATTCCGACAAATGATCAGCTGCATATAACAACCTACCTGTATTCCAAATTTCATTCAGATATCTCAAAAACTGAGGGACTAGTTTGCGTTCACACAGACGGACGGACGGACAGACGGACATGGCTTAATCGACTCAGCTCGTGATTCTGATCATATCGGTATATATTTTGGCGGGTCCCCCACGCTTCCTTCTGGTACTTTCGACAAAAAATTTTTGGCACAAAGTTATAATACCATTTCATTCTCATGAAAGGTATAAAAACAAAAAAAACAAAAAAACAAGGCCTACTCACTTTATGAAACACTACTACCGTAATTTTGAATCAATTTTAATTTACTTTTGCTTTTTTAAAAGCTGATTTTATGTATTTTGTTATAAAGGTTTAAAACCCATTGTTTGTAACTTCAAAATCCAATAAAAACGTGCCGAAAACCAATATTTTTAGAAAAATTTTATTTTTTTTTGGAATAAAAGACCAAAAATTGGTCATTTTTAGGCCGATTTGCAAACTATTTTGCTTGTTTGAAAGGTAAAAGCAGCATCCTTCAAATAAAAGAAAAAAATTGAATTCGATCAAGAAACAAGAAAGTTATAGCATCTCGAAGTTGTAATTTCAATAATTTCAGAGTTGTATTATATTTGTACTCAAAAAATTTAAAAACGAAGTGATGGTGAAAAACCGCAAATGAGGTAGTGATTTATGGGCCATGATGAAACCAAAAACCCATGTGAGAGCCCCTGCATATTTTTTTTTTCTGATTTTGTAGCACTGTGTTATTTTTAATTTTATCTGATGTTTCAACTTTAGTGATTATTTTAATTGTCTTGCATTAGCCTAGCAATTAAAAATCAACTAAATTAAAAAATTACAAAAAATAATCGTGATTAGTAGACATCAAAAAGACATCAAAATTAATCATTTGTCTTACATTAGCCTAGCTATTAACAATCAATTGAATTAAAATAAAAAAAAATCATGATTAGTAGCCATTAAAAAAAAATCAAAAATAGCTATATAATCAAATAATTTTCTTTAATCTTATGATTGTTTTTAATTTTTTTCCGATGTTTAAATTTTTTGTGATTATTTTAATTGTCTTAACGTATCTAAGCTTACAATTAATAATAAAATAAATTAAAAAACTGTAAAAAATTATCGCCATTAATGGCCATTGAAAAATAATCAAAAATAATTATATAATCAAATAATTTTTTTCAATGTGTGATTATTTTCGATTGCTTAATTTTTTGATTATTTCTAATTGCTAATTATTTTTAATTGTTTGAGTGAATTTAATTGCTTGATTATTTTCAATTATATGATCATTTCTTTTTATATTTTCCGTATGAAACAACTGCATGAGTGTATGAGTTTTTCAGTTAAAAATAAAAATAATCAATTGATTAATTAATTAGTTATGTATTTAAAAAACCGGAAATAATAATCAAATGATTGTTTTAATCGTGTAATTGAAAAATCAGAAATAATTGAAAATAATCAGATAATTGTATTAATCTTAAAAACAATCGAAAATAATTTAATTTATGCAATTAAAGTTAATTGATCTAGTAATTAATTTACTTTTTAATTTAATAATTTAAAATAATCCAAATAATCATGCAATTAAAATTAACTGATGGATTAATTAATGAACTTTTTTTTAATTTAATTAACTTTTAATCATTAAAAAAGTGAAAGTAAACGTCTTTAATCATTAAGGAGTTACAAGAACAAAATATGATTTTATGAATAAACATTAAAATATTTATCATTAAATAAGAGGTCTGGTTTTAAAAATATTGAGTTATAATTATCAAATTTTTAAAAAGTATAAAGTATATTTTTAAAAATCAATATTTTTGGATTCACAATTACTCTATGTTTTGTTAACAAAAACATTGACTTGGGTTTAAAAAGTCAATTGGGCAACATGCCCTAATGCGCTCATAGCTAATGTGCTTTTCATGCGATTTATTTTAATTTTTTGTTTCTTGTGGCATTCAAAAAATGTCTTAACGCTACGCATTTATGTGGCGATAGCGCCCACGACTTAGCCAGCAAATTACCAAAAATTTGCATTGTCTACGTGTCTAGTTCGAGCAAAGATTATCCCTCACAGTAATGACCACTTTCCAGCAACAACAACAACAACAACAGCAAGTAGGTACACCAAAGACAGACATTCAATAGATTTAGGCAAATTAATTGTTTTTACTTGCAACAAAATGCAAAATCAGCTGGAAATTCTTTTTTCGGTTCTTTCGTTTTTTTGTTGGTTTTTTGTTATTTTTTGTGTCTTTCCGCCCATTCAAAGTGAAGAAAAAAAATGAGCGTAGACGAAACCTTTTCGAAAATTGTGGGAAACTGCACAGTCTTGCAGATTGTGTTAACCATTTTTTTTCTTTCGTACAAGTCTCGGGCGACATGCAAAGTAAGCATTTGAGATGAGACAACAACAACAACACACACACAGCATATAAAATACACAAAATCATACACACATATATACACACAAAAGGACACGTCCATCCGCTTGGCCATCCTGCTCGTACTTGTTTTGCACTTCACAAACATATCTTTTTGAGTCCCGCAGGTAGATAAGCAGCAAATGAAAAGGTAAAAATGATTTCTTTTTCTGCTGCATTTTTGTTTTTGCAATCGTTTCTCGGAGATCATAAAACATTAAACTGCATTTTATTTGAATATACAGATACACATATTTATGCATATCGGCTTGTATGCTTTGTTTGCCTGAGCTGCATCTGCATTTTCGGGCTAACAAAAACAACAAAAAAAATGATAATTTATGATTAGACGCTCGATGGGTTGTCTATGTATTTTTGGTTTAGAATTTTATGGTTCACATTCTTCTTTTTTTTTGTTGTTGTAGGTAATACAAAATTTTGCCGATTTTCTTGCATTTTGCGCTGCACAATTTTCTTACTTTTTGTTTCGCTCCGAGGGGTGGAACCTCATTATGCATTACATTTTGCTTTGCTTTTTTTTTCAAATTACCATAGGAGCCGTTAAGTAATTTGTGCATTTGCCTATTGGCATTAGAGACAAAAAAAAAATAAGCAAAGTGTAACATTTTTTTTTCACCATTTTTTTGTGCATGGAAAGGTATTCAATAATTTTTTTTTTCTTTTTTTTTAGAATCATTATTTGCTTTGCTCTAAATACATACGAGTATAGGCAGACACAGAGATTCGTTATACTTTTGTAAACCTTTTGGTTGCATTTTGTTGCTGCAAGTGGAATTCGCATTATGAGATTAGTGAGATTAGAGTAGATACCTATAATGTGCACAAGAATTGTTAGAGTTGCTATTAAAAGTTAAAAATCTATAATATTTCACTTTGTTTTTAAACCTTAAAATATTTACGGCTTAGCAGAAAAAAGAGTTGCCATCGAAAATATGTTTAAAAAGTTTCCAGAGTTTGATAACGAAAAAATTTGTATCGGTATCTTGTAGCTAGAAAAATGGAAGACATATCATAAACGCCGTATTAATTTCAAACTACACTGGAATAATGCTGCAATACATTTTCTTACCATGCAAGAATAACAATCTGATTTTCAATTTATTTTAAATAAATCCCATTCTATTCTCACGTATAAACCATTTGCATATCTAAATAAGTCTCAAGTACACCACACACCGTATTGTAGAGCAAATTTCGGCACTGAGTTATTCTTTCTAAAATTAAATCAAAATTGTCAACCCCTTTGCTTATCAGTGATGCCAGATAATCTCTGCTAAAATTCCCACAAAAATTTGAAAAAAATCCCTAATTTCCCACATTTTAAATAAAAAAAAATCCCACAAAATTCCCACCGAATTTAAAGCATTTATTTCAGTAATATAAGAATATATAACAGTCAAATACAGTTTTTTAATAGCAAAAAGTATCAGTTGTACAAATTATTTGCATTGTGCAAGTGGATAAGATTTTTGTTGATTTTAAAATTGAATCAATTGATATTTTTGGATTGAAAGGCAACTCTTACTTTACTTATACCATTTAACATATCACTAGATAGTTTTTTTCGCTTTTTACATTTAACATCCGTGACAATTGAAAATATTCTTTCTGATTCAGTGTTTGAATGCGGTAACGTGAGTACAATTTTAACCACTTGCTTAATATTATGAAACAAAAAATTATTTTTTATTTATTATTTACTCCACATTGCATCAACAGGTATTTTTTTTTAAATCGCCTTTTGGTGTTTCGGTTAAAACAATACAAACACTTTTGTATTCTGATTCTGTAAGATCAGGTTGAGATTTAATTTTTTAGTTAGAGCAAGAAGTGATACACGTATGTTTTTAGAGAAATCAAAAACAATATCGGGATCTAAAAACTGCAATTCTTCGAAAACACCGTCAAATGGAAAACGTGATATTATCTGAAAGGTAGAATCTTCATAAAAGCGCAATCACCTTTTTTTGAATACAATCTTTTCCTCCAAATTTAAATTTGACAAAATATCTTCGCATTCATAACCAACGTAAACGTTATGCTCATCAAGTAAATATGGAGTTGGAAGTTCCAAAACTTTTAGCTGTAATTCCCACGGAATTGTAAAAAAAAGTCGGATTTTAAGAAATTTCCTGCAATTTTCAACACAAGTGTCTTAGCTTCTTTCCCTAGTCGGTGTATAAGTACATTTCGGCTTTGGAACAATGAGTTAAATTCATTGCAAAAGTTAAGAACGTACTTCAAAAATCTAAAATAAGCCTTGTTATGAATTCTTTCCAATTCTTCATAAATCGTTTCTGCTTTTTTACGCGTATCTTTAAATCAGGCCAGGCGAAAATAGCCTTTAAGTGGCTCCCAATTCTCCAAAATTCTTTCGATTATTAACAATACAGTACGAATGTGCACAATTATTAGTTTAACCTGCATATATGGATTTATGTAAACAAGTTACGTATACGCAGTGTAGTTCGCTGTATGTTTACTTTTAAGCAAGGATGCATCGTAACGTTAATATTATCGTTTACCGAAAAAAAGCAATCGTTTCCGTTGAAACTATTCAGGTTTTTACCGTTTACGCAATTATCAAAATAATTTATAGTCGCAAAATAACGATAATGAAATTATCGAAATAATACCATTTCGTTGATTAGCAAAAAGAAATTATCAAAATAATTTCATTTCGTTGATTAGCGTTATCATAACCAAATTTATAACGTTGAAATGCTTAGTCCGCTCGCAATGCCGTCGCGAACAATCGGCCGAGTACTCGCATACATACATATATGCATATGCACACGAACTGCTACGATTTCAGTGCCAGCTGTGTATGTATGCGCCTCGCGCAGGCAATCTTTTTGTTGATTTACTTCGTTTCAACGTTACCGGTTGCATTTTGATAATTTAGTTTTGTGAATTATCGAAACGAAATGGTTTTGATAATTTAGCGTTGCGAATTAACGAAACAAAACAATTTTGCTAATTTAGCATTGTGAATTAACAAAACGAAATAGAATCCGTTCGTTCGTTAAGCATCTCTGCTTTTAAGCAATGTGTGTATGTAACCGACTCCTTTTTGCATTGCATAAGTTAACGCGAAAGCGTGTGTATTCATACACTGAATAGAGTTTTTCATTATTTTAAGTTATACTATACTTTTGCTTATTTTAAGCTATACTATAAATTATACATATGTATGTAAGTATGTAAACAGTTCTGCAACCAAAAAATCCCTTTTTTTATATGGACGACAACAAAATGTCCCTTTTTTCCCTCTTTAAAAATTTTGCAGTGAAATATCCCTCAAAAAGGGAAATTTCCCTCAATCTGGCACCACTGTTGCTTATCAGAAGCCCTTTGGAAACCTTAAGCGAGGAGCTATTCTTGCCAACAAGTACGAAACTATTAATTTTCTTCTGGTAACCGATCTGTATAACAAACAGGAACATCACCAGTTACAATGCAGCTAGCCTGAACGCCATCAAACGCTACAGTGACAGGAAATTTGGGCACTCACGAATGTTAGAACCAGTACCAGAGAACTTCTCTATTTTAAACTATACATCCCCTCTTATATTCTGTCACAAGTTCACTACAAGATTGCCTGAGAGGAGCGAATGTGAAGACTTGATTTGAGCCTCACCTCACACTCCATCAATTTTCACAGACGGCTCTTAACTGAACGCCACGATAGGCAGTGAAATCTTCTCGAAGAACTTCCAATTTAACGATAGTCTATGTTCTAAACCAATTTGCCGAAAAGTGCAGCCTGAATGTCGTATGTGTTCCAGGTCATGTACCGGATAACTGCGCCACAGATGAGTTGGCTAGGGAAGAAACCAATCTGGAGTGAACGTTGGCCACCAGTTGAGTGGCTTCTTTTCTTAACACATGTTAAACGCTGGCTACAATCTTACTTTATAAAACAAGCAAATGCCAGTTGGGCTGGAGAATTCACTTGCTTGATATCCAGGCAAATCTGGCACAAACTGGATCAGCAAAGGTCAAGATCAGTGATTCTTCCCCGTAGTCTCTACATTGGCCCTCTAGTGGGCATAATAAGGGGCCACTGCCTCATGGCCTCACTGCCTCATCCATGGAGCGCGCATTGGCCTCCTTACTAACGATTTTTTTCGCGGTTGCAGGCATCTAGAATGCTTCAGCCTCACGCTGCCTGGTACGCGAAACCACTGTTACTTTACCTAACTATCTATGTTCTTTGGACTACATAAGTAGACAATTGAAAAGTTATGTCCGCTCTCGGCGTACCATAAATGATGCTTCATACAAGTCTTCTATCGCACCATCGTACACTTACTGATGTACGGCAGAGAAATATCGACGATATAAACATGAGTTTAGATTCTAAACTTTAGATGCTCCTTGAAGTATCTTGGGAAGCACTGCAAATTGGTTTGCACTCGTGATAGCTTTTTGAATCATCTCGCTGACTATTAAAATCTTTCATTACAGTTCTTATCGTTATTCCCAGTCGGCCCATAGATCTACAAATCATCAATACTTTCCTCATTACATTTCCTTTGGGAAAGATAGCTACTTCCATGACTATGCCCCATGACTATCGCACGGCGATGGCCGCCTTCGCAAGAATGACTTTGTATAATAAATAAAAAAGGCAATGAAGCGAAAGTTTCGGACTTTCATTCCAAACCGCATGCTTTTTTCGTATGTTCGTTATTATAATCTTGTTAGGTAGATATTCAGCATCAGTGGCGCACACAGAAAAATATTTTGGGGGGGGGTTTCAATATCCAACGGAAAATTAAAAAAAATACTTAAAACTCGTCCAGACAATTTTTACTTAAATTTATGTTTGGGGAGTGGACCTACGTATGCACACATTAAACAAAGGCACCTTTTAAATCTCAATTCATTGCATTTTCTCTGTATTTAAACTAAAACTAACAAGTAAGGAAGCCTAAGTTCGAGTGGAATCGAACATTAGATACTCAGCTCTATGCTTTCATTGTTTGTTTACGTTTGTTCGATTAGGGTGTATTTTATATGAATCGAGTGCCGCATAAAGTGGGCGCAGCCACGCCCATTTTAAAAATTTTTATCAATCATTGAACTAAGCATATAAATATTGTTGTTAGTGCAAATTTGCAACCCTTTATAACTTCTAATTATAAAGATGTCACGTTACAAATTCCCAAAGGGTTTTCCAGAAATGTCTTTGTTAAAAATTAGGCGTGGTCATAACCCGATTTCGCTAAATTTTTGAGCATGTATTACCACAAGTTATTAAAGTGTACAAACTGATATTCATCATATCATCTCAATAATTTTAGAGTTATGGGTTCCGAAATCTCCTAGATTCCTTTGTCTGAAAAGAGGCGGTGCCACGCCGATTTTCCAAAATTTTTCTACTTTTTGTTTTATGTCTATAGTTGGACTCATGACACAAAATTTCAATGACATATCTTTATATTTGACAAAGATATCGCTTAAAATGTTTTTATTTGGCTCCTTAATAGTTCTCATATATAAATTTGGGCGTGGTCGTCAACCGATTTTGGCAATTTTTCGCCCAACCATTTTCCTAAGTAAGTAAATTCATCGATATATCTGCTACGGTTTCTGAATTACGGCTTATAAACCTTTCAATGTTTGCCCATTAATAAGTGGGCGTGGCACCGCCTATTTTCCAAAATTTCATCAAATTTCTTCATGAGAGCCTGATCCCAATACGTGGGTAAAATTTTATAGCTCTAGCTATATTAGTGGCTGAGATAGTAAATTTCCGATTTTTTCAATATAGGAAAAGTGGACGTGGTCATTAAGCCGTATCACGTTATATGGACAAAAAAAAAGTTTAGTGTGTGTCAGTTTTATTTGAACACTTATGTCGAAAAAATATTTTTGGTGTAAAAATTTTTTTTTTAGGCCCGCGTTAAAAACAGCTAAATCGCGTTTTTTGTAATAACTTCCTTATTTGATGTCGGATCTCTATGATCTTAATGTCGCAGAAAAGGTCTCGCTCAGCACTATATTTGGCCCATATAATGTTTCGACCTCAAAGGTTGTCCTGAGTTTTACCTTTAAAAATTTTGGAGTTACTATCCCTAGATTTTTTTATTTTTATCACTAATACAAAGCTCTCAAAAAACCATGAGGAATCCCCCAAAGAGATTCTAGCCTTTATTCACAAACAAAAAAGTTATAACGTTGTAAAATGAAACACTTGTTTTTTTTTATAAAAAATTACCACAGAGAAACGGCGAAACACGTCAGCTTAATTTTTGGCTCTAGATTACGATGGCGTTTTTAGAAAATCCGGATTAGCTCCCATTTTCGAGATATTTAAGAAAACATTTTCAGTTTTCACATACAAAGCGATCCGATGTGGGGGCGTATGAGTAACTATTGTTGAGGTAATAAAAATAAAGAAAAGGGGAAAAAACTATACGTACATATATGTATATAAAATGCATATGAGAAGGAAGAGAATTCCCTGCACATAAATTCCAATTTGTTTTAAACGTTCGAAACCTGCACTGAAAAAACAACTTACCCAGATTATGGAAAAATGGGAATGTTTCGGCGCTTAAGACACATTTTCATTGTTTTGATGTACAACTTTCTTTAAATCAAGGAATAAAAACAACGTTTTGAAAGAAAATTTTATTCAAAACAATGAAAATATGTCATTAGCTGCGAATCATTCTCATTTTTCCATAATCTGAGTAATTTTTTTTTGAGTGTGAGCAAAGTAATATAAGCGACGAAGAATTCACTTTCAGAGCTCTGAAACTGCTTTCATAAATATCTCTAAATTTGGAGGACATCGTCATTTTTGGTCTCGGTTATCATAGATAAGAAGATGTTTTGGGGATTAAAGTAAAGTGTGTTGTTTTCAATTGTAGGCTGAATAATTAACTGCATTTCTAGGGGCAGACGACGCATCCAGCGCAAGTATTGATAATACATTTCGACTTCCGTTGTCTCTTCTTAGGCGCGTATAATTTTACAACGAACTATAGCAGTTTTTATACTCAGCTGTACTAGTACACAGAGTATTATAGTTTTAATCACATAACGGTGGATTGTAACAGAATGAAATAATCGAGATAGATATAGACTTATATATATCAAAATGATCAGGGTGAAAAGAGAAATCGATTGAGCCATGTCCGTCCGTCCGTCCGTCCGTCCGTCCGTCCGTCCGTCCGTCTGTCCGTCCGTCCGTCCGTCCGTCCGTCTGTAAACACTCTAACTCGCGCAAAAATTGAGATATTTTGATGAAATTTGGAACGCAAGTTGGTATCGAGACTGGGACGGTTGGTATTGAAAATGGGCGAAATCGGACCATGACCACGCCCACTTTTCCTATATAGAAAAAATCGGAAATTTGGTATCTCAGCCACTAATATAGCTAGAGTTTTAAAATTTTACCCACGTATTGAGCTCGGGCCCTTATGAAGAAATTTGATGAAGTTTTGGAAAATGGGCGGTGCCACGCCCACTTATTAAGGGTCAAACATTGAAAGTTTTATATGTCATAACTCAGAAACCGTTGAAGATATATCGATGAAATTTGGTACGCGTAATTTGCTTACATAGACAAATGTTTTGACGAAAAATTATCAAAATCGGTTTACGGCCACGCCCACTTTTATATATGTGTATTATAAAGTGACCTAATAAAACCATTTTAAGCGATATCTCTGTCAAATATAAAGATCTATCATTGAAATTTTGTCGCATGAGTCCAACTATGGACATAAAACAAAAAACACAAAAATTTTGGAATATGGGCGGTGCCACGCCCACTTATTAAGGGGCAGACATTGAAAGTTTTATGAGTCATAACTCAGAAACCGTTGAAGATATATCGATGAAATTCGGTACGCGTAATATAATTACTTAGTCAAATGTTTTGGCGAAAAATTATCAAAATCGGTTGACGGCCACGCCCACTTTTATATATAGGAAATATAAGGGGGCCTAATAAAAACATTTTAAGCGATATCTCTGTCAAATATAAAGATCAATCACTGAGATTTTGTGGCAGGAGTCCAACTATGGACATAAAACAAAAACTACAAAAATTTTGGAAAATGGGCGGTGCCACGCCCACTTATTAAGGAGCGAATATTGAAAGTTTAATAAGCCATAACTCAGAAACCGTTAAAGATATATCGATGAAATCTGGTACGCGTGATATATTTACTTAGCCAAATGTGTGGACGAAAAATTACCAAAATCGGTTGACGACCGCGCCCACTTTTATATATGTGTATTATAAAGTGACCTAATAAAACCATTTTAAGCGATATCTATGTGAAATATAAAGATAATTCATTGAAATTTTGTGACATGAGTTTTACAATAGACCGGAAACAAAAAATAAAAAAGTTTGGAAAATGGGCGTGGCACCGCCTCTTTTTAGACAAAGGGATATATGAGATTTCTTAGCCTTTAACTCGACAAATAATTGAGATATTATGACGAAACTTGGTTTATACACTTTTATAACATGTGTTAATAGACACGCAAAAATGTATTGAAATCGGTTTATGACCACGCCTACTTTTTAACAAAGATATTTCTGGAACACCCTTTTGGAATTTGTAACGTGAAGTCTTTGTAACTAAAAGTCATAGAGGGATGAAATTTTGCACTAACAATAATATTTGTATGCTTATTTGGATGATTGATATAAATTTTGAAAATGGGCGTGGCTGCGCCCTGTTTATGCAGCACTCGTTTCATATAAAATACACCCTATATCGAACAAACGCAAACAAACAATGAAAGCATACAGCTGAGTATCTAATGTTCGATTGCACTCGAACTTAGGCTTCCTTACTTGTTCTAAATAACTTGGATGATTTTACGATACGCACGGATGCAGAAATGGTGAAGCCGTTGTAAGCCAGCGCGTTGTGCTTAGAGATCCCACTTGAATACTTACCAAATCTTCACTACAGCCATTATCATTCAATATAAATAACGTTGATCAGCACGAATAGTCCAATCATCAATAATTTTTGGCATATCATGTATCCAGTATTGGTAGCTGTTCCATCGCGGTACAAGATTCTCAAGTCAAGCGAGGACTTAGAATACTTTTTAATCAAAAACTCATACTATATGGCGTTACTGCCTCATATAAATAAGAACTTGGGATAATTTTTCAAAAAACAGGTTCTCTGATTTTAAAACGGTATAACTTTTTTGTTTGTGAGTAAAGGCTACAACTTTTTTAGCGGAGTCCTCATGGTTTTTTGAGAGCTTTGTATTAGTGATAAAAATAAAAAAATCTAGGGATAGTAACTCCAAAATTTTTAAAGGTAAAACTCAGAACAACCTTTGAGGTCGAAACTTTATATGGGCCAAATATAGTGCTGAGCGAGACCTTTTCTGCGACATTAAGATCATAGAGATCGGACATCAAATAAGGAAGTTATTACAAAAAACGCGATTTAGCTGTTTTTAACGCGGGCCTAAAAAAAAAATTTTTACACCATAAATATTTTTTCGACGTAAGTGTTCAAATAAAACTGACACACGCAAACTTTATTTTCGTGATACGGCTTAGTGGTCATGGTCCAATTTCGCCCATTTTCAATACCAACCGTCCCAGTCTCGATACCAATTTGCATTCCAAATTTGATCAAAATATCTAAAGTTTTGCGCGAGTTAGAGTGTTTACAGATGGGCGGACGGACGGACGGACATGGCTCAATCGATTTCTCTTTTCACCCTGATCATTTTGATATATATAAGTCTATATCTATCTCGATTATTTCATTCTGTTACAATCCACCGTTATGTGATTAAAACTATAATACTCTGTGTACTAGTGCAGTATAAGAAACCTCAGCTAATATCCACAGCATACTTTTAGGGAAATGTCTCCACACTGCTTGTTTATAAACATAATCAGTAGTTGTTGGCAATGTACATCCACGAATATTCATAGATTTTAGAACATGCATTTACACAAATATTTGTGCATGTACCATCTTTTATAAAATTATTTTTTTATGGTGTTGTCAAATTTTGGGGGGGGGGGGAATTTAACCCCAAAACCCCCCCTTGTGTGCGCCAATGTTCAGCATGTATGGTAGCAGTATTGTGGTGATGAATATACAGCTGCCTACCATCTATCTTTGTTATGCACTTCATTCGTATAAATTTTTGTGTTTCGGCTTACTCCTCTTAACTCCTAATTTGTTTGGTTGCTTGGTTTGAGTGGCTAGTCCTAATGACTTCAATTAGCGCTGAAGCGCCGTTTTGCTACCACCAGAAGAATAGATTAAGAAGATTAATTCGGAGGCAAGGGCGGATCCGACGCCTTATATCCATCCAGTTGAGTTTAGATATCTAAGAAGACCCTCCGGCCTAACTCCTAATTTAGTCAGTGAAGAAATGATTTGTGCTTAATTTTTACGTGCCGTTCAACATACTTTAGAAGCACCTGCCGTATATCTAACAAAAGCAAGTATACTGGCATGAAAAAAAAAATCGCATCACCTCACAAATGGGCCTAGTGGGATATTATTATTCATATACATATGTACATTAGATAGGGTTGGTCCCCATACGAAAAAAAAAAGTTGTAAAAGTCCGCCCCTAAATTTGAAGCTTATGTTGAGAGGGTTAAGGGACACAAAAAAAAATTTTTTTTTGATCCCGCGAAATACCGCCGAAATCGTTTTTTTATTGTAAGTTTGTTATTTTTCATCCGATTTTTAAAATTGATACGTCATTATTTTCATATTTTGCAGCTCTACACTTCCTTCTAATGCTCTTTTGAGCTCTGAAGTCGTTTTAACATAGTTGGGTCAGCTAACTTATTTGTATGTCCATGAATTATCCTCTTTATATTGCCAAATGAAAGTGCTTCAAAATTCATGACAATGTTGCCTTGAAACGGTTTTACTAAATTAATAAACAAAGAAGTTACATCACAAAGAAGTTATTTAACGTAGCTATTATTTAATTATTTTTTTTAAGCAATTCAGTATATGTAAAGTTGTAAAAGTCCGACCCTAAAGTTGAAGCTTATATTGAAAGGATTAAAGGAAAAAAAATTTTTTTTTTTTTTCTGATTCCGCGAAATACTGCCGAAATAGTTTTTTTTTATTGTAACTTTCTTATTTGACTTCAGAGTGCAAAAGGACATTAGAAGGAAGTATAGAGCTTCAAAATACGAAACTAATGACGTATCAATTTTAAAAATCGGATGATAAATAACAAAGTTACAAGAAAAATACAATTTCGGCGGTATTTCGCGGGGTCAAAAAAAAAATTTTTTTTTTGTCCCTTAACCCTCTCAACATAAGCTTCAAATTTAGGGGCGGACTTTTACAACATTTTTTTTCGATCCTATCTAATGTACATACATATACACAGTGTTCCTTCTATAAGTAGAATTCTAAAAGAAAATTTTTTGTGTTAATTAAAAAAAAAAGCTAAAGAAAATGTTGCTTTTTTATTTCAAAGAATTGCGTATTGAAAAACATTTAAACTTCAACATAACTACTGATATCTGTTACTTGTTTTCATATGCAAATGAAATCTCAATCAAAACAATTCAGCTCTTACCGACGGCTCTGTTCTTTAACTCTTAATACAACATAGCAGACTTTATTATTACAATTACAAGAAGAAACTTCAAGCTTATGCCTCAGACACACATGTGGTAGAAATGTTATAATATCAATACTATGATTTGGCCAGTGGCGGATCCACGGGGGGGTTTTGGGGGTTCAAACCCCCCCCTTGTGGTTTATCATAGATCCCAAATTAATGCCTTTATAGATTCTGCGCCCAAATTTCCCAAACTGATCAAGGAAAACTCTATCATTCCAAAAGCAATGGTTGGATGGGTTTAGCTGTCCAAAGGCAAAACTCGACATTTATTTTCATTTATTTTCAGATTATATTTTATATGCACATATCCACAAGGTGGAACAGGTACAATTGAATCAGTTCATTAAAATAGTTGTCCTTGTAGGCAATAATAACATACAATTACAACTTATAGTTAAATAGAAAATACCCGAAATTTAGAGGAATTAAAATTCAACAACTATTTACATCGAAGGTTGAGTGTATAGCTATTTCACGAAAAACCATTTTCGATCATCAGCATTCTTTCCGGAAGTGGGTGCTACCGGGGATTGAACCCGAGTACATTCCATCTTCAGCCTCAATGACCCAACGCATAAACATATTGAAAATGAAAAAGGCAAAAGTGGGGAAAATCCAACAGGTTGCACAGAGTCTCAATGGCCGAGTGTGTTTATGCATTGGGTCATAGCGGCGGAAGATGGAATGTACTCGGGTTCAATCCCCGGTAGCATCCACTTCCGGAAAGAGTGCTGATGATCGAAAATGGTTTTTCGTGAAATAGCTATACACTCAACCTTCGCTGTAAATAGTTGTTGAATTTTTTTCCACTTACCCCAACAATTAAAAATTGAATTAAATAAAAATTTCGTGCTGAGCACTAAAAAACTCTTTCAAGTAAACATTAGAGGAATTAAATCTAATACAATAAGCGCGTACTATACAATCAAATCAACCACCAAAAACAAGAAATAAAACGAGTACGAAGTTAAAATACTACAAGCGATTCATTCATAAAATTGAAATGTTTCAACAAAGGATAAAAAAAAGTGGCAACAGAGCTTTTCATCAGATCAAGGTTTTTATAAAATTCTAAAATTTGCAGCCCGGCTCATTTTCAACCATCTTTGCAGTGGCGGTAGAGTATGAATAGAAACAATAACTAAATGTCAAGCAAAAGAAATGTCAAAATAAATTAATTTTTCGCCGCGAAAAAACAAAGGAATTCGAGCTTGAAAAATGATGGGAAGGAACTCGCGAAGTCATCATCTTTTTTTGACTAAACGATTTCCACCTCACTCGGTCCAAATACCGAATTTTCTCTTCCTATTCTGAAAAAAAACGTTGTAAATCTAAAGACTTTCGCTGTTAAATCAACTACTTTCCGCAGTTGAAATGTGCCCAACAACGCTCCGTTGTTGTTTCAAAGGTGCGAGCGTTGTTGAGTTAAGTCAATAACGGAGATTGTTGGAAAAAATTTTCACCTAAAAATTAATTTTTGTTTGCATTTTACTCTTCATCTTCTCTCCGCCCGGGTCCCAACTGCAAATATGTAGCCTCCGCTTGTTCTCCTATTCTTCTCTCCTTCTTATCATTCACTGGTTGCTATCCTTATTTCTTATTCTGATTTTTCTTCTTTATTTTATATTCTCCTGCGGATTCGAACAATGACATCAACCTGAAATTCTATTCAATCATCACATAGGAACATTCAACATTATATTGAATTGTAGTAACCTATTTATACTTCCATTTCCTAAAAAAGAATCCATGAATTATTTGAATCATTGTAAAAACAAAATTTTAAAAAAATATGTTCTCATTAGTTTTGTTTACAGCGGAAACTGTTGGGTCAAATACTTTTGTCTTTAAATCAACAACGGGGAGAAAATTGTTGCTAAAAATAAACTTTTTTTTGGATTTTTCTCTTCATCTTCTCTCCATAATTTTTTTTTTTGTTGGTTTTCTCACAAAAAAATATTTTCTCACAAAAAATATTTTAAAAGCAAGAAATTTTTTGAACCAACAACGGCCGTTTTTGAATAAATTGTTGGGTCAAAAACTTTGCTGTAAGAACAAATACTTTTGCTGTTGAATCAAAGACGGAGATTCAACAGCGGAAAGTTGTTGGTTTAGCTACGGGTATTTTTTTGAGAGTATACAACATACGTTCTTTGGTTGCACGTTTGAAAATTTAGAACACGCAGTAGCGACCTCGCGCTTCAAATTATATCATATAATAACTGCTACCCTTCACTAGGTGTCGCGCAGTGGTCAAGTTTATAATAAAGTAGCTTCAGAGCCATCTGAAGGCCTAACACCCGCATATGCCGGCTTTCTTAATTTATGAATTTATTAAATACATGTACGTTATACATGTTATTTAGAACTTAGAAATTTTCAAAACCCCCCCTTGCCGAAATCCTGGATCCGCGCCTGGATTTGGCTTTACTATGAAAAATTTCAATTAAACTACAATATGAGAGTGACACATATGTGGTATAGTTAGATCGCAATATTTCTACTATACTACGATGTGTGTCTCTAGCATTAGACAAACATTCCAAAAGGCTTTAGAAAATGCATTCCAAAGTTGACCGGCTCTTCTCAGATATCAGAAAATCCTCCAAGTGTAACTATTTCTTGAAAGGCATTGAAAATAAAGTAACTGTTAAGGCAAGCATTTCTTCTAGATGAAGTTTGTCAAAAGCAGTGGGACAATTTTGGTTTAAAATCCTTTAAAGTTTTGCTAAAACCATAATCTCCCATAGTAGTTATGTTGATTAGGAAATGAGGAACTTTTTTTGATACTTTTATGGTTTTTTTTTTGTCAAAACTTACAGTCTTGTTAAAAAAATAAGATACATATGGTACATACATATCGTTGGCGTCGTGAGCAAATGTGCTAAGTCCAATTTTTATCAAAACTGAGATTTTAATGCAGTAAGATGGTACAACTAAAAATACATCGTCTGCCAATAAGAAGTTACCATAATGTCTGTTTTTCATGGTGTAATGCAGTGTTATGCAAATGTGCTAAGTCCATAAAAAAAATTTTTTTTTCAAAAATCTACGTGCCAAGTCCAGAAGAAAATAAGAAATTATTGGTTTTTTTTTTAATTTGTTCTGTAGGTTGATATAGAATTATTACTACATTGCTTTAATAAGCATGGCTTGGGACTGTAAACGTTAATAATTTGCGGGAGTGGTTAGCTTTCCCACCAATTTGATATGCAAACTAGTTTGCGGTACTTTTTACATTTTTATTATAATTGTATGCGTTTGATCGAAACGCGGTGCACCTATTTTATATAGAGAGGGTACAGCATAATGTGGGCGTGGCCACACTTATTACCAACAGTTTTATCTCTTATCTGACCAAGCCTAAAATATTCTTGTTAGTGCAAAATTTTATCCCTTTATGACTTTTAGTTACAAAGATGCCACGTCACAAGTTTCCAAAGGGAGTTTTAGAATTTTTTTTAAAGTAGGCGTGGTTACAAACCAATTTTGCTAAAATTTTACTACAAGTTATAAAAGTACATATACATGCTTCGCCGTAATATCTCAATTATTTGTCGAGTTATGGGCTCCGAAATGTCTTAGATTCACGATGCCACGCCCTTTTTTCAAAAATATTTACGGTTTCGGTTTTTGTCCATAGTTGAACTGATTCCACAAATTTTCAATGAATTATCTTCATATTTGACAAAGATATCGCTTAAAATGTTTTTATTAGTTCCATCTATAGTTTCCATATATAAAAGTGGGCATGGTCGCCTACCGATTTGGACAATTTTTCGTCCAAACCTTTGCTATAGCAAGTAAATCACGCCTTCCACATTTCATCTATATACCTATTACGGTTTCTGAGTTACTTATGACTAGGGCAACAGAAGATATGCAAATGCATATTTTTCTGTTGCAGTCCTATTTACATATGATAAATATATATAGGCGTTTTAGCTCAAGACGAAGAGAATAAGCCTAACTTGTTAGGGCATATTTTCGCATATTTAGGTCAAAAGGCTTATTTTTGCATATTTTGACTTATTTGCATATTTTTGGCATATTTTGCTTTAAATTCATATTTTAGCATAGTATTTCGTCATATTTTTCCATCTCACTCGTAAAATTGTTTTTATTTATATTTTTTACTCTGGCAACTTTGTTTTGTATATGCGCATACTATTTGCCATTCCTCTTTTTCTGACAAGTTCAAGGCGAATTTAATAATTTTCGCAATGCTTCATTCAAATGTGTTACACGAATCAGCTGTGTATCTACATATGTACATAGGCATACGTCAGACGGTCAATATATATTGATGAAATCTGTGGATCGCGATTCATATTGACAGTGTAGCATCGAGTATTGATGGATCGCGATTCTGGATCGCAGACGGAAGTAAAATATCTTGTACCTCAGAGCGAGAAAATCGCAGACGGAAGTAAAATATCTTGTACCTCAGAGCGAGAAAAATATCGCAATATTCATATTGAACGTGTAGCACTACACGCTACATAGTGACTGAAATTCTTACTTTTAAATACGCCCCGATAACTTCAGTTGACGTGGAAAGATCTTTTTCTACGCTTAAAAACTTATACCATGTCTCCACATAACGTGTTTCGCTCTTTTTTTCTGCATTTTCTCTCTCAATCTTGTTTCGACACGGAAACCAGTGCCGAATCTCGCCAATATCCATACAAATTTCTGAGAGCGAGTGAAGATTGAAACACTGTTTCATTCTGAATCATCTTGCCAACCTCGATGATATCGATGTCTTCTCTAATTTTGTATCGAAAATCTATCGAAATCTCACACAGACCAAAACAAAGACGCAAAAATAAGCAAACATACAAACATTTAAGAAGAACAAGAAAGAGAAATGTCAAATTGAATCACGATTAGCCACGTGGAGACGGGTTATTGAGCGAGATGTTTTGCTACATGTTTCTCTGGTGAATCAAGTTATGTGGAGACGGGCTTTTACCGCGCTAATCGACATAGTTTTCTATTTGAAAATGTATCGCAAAATTTTGAAGTTGACAGCAATTTGAATAAATAAGTATTCAAGTTTTGCATTGGAATTTTGATTGCCATCCACACATAAAATTTTAAATTCATGCAGATAAATATATGTATGTATGTATATATTTTCGTAAGTACAAATACTTGTTTTCTTTTGGTAACGAAGATGTGTTTCGCAAATGTGAATTTTTTTATTTCGTCTTTTGAACCTATAAAATGTACCTTTAATAAACATAATTTTTTGTTACAAAGTGTTCTAATTTTATTTAAAACTAATTTTTGATATTTGTTCGAGCCAGGGTTTGAACTTGGAACCTCTTACATGAAAGGTGGGCACACAACCTACCATGCCGTATATCTTTTTATTAAGTACTAGCAAATACACGTCCCGCTTCGCAGCGACGAACAAAAGTTTTCTGTTATGATGGGTCTTAACCTTTACCTTTACCTTTACTTTTACCTTTACCTTTACCTTTACCTTTACCTTTACCTTTACTTACCTTTACCTTTACCTTTACCTTTACCTTTACCTTTACCTTTACCTTTACCTTTACCTTTACCTTTACCTTTACCTTTACCTTTACCTTTACCTTTACCTTTACCTTTACCTTTACCTTTACCTTTACCTTTACCTTTACCTTTACCTTTACCTTTACCTTTACCTTTACCTTTACCTTTACCTTTACCTTTACCTTTACCTTTACCTTTACCTTTACCTTTACCTTTACCTTTACTTTACCTTTACCTTTACCTTTACCTTTACCTTTACCTTTACCTTTACCTTTACCTTTACCTTTACCTTTACCTTTACCTTTACCTTTACCTTTACCTTTACCTTTACCTTTACCTTTACCTTTACCTTTACCTTTACCTTTACCTTTACCTTTACCTTTACCTTTACCTTTACCTTTACCTTTACCTTTACCTTTACCTTTACCTTTACCTTTACCTTTACCTTTACCTTTACCTTTACCTTTACCTTTACCTTTACCTTTACCTTTACCTTTACCTTACCTTTACCTTTACCTTTACCTTTACCTTTACCTTTACCTTTACCTTTACCTTTACCTTTACCTTTACCTTTACCTTTACCTTTACCTTTACCTTTACCTTTACCTTTACCTTTACCTTTACCTTTACCTTTACCTTTACCTTTACCTTTACCTTTACCTTTACCTTTACCTTTACCTTTACCTTTACCTTTACCTTTACCTTTACCTTTACCTTTACCTTTACCTTTACCTTTACCTTTACCTTTACCTTTACCTTTACCTTTACCTTTACCTTTACCTTTACCTTACTTCCTTTACCTTTACCTTTACCTTTACCTTTACCTTTACCTTTACCTTTACCTTTACCTTTACCTTTACCTTTACCTTTACCTTTACCTTTACCTTACCTTTAACCTTACCTTTACCTTTACCTTTACCTTTACCTTTACCTTTACCTTTACCTTTACCTTTACCTTTACCTTTACCTTTACCTTTACCTTTACCTTTACCTTTACCTTTACCTTTACCTTTACCTTTACCTTTACCTTTACCTTTACCTTTACCTTTACCTTTACCTTTACCTTTACCTTTACCTTACTTACCTTTAACTTTACCTTTACCTTTACCTTTACCTTTATCTTTACCTTTACCTTTACCTTTACCTTTACCTTTACCTTTACCTTTACCTTACCTTTACCTTTACCTTTACCTTTACCTTTACCTTTACCTTTACCTTTACCTTTACCTTTACCTTTACCTTTACCTTACCTTTACCTTTACCTTTACCTTTACCTTTACCTTTACCTTTACCTTTACCTTTACCTTACCTTTACCTTTACCTTTACCTTTACCTTTACCTTTACCTTTACCTTACCTTTACCTTTACCTTTACCTTTACCTTACCTTTACCTTTACCTTTACCTTTACCTTACCTTTACCTTACCTTTACCTTTACCTTTACCTTACCTTTACCTTTACCTTACCTTTACCTTACCTTTACCTTTACCTTACCTTTACCTTTACCTTACCTTTACCTTTACCTTTACCTTTACCTTTACCTTTACCTTTACCTTTACCTTTACCTTTACCTTACCTTTACCTTTACCTTTACCTTTACCTTTACCTTTACCTTTACCTTTACCTTTACCTTTACCTTTACCTTTACCTTTACCTTTACCTTTACCTTTACCTTTACCTTTACCTTTACCTTTACCTTTACCTTTACCTTTACCTTTACCTTTACCTTTACCTTTACCTTTACCTTTACCTTTACCTTTACCTTTACCTTTACCTTTACCTTTACCTTTACCTTTACCTTTACCTTTACCTTTACCTTTACCTTTACCTTTACCTTTACCTTTACCTTTACCTTTACCTTTACCTTTACCTTTACCTTTACCTTTACCTTTACCTTTACCTTTACCTTTACCTTTACCTTTACCTTTACCTTTACCTTTACCTTTACCTTTACCTTTACCTTTACCTTTACCTTTACCTTTACCTTTACCTTTACCTTTACCTTTACCTTTACCTTTACCTTTACCTTTACCTTTACCTTTACCTTTACCTTTACCTTTACCTTTACCTTTACCTTTACCTTTACCTTTACCTTTACCTTTACCTTTACCTTTACCTTTACCTTTACCTTTACCTTTACCTTTACCTTTACCTTTACCTTTACCTTTACCTTTACCTTTACCTTTACCTTTACCTTTACCTTTACCTTTACCTTTACCTTTACCTTTACCTTTACCTTTACCTTTACCTTTACCTTTACCTTTACCTTTACCTTTACCTTTACCTTTACCTTTACCTTTACCTTTACCTTTACCTTTACCTTTACCTTTACCTTTACCTTTACCTTTACCTTTACCTTTACCTTTACCTTTACCTTTACCTTTACCTTTACCTTTACCTTTACCTTTACCTTTACCTTTACCTTTACCTTTACCTTTACCTTTACCTTTACCTTTACCTTTACCTTTACCTTTACCTTTACCTTTACCTTTACCTTTACCTTTACCTTTACCTTTACCTTTACCTTTACCTTTACCTTTACCTTTACCTTTACCTTTACCTTTACCTTTACCTTTACCTTTACCTTTACCTTTACCTTTACCTTTACCTTTACCTTTACCTTTACCTTTACCTTTACCTTTACCTTTACCTTTACCTTTACCTTTACCTTTAACTTTACCTTTACCTTTACCTTTACCTTTACCTTTACCTTTACCTTTACCTTTACCTTTACCTTTACCTTTACCTTTACCTTTACCTTTACCTTTACCTTTACCTTTACCTTTACCTTTACCTTTACCTTTACCTTTACCTTTACCTTTACCTTTACCTTTACCTTTACCTTTACCTTTACCTTTACCTTTACCTTTACCTTTACCTTTACCTTTACCTTTACCTTTACCTTTACCTTTACCTTTACCTTTACCTTTACCTTTACCTTTACCTTTACCTTTACCTTTACCTTTACCTTTACCTTTACCTTTACCTTTACCTTTACCTTTACCTTTACCTTTACCTTTACCTTTACCTTTACCTTTACCTTTACCTTTACCTTTACCTTTACCTTTACCTTTACCTTTACCTTTACCTTTACCTTTACCTTTACCTTTACCTTTACCTTTACCTTTACCTTTACCTTTACCTTTACCTTTACCTTTACCTTTACCTTTACCTTTACCTTTACCTTTACCTTTACCTTTACCTTTACCTTTACCTTTACCTTTACCTTTACCTTTACCTTTACCTTTACCTTTACCTTTACCTTTACCTTTACCTTTACCTTTACCTTTACCTTTACCTTTACCTTTACCTTTACCTTTACCTTTACCTTTACCTTTACCTTTACCTTTACCTTTACCTTTACCTTTACCTTTACCTTTACCTTTACCTTTACCTTTACCTTTACCTTTACCTTTACCTTTACCTTTACCTTTACCTTTACCTTTACCTTTACCTTTACCTTTACCTTTACCTTTACCTTTACCTTTACCTTTACCTTTACCTTTACCTTTACCTTTACCTTTACCTTTACCTTTACCTTTACCTTTACCTTTACCTTTACCTTTACCTTTACCTTTACCTTTACCTTTACCTTTACCTTTACCTTTACCTTTACCTTTACCTTTACCTTTACCTTTACCTTTACCTTTACCTTTACCTTTACCTTTACCTTTACCTTTACCTTTACCTTTACCTTTACCTTTACCTTTACCTTTACCTTTACCTTTACCTTTACCTTTACCTTTACCTTTACCTTTACCTTTACCTTTACCTTTACCTTTACCTTTACCTTTACCTTTACCTTTACCTTTACCTTTACCTTTACCTTTACCTTTACCTTTACCTTTACCTTTACCTTTACCTTTACCTTTACCTTTACCTTTACCTTTACCTTTACCTTTACCTTTACCTTTACCTTTACCTTTACCTTTACCTTTACCTTTACCTTTACCTTTACCTTTACCTTTACCTTTACCTTTACTTTTACCGGGACCATCCATCACCATCCGGGCTCACTACTTGAACCATCTCTGGGAAACCGACTTAAAAAATAAAAATGAAAATATCAGTATGTTGAAGCCCTGCTCGACACCTTTCATTTGATACCAATATCGTTTAGAAACATTCGAGGGTCATCTGGGTCCACGTTTTGACCCATATTTGGGGACCCGGCCTAGGCGTCGCAATGAAAATAACTTTATGTTGAAGGCCTGCTCAGCACCTTTCATTTGATACTCATATTGCTCAAACACTTGCTGGGTCACTCTGGGTCCACATTTGGGCCTATATTCCGGGAAATTCCCTATTACATATGTGCGCTAATACCATATGAATCCACTGTGAAAATTTCATAAAGATCGGTTGATTACTTTGGGAGTCCATAAAGGACACACACATTCATTTTTATATAATAGATATAAACAAAATTTTAAGGGCATATTTTCAGTGCTTAAACCAAGTTTTAAGAGCATGTTTTTAGCGCTTAAACCATATTTTTAAGGACATATTTTTAGCGCTAAAAACGAGTTTTTTAGGGCATATTTTCTGTTGCCCTACTTATGACTTATATAACTAAGTGGGTGTGGCACCGCCCATTTTCGAGAATTTCAATTTATTTCTTTATAACGGCGTAAGGTCATTGCATGGATGAAATTTCATCCATTATCAATTTTTGCGTGTTTTTTCGATATATACTATATAGGGAAAGTGGGCGTGGTTATCATCCAATTTCGCCTATTTTCAATACCCACCGTCCCTGTCTAGTTGGGAACCTCTGTACCAAATTTCATCAAAATATTTCAGTTTTACTATGTACAGTTGAGTATAATAATTTGTGAGAAAATGTGCTAAGTCCACCTAAAAAAAAAAGAAAATCGTAGAAAGCAAATGTGCTAAGTCCTAAAGAAGCTCATAACTTTGGACAAGCTTTATATTAAAATGTGCCGATAACTGGTATTTTAGCACAACCATCTGAGGAAGAAAACTGCATTTTCAGATTTTTAAAATAGTAACAACAAAAAAAGTTAGGAGGTTTTTTGCCTCTCCTGAAAAGTTACCATGAATGAATTTTCTCACGAAGCCAACGATATGTATAAGGTTAGTATTGGGTTAGGCTAGGTTGAGGTGGCTGCCTTCGCAATTCAAGAAAGCGAGCATCTTTGTGATACCACATGCGAACCCTGGATTAAAAATTAGATGCCTTTGAAGCTTTTGTTTAATCAAGCGCAGGCAATCTAGTATCTAAGATATGTACAAAAATTTCTGTTATGCATTTATCATAATTACTATGGTAATCATCAACTTCTATTAAAGTTGTATCTACACAATTAAATATTCACACATGTGTTTACATACTTTGTTGTTGCTGGCAGTCCGTTGTTGGCGCCGTTGCCACGTCGTCATCGTCATTATTTAGCCGCTGCTCAAACTCCAAAGGTTCACTTTTTATAAAAATTCGTTCATTACACAAATCAAGTCCCTCATTAGCCACTAAATGTTGTTGTAATTGTAATGCCGCATTATTGGTTTGCTCATCACCACCACCGACGGCGGCGACTGTGGTGGGTGAGGTGGCTGTTTGTGTGGTTTTTGTCGTGTTCCAAAGTGCTTGTTGTTGTATAACCATCATATTCACGTAATGTTAACTTAAAACTTAATTTTACATAAGAAATTCACAATTTTTTTTTTGTTTTTTGGTGTTTTGAAGTGCATAAGTGAGTGCTTCCGCTTGTGTGTGTTATTTTTTTTTTTTGTAATTTTTTGGAACGTCTTTTTGATGTTCTTAATTTTTTTTGTTTTCAAATGTTTTTTTTTGTTTGGATTTTTTTTATAATTTTTTCAGTTTTTTTTAAGTTTTTTTTTTTTTTTATAATAAAGCAAATTAATTAAATTTTAAAATGTTTTTCCAACTTCTTTTAGCGTTGATTAATTCTATAAATAAATTTTTATTAAAAGTAATTTTTTAATTTTTGTCTTCAATTATTTAAATTTTTTTAATGTTTGTTTTTTAATATGTATTATAATTTTCTTTAATAAAAATGGTTAAAATATTTTCCCAAGTTCTTTCGAATGTTTATGAATTCAATAAATTAATTTTTATTAAAAGTAGTTATATTTTTTGTTTTCAATTATTTATTGATTTTTTAATATTTGTTTTAATTTTTAATTATTTATTTATTTAATTATTTTTTTATTTAAATTTTTTGTTTTAGTATTTTTACAAGTGCATATGCAAATCACGTTAAAATTTATTGTCGTCGACCGTGTTTGTTCACAAGCAATTGCCAAACGTTTACTTTTTATTCAAATTTTATATTATTTTTTGCTTACGTTTGTTCCATTAAAAAACGAAACGCACGACCTCATTCGCCAAAACGTTCTTCGTTCTGGCCGTGTCCGTGTGTTTTGCACTTCACGTTAAAAAAGTATCTTGCTGTGTGCGCATTAGAAATGCAACTGACTGAATCGCAGCGCATAGATGACATTTGGTGTGGCTGCCACACCGCCACCACCACCGCGCACACCTCTAAGCATTACACTTTCCAAAGGCAAACACACGTACACACATACACAGACACAAACACTCATAAAATTCTTATAGTCAAACGCCGAAGCCATAAGCAGCGCATTTTTGAGTCAATTTTCCATTTCATTTTTTTTCTTGTTGTTTTACTTGTAAAATGTAAATGAAAATCTAAAAACCATTTGGCTGCCCTTTCCGCAGGCAGGAACTCTCAATTGCACGAGTGTTTGTTTGTGTGCCTCATTTGAGTGCAATCGAAGACGCATTTTTGCAACAAACACTGCTTTCAAACAACACTTTTTTCTACATGCATACGAAATGCGCCTGCAAAATGTATTCGGTGCTCACTTAGCATGCACATCCAGTTATTGTCCTGTCAACAAGCGCATAAACTCACACACACACACACACACACTCACAGCACGCTCATACACATACAAATATACATATGCTCTGCTCACAATCATTATTCTCATCTCATAAATCTTCGTCCTTTCTTTGGCTGCCGCTGTTATTGTTGTTGTTGTTGCTTTTGTTTGCCACTCAATTTCACTCAATTTCTGCAAAGCGAACTCCATTGTGTTTTGTCTTTGCCTTTTCCACTCAAACTCTCGCCAAAGTTTCGTGCTCACTCTCAGCGCCTTTTGTTGAAAATTGAGTTTATTCTTTTGTGGAATCTATTTAATTTAACATGCTCGAGAATGCTTCTTTGCACTGGTTTTTTAGTTTGCATTTGTTTTGCCTTTGTTTTGCTTTTGCTTTTGTTTCCTCTTTCGCTTTGGTTTTGCTCTTTCTCTTTGGTTTTGCTTTGCTTTTTCATTCTAATTCGTAAAATTCTCCAGGGTTCCCAGTTTTTTCTCACTCTCTCTGTATTTTACTCAGCTCTCACTGGCATTTGAGTGCCCAGCAGCTTCGATGGACCACCATTCCTTGTCGCCTTGATTAGCATAGGGAGCTTGCATAAGCTAACATACGTACTTTTATGCATACAGAAATGCATGCTTAAGCTCATTCGTACAGCTGTGTACATTAAGCCGTATCACGAAAATAAAGTTTGGGTGTGTCAGTTTTATTTGAACACATGTCGAAAAAATATTTGTGATGTAAAAAAATTTTTTTTAGGCCCGCGTTAAAAACAGCTAAATCGCGTTTTTTGTAATAACTTCCTTATTTGATGTCGGATCTCTATGATCTTAAGGTCGCAGAAAAGGTCTCGCTCTGCACTATATTTGGCCCATATAAAGTTTCGACCTCAAAGGTTGTTCTGAGTTTTACCTTTAAAAAATTTGGAGTTACTATCCCTAGATTTTTTTATTTTTATCACTAATACAAAGCTCTCAAAAAACCATGAGGACTCCGCTAAAAAAGTTGTAGCATTTATTCACAAACAAAAAAGTTATACCGTTTTAAAATCAGAGAACCTGTTTTTTGAAAAATTATCCCAAGTTCTTATTTATATGAGGCAGTAACGCCATTTAGTATGAGTTTTTGATTAAAAAGTATTCTAGGTTCCCGCTTGACTTGAGAATGTTGTACCGCGATGGAACAGCTACCAATACTGGATACATGATATGCCAAAAATTATTGATGATTGGACTATTCGTGCTGATCAACATAATTTATATTGAATGATAATGGCTGTAGTGAAGATATGGTAAGTATTCAAGTGGGATCTCTAAGCACAGCGCGCTGGCTTACAACGGCTTCACGATTTCTGCATCCGTGCCTATCGTAAAATCATCCAAGTTGTTTAGAAAAACTGCTAGAGTTCGTTGTAAAATTATACGCGCCTAAAGAGACAATGGCAGTCTAAATGTATTATCAATACTTGCGATGGATGCGTCGTCTGCCCCTAGAAATGCAGTTAATTATTCAGCCTACAATTGAAAACAACGCATTATACTTTAATCCCGAAAACATCTTCTTATCTAAGATAACCAAGACCGAAAATGACGATGTCCTCCAAATTTTGAGATATTTATGAAAGAAGTTTCAGAGCTCTGAAAGTGAGTTCTTCGTCGCTTATATTACTTTGCTCACACTCAAAAGAAAATTAATCAGATTATGGAAAAATGGGAATGATTCGCCACTAAAGACATATTTTCATTGTTTTGAATACAATTTCCTTTAAAACATTCAGGTTTCGAACGTTTAAAACAAATTGGAATTTATGTGCAGGGTACTCTCTTTCCTCTCATATGCATTTTATATACATATATGTACGTATAGTTTTTTCCCCTTTTCTTTATTTTTATTACCTCAACAATAGTTACTCGGATCGCTTTGTATGTGAAAACTGAAAATGTTTTCTTAAATATCTCGAAAATGGGAGCTAATCCGGATTTTCTAAAAACGTCATCGTAATCTGGAGCCAAAAATTAAGCTGACGTGTTTCGCCGTTTCTCTGTAGTAATTTTTTATAAAAAAAAAACAAGTGTTTCATTTTACAACTTTATAACTTTTTTGTTTGTGAATAAAGGCTAGAATTTTTTTTGGGGATTCTTCATGGTTTTTTGCGAGCTTTGTATTAGTGATAAAAATAAAAAAATCTAGGGATAGTAACTCCAAAATTTTTAAAGGTAAAACTCAGGACAACCTTTGAGGACGAAACTTTATATGGGCCAAATATAGTGCTGAGCGAGACCTTTTCTGCGCCATTAAGATCATAGAGATCCGACATCAAATAAGGAAGTTATTACAAAAAACGCGATTTAGCTGTTTTTAACGCGGGCCTAAAAAAATTTTTTTACACCAAAAATATTTTTTCGACATAAGTGTTCAAATAAAACTGACACACACCAAACTTTTTTTTGTCCATATAACGTGATACGGCTTAGTGTACATATAAATAGCACACTTTGTGAGAAATACTTTGTAACTCGGAAAAACTGTGCCTTTGTTCCTTACATTTAGTAATATTACATTATAATTCATATCTATCTAAAAAAAAAATTATAAAATTCTGAGCAAGGTCAAAAATGAGCTGGACACATAAATGGCATATTATGAAACTAAGAGGAAAAATTCTATTAAAAACCATTTTTTGTTTTAGTTTTTGCATTACATATGTATGTTTTAATTGTTAATGTTTTGTGTTGTAACCCTTACTACTGATGACAGCTTCGCACCCACAGCCTCCACGAGTTTTTTGCACTTTACTGGGGTATAGCATACCAAGCACCGCTATTGAAACCTTGACATCAATCCACAGGTTTTCTATGGAATTTAGGTCGCGTATCTGGGCTGGATAATCTAGTACATCAATCTTCTCCGCACTGAACGAACTTTCTACTATCCTCGAGGAGTGTTTGGGGTCGTTGTTTTGCATAAACCTACACTTAACTGGCATTTTTTCAAAGGAAAAGCGCTCAATGTTATTTTTTAAAATAGCTAAATATGTACTGAAATTTATCCATTTCGCCGTTTATTCTTACGAGCGGCGCTATACCATGTCAAGAAAATGCTCCGCAAATCATTATATTTCCGCCTGCATGCTTGATCGTCTTTTGGATGAAGCTTGGATCGTATACTTGGTTTTTGAGGCGATGAACATATCCATTCCATCCATTTTATTTTCGTTTCGTTTATCTACAAAACATTTAAAAAAAAAAATTATGTATGCATTTTTCATTGTGAGCTTTGGCGAAGTCCAATCTTTTTAAGATATTTTTTCTTGACAGAAGTGTCTTTCGCTGGAAATGCGCCCAAAGCAGTTTGCTTCATTTAGACGTCTTCTGGCAAGCCTAGTGGATATTTCTATGCTTAATTTTTTGATTGATACCACTTTCTATCTCTCGTGAAGACTTAAAATTATAACTTCTCATCATTTCTGCAATAGAAGCATCCGCACGTCTTTCAACCACTTGGCTTTCGTGTTTGCCTCTAATTAACACATCAGAGTTCCCCATACATGAAATAATGAAATTGTATGCATTTTTGCGAGAAATCCTTAAAATTTTTGCAACTTCTGCAATTTTTCTAATTGATTTATACACTTCCCAAAAAATCTATATATTAATACGCTAACAAGAATTTTGTCCGCGACCTTTTGGCGATTATACTGAACCGATTTTAAAAGTTATACCAGCATTAGAAAGGAAATTCCCTAGAATAGGTCGATTTTGATTTTCATTAAAATCGGTTGGAAAATACGTGCACAATCGCCGTTGGAAAATTTCTGTGTAATTGTTGTTGTTGCAGAAAATCCTATGTTATTGTTATTGCAAAACACAATAACTGCCATCACTTTACCTATAATAATTTTTATAATACATTTTGTTGCCTGCTCTTAGGCGTAATAAATAGGCTGTGTCCAAACTAAAACAAACAAAAAGAACCAGTGCCATCCAAACTAAGGTAAAAAATTATTTTGTATGAAAAATTTTAATTAATTAAATGTCGTTTTCGATTCGCCATCACACAAGCGAGGTCGGATCGAACAAAAATGTTTGAACCCATAATGAGTAGTAGCCATACTCGCTAACTGGTGGATAAAAATTTCCCTCTGCTCGCTATCATTCACATATAAATTTGACAGATAGAAATTTATAGCGAGCAGAGAAATTTTGAATCGAAAACGGCTAAAAATAGAAAAGGGTTGTTCTTGAACTACAAATGGGTTTTGAATCAAATAAAGATAAATTTTAATAAAAAATGTCATAAAGCTAAAAATATTTTTGCATTCTGGAGTAGCTAAACTACTAGAAAACTGTCGATTTTCGACAGTAGCGGGAACTCCTAGTACGTCTTTACATATTTGTGGTATGTTTCCCTTATCTCCTTTTTAATCGCTTTTAGTCTTAACACAATTTGCCATTTATATCATAATTGTTTTTTTTTTTTTTTTAGATAGACATGAATTATAATATATTTTTTTTATATTAGTAAATATAAGGAACAAACCCAGTAGTATTTATCAGCTGGAAAACAGCACATATTTCCTACTGAATATTTAGTAGAGATGTAGTTCTAAAACCTAGATGCCCACACAAATACAGTCTCATTTTGTCGTAGTGTTGATGCATGGCGTTTGGTCGCTAGAAACGTGAGTTGCCACTTCCCTGTAATGGCACCGAACTGAGGTGTTTTTTGTTTGCTAATGATGATTTTAGGCTAATGATAATTTTCCACCTTTGTTATTTAAAATACTTGTACGTAAATACATCTCACACTCAAATGATAAATATATGTAAATATACAGCCTTGCCCAAAAGTATTAGACACCAATGTTTCTGTAAAAATCATATTCATACGTATGTATGTGAAAATATAATAAATATCCCAATATGCAAAATACATTTGTTATAAGTTTACAATAAACTTACTTCAGTAAGCAAAAAGTTTCGAAAATCTTTAATATAAAACTTGTAATTCATTTAATAGTACTTGCTGAATCAACGAAAAGGAACCCTTATTCTATAATTGCATTTCACGTTTGGAAAGAAATTCTTAATAAACATTTTTATACAATGTTTTGTAAACGTGAGATGAAAAATTTCTCCCAAACAAAAAAAAAAATGCGCTACTCGGGACTCGAACCTACGCTCCTTGGTCCGTAGGCAGCATACCTCACCATTATGCTACAATCGTATTTGGAATTAGAGTTTTTGACAATAAAGAACTCTAATTCGTGCACGTCATCACACAATGTGGACATTTTCGAAAATACAAATTATTTACTTGCATTCATAGTTGCGCATAACGATTACGCAGCTGGCAACCACGAGCTAAAATTCAGAAGAAAAACAACCAACGGCAAAGTCGACTGAAGCAGTGCTTTGCTACGTCACGTCAGTATACATATATGGCTCTGCGACAGCGCTGTGCTCGCGAGCAGCTTCGTGGGCACCTATGTTCTAAAATCTGAACTTTCCCTTTCGTTTTTATATAGAGGTGGCATCGAAAATCAACTACCTAAAAACTGCCGAACGAGAAGAGAGAGTTTCTGTAGGAAAAAAGGCCTGGATACGCACGGAGAACTTCATTGGCATGTATTTCAGTACACCTGATGTCTTCACTGCGTGTTCAGTTATATTTTCAGGCAATGACTTTGGAAATCAGTTTCAGGGTATTTTTCATACTGAATATTCTACTGAATATGCACCTCCTGACCTCAAATACTGCTGGGAAGGTTTTAAAAAATACCAAATATGTGGTAGCTGCTAAAATTGTTTACGGTTTTCAGCGTATCAAAGTATTTCTCACAAAGTGTGCCATTTATGTGTCCACAGCTGTATGTTAATTTTTGTTGTAATTGTTGTTGTTGTTAGCGAGAGGTGCCGTTTATGCTTGCTTTCATGGCTTTCATGATGACTTCTATGAAGCTGCAGCACTGCAGGGATGCGCATATGTTTACTGTTCCAAATGCATAGTACATTTTCGCACAAACTTACATACAAACATACCAAGAAAAACATGCACTATGTACCAGCGTTGCCGTTTTAAATTCTTGAGATTACCCAAAAAAATATTAAAATTACCCATATATGCCCAAAATTCCCCATACAAATTTTCAAATTACACTACCCGACAAAATTTCAAAAATTTTGATATCCTCGACATTTTATACATCTTGTATTTAACTTATTTTTTGCATAAAAACAAATCTTTTGTCCGCCATAATTCCGTCACTTTAACGTCGATTTTATGTGGAATTGGAAAGGGTATTTGATCCTCTCAAAATTAAATGAAATAACATAAAACTCAAGACGGTAATGGCGGAGATATTGACAGATTAATAATCCTCCTTTTCTTCTTAGCGCGAAAACTGAAATTTCAAAATATCTCGAAAACTGTTCTACTTCTGAACCATTTGATTACATATTTGGAATCTGCAGGAATACATAGGAATAAAATGTCGAGGATATTTTTTTGTCGGGTAGTGTTATCAAGAGATTTCCAATAAACAAGTATTTTCAAATTTATTTTACTTTATAACGGTTTGTATTTTTAAAATTTAAATTAATGTGCATATATGTATGTACATATATGTGTGAATAAATAAAGTTATAAAGAAACATAAAACAAGTAAGAGAGAAATGAAACATTAAATAGTCCGATTTTCTTTAATTTATAGGTACCTCCAATTTTGTGGGTTGTTTATGCAAATATTTATAAAAAAATATTGTAATGATCTTAGCAATTTAAGTGGAGAAGTTTTAACCCAAAATATATGGTTGGTTGTAGGGGAGCTATGTGTTATAATGGTCCAATTTGGCTGATTCCGACAAATGATCAGCGTATCTTACCAACTCAGAAACTAGCTTATGGTTCTGATAATATCGGTATATATTTTGGTGGGTCTACTTTTTCTCCTTCTGGAACTTTCGACAAACCTGTTTTAGCTCAATGTTATAATAAGGGACCGAAAATAAAGGTTTTTTTTTTTTTTTTTGGGTGGTGAAAAGGTTACGCAAAAATAACCTTTATCTTCTTTTGGGAATTTTTAACCATTATCATGAGAAAAATTTTTTTTTTGGTCATTAATAACCATTATAACAACCAAAAACTGTTTTGGGCTTGAATAACCGTTATGGCAACCAAAAAATTGTTTTGGGCCTGAATAACCGTTATTCAGATTTTTATTTTTTTTTGGTCAGCTATAAAAATCCAGCATATTTATTTGTCAATATTTCTGGACGATATTGGTATCAAATGAAAGGTGTTGAGCAGGTCTTTTACATTGAGGTGTATTTGTTAAGATTCGTAGGTCGGGTTCCCAGTTATAGGTGAAAAAGTGGACCCGGATGCCCTGGAATGTTTTAAGCAAATTAGTATCAAATGAAAAGAGGTAATCAGAGCTACAATCCCTGCTCAACACCTTTCACTTTAATGGGGTAATGAAATTTGCTTGTACATGTTCGACCAGCCGGTAATTCAAGATTAAATAAATGCTGCAAAAACTCATGCACACTTTCACACAATTCGAATGTAATAGAAACTCATTAAAATAATTAATTTTTTATAGGTATTATTATTCATATAAAACTATTAAAAGGCGAATTCCCCAAAATTCCCCAAATCATAGCACTCCCCAAAAATTACCCAAATATTAAAAAATTCCCCAAATTTGGGGAATTACCCACAAAACGGCAACGCTGCTATGTACCTACTTAGTTGTTGTTGGCCAGCAACAACCACTCAACTCCCCATTCGCATGCATAGCAAAGTGCTTGTGCTCCTGCATGGGCTTGTTTGTGCATGTGCTTTTGCTTCTGCTTTTGTATGCGCCCGGCTGTTTGAATGGCTGCATGCATATTTCTTTGTGCTTGTGTGCTTGCATATGACTATATTTTTGCATATGTATTTGCTTAAGTGCATATACATATGTACATACATATATATTTATGAGAATGGGTGTGGCTTATGCATAAAGCATCAAAGTAATTGAGTCGTTTTTCATAGCAATAAAATGTATAAAATCTGCAGTTGGCAATTTGTGTTGTTGTTCATCTTGTTCTTCCATTTATACCGCTTCTTCTTCCTGCCACTTCTTCTTCTGCTTCTAGTATACATATCTGCTTGTTCTGGCCCTTTTCAAGCTGTATATGTATGTATGTATGTATGTTACCTACTTGGTGTTGCAAGCAAGCGCTCATGCAGCTTGAATATAATTAAAGTGTTGTTGCTTTGTTTGCACAAACTTGAAAAGGTGTTCTTTTCTGTATTGATTTTTCTGCGCGTTGAATGCTGGGTTTTTGTGTTTGCGTCTGTCCATAGGTATGTGTTATACATGTGCAAATTAGGGTGGTCCTTAAAATAAATCAAATTAGCGATTTTCTTCGGTCTCACATCGGTAACAGCACGGTCAAAGATGCCACATGGGACATTCCAGCCAAAAGAGGAAAACGACATAAAATTTAAAATGCTACTAATCATTCCTATTTATTCAGTTACCTGTAACTAAATGTGTATATTTTCCTAATTTGGCAACAGAAATATAGAAAAATATGTTAAAACCCAAAATTTTTGTCCATTGAACTTTGACTTCACACCTAACTATTTTGCGGAAAAAGTTTGGTCATGTTTGCATTGCTATATCAGCTATATTTTCACTTGTAAAAAAAAATTGCAAATCATCCAAGTAAAGCAGAGAAAAATTTAAATAATTGCATCACAAAAAATTAAAATAAGATATGTGATTTTTGTGTATATCTTCATATAATTGATTCATATGGGGTGTCCCAGGAGTCACACGAAAAGGCATAAAAATTGGTCTGGTAACCTCAGGTATGACCCTATGAAACCAGATATTTATCAAAGTAAGGATTAAAAGGCTGTTCACCGTCTAAATACATTTTTTAAGTTAATAGGGTCATACTGTGGTTTCTAGACTATTTTGAAATATGTCCCAGGAGTCACACGATTCTGAACTCTAATGTTTTAGGGCAAACCTGTACTTAAAATAGAAGATTCTGAAACGAAATTTTGAAATGTTTTTAGTTTTTATTATATAGTTTTAAATAATTGTTTCTAGAGATGTTGAATTCGACTTGTTTTAAATAAATATCACTGCTGTACAGCCAGAAAATACTCTAAACGCGACCATCCTATCTATGTGTAAAATCGGTCGCTGATTGGGTTAATTTTTAATTCTATGGGAAGGTTTTTGAGATATCGGCAATTTACCGTTATTTGGCCAATGGTTGCACTTAATTCTGTATATCATGCATAAAATATACCCGTGTAGTAACATTGCGCGACTTGGCTGTATTTACTTGATCGCTTATAACTTTTCCATTTTACCATGGATTTTCTTCGTTGATAGCTTATTTTTTTTGCTAATGGAATGGAGCTTCACGTAAAGAAAAAAACCCGAAGGTAAAAATTTTGGTTTTAAAGATATTGCCTGACAAAGTCAATTTTTTCTTAAAAAAATCGGAAAAATTCAAATTGATTCGTCAATATTTCAGAAACTATAAGAGACAGGGAAAAATATTATGGGAGCCACGAAAAGTAAATTTAATTTTCTTTCGTTTGGTGCCACCCCAAGGAAGATAGCTGCGTTAAAGAGATATACAGGATTAAGTGGAGCCATTGGCCAAATAGCGGTAAATTGCCGATATCTCAAAAACCTTCCCATAGAATTAAAAATGAACCCGATTTTCGGAATCAGCGACCGATTTTACATATAGATAGGATAGTCGCATCCAAAGTACAGACAAAAAATTTCATTTTGTGATCCAGTGTATTTAATCAGACCTTTGAAGTAAATATAAGTATTATTTTGCATTCACTTTATTTTTTTTTATTTAATTGGCTTGGTTTCAATTCTGCTGGAAGAGATTTATGAATAACTTGGTCAAAAAGGGCTAAAACAATAATAAAACTGATATCAATAATCTAGTATATTAATTTCGCACTTGTCCCAGGAGTCACAAAAACTTGTCCCAGGAGTCACAATTTTAAATATTGAAAATAGTTAATTGAATTTGAATATATAAAATATCTTTATAGAATATGGTACTATGCAGTATGTTTATTCGACCATATACAAATTGTAGGTGAAAGTTGAATAGTTGATCTAAAATTCGTATTCGTGCTCATAAAGGTGCAACAAAGGGATTTTTCGGTGTCCCAGGAGTCACACTCATTTACTGAGTAGTTACAAAGCTATTTGTTATTATTTAGCCAATTATTTTAATGCATTTGTTGTATTGGATATTTATCCATGTCGATAAATATATTTCATAGCAATTTAAGTCCCGATGTCAGTTTTATAATTCAAAGTTGACTAAGCTCTGGAGTCAAATGTCCCAGGAGTCACGATGGAATGTCCCACATATAAATTTTGGTCCTGATTGGAGATTGATAAAGGGTGTCGCGAAGGGGTCAAAGTTCAGATAACCATATGGAACCCCATGCGACGCCCCTTAATCTTCTCCGATAAGAACCAAAATTTCTATTTGGTATCCTTGAGTACAAGACTATCGACTTTGGCCATTAGCAGGGCCGTAGCCAGGAATTTTTTTCGTGGGGGGTTTCATAGTTGTGGTTTTTTTTTTAAGAGAAATATATATAATTATTTCATGCACTAAATAAAAATAATAAAAAAAATTCTTATTTATTTAATTTAACGAACATCCCTGAACATCCCTACACTTTATTCGCTACTTATGTTTAATCATACAATAATATGTAAATATGTACATATGTATGTGCATAAGTTAGAAACGAATTATAGTAGGAAAGAAACTAGCAACAAATTTTCTATCAGATGTCGAAGGCAGGCAATAGCTCAGCGGTTAGAACTGTAGTTATTGTACTGCAAGGTGCGAAGTTCGAGTCTTGGCAGAAGCAAAAGTAACCTGATGAGTCTTAGAGGGATCTAAGGTGAAACAGCTGTAGTTACATCCATGCTTAAAAAAGTTTTTTTCTAGTTTCTAAAAAATAAAAAAAATAAAAAAAAAACAAAAAATAAAAATTCTGGTTTCTAAAGTGCTATTTAGAAGAAAAAAATTTTTACAAAACTTTTGATTTTCAAATTAGAGTTTTTATAAGAAGTTTTAAAAATCAGGAAACTTTTATTCATTTAAAAATGAGACTATTCTATTGCAAACACGATGAATACTTTATTTTTGGTGATTTTATCCAAGTTAAAAAAAAAAATATTTTATGGAGGAAAACTCGGTTGATTACCCAGCTTTTTTCAGCTGTGAAAGTCCGCCTCAAGATTTTTAGCTTATGTTGAGACTCTAACTTGTTTTTTTTACAACTTTGTTATTTGACATCCGATTTTTAAAATTGATAGATATGTCATTATTTTAGTCTTTTGGGCAGGGTTTGAAATTATTTTCAACCTTTTTTTTCATTTCCATTGAATTTCATTTTCATTTGAAAATTAAAAAAAAACAGCGCAGCAGAATTATAAAAAATAAAAAGTTCTACTGTACTGCAACTGCGCAGCTTTAAGTTTCAAAAAATTATAGTCGACTGTTGCTGTATTGTGGAAATTTTTACAGCACAGCAAAGGGCAAACATAATTTCCAGTTTTTACAGCACTGCTGTTGTTTTTTTTTTTTTTTTTAATTTATGGCAACACAATCGAATTTGTAATGTACAACAAAAAAAAACAATTTTAAAAAGCCGCACTGAAAACTAAAATTCTGTTTATCTGTGCTTTGCTGTCGACTGATCTATTTGAAATTACACACAGTAAAAATTTTAGTTTAATTTTAATACCATTTTGGTATTTATATATAACAATGCCAAAAAGCATAAAATTAAAACCATTCTGGTTTATAAAAAAGAAGAGAATCTGAGAGACAGAAATTACACAGTGCTACAAAAAAAAAAGTAAATACACTCATCAAGCGACCTAGCTATGTTTATCTAGTCAAGTGTAACACGAAACGGTATTTGAAAAATCCGCTGTACCCTCAAATTTTTTTTTATTGCTAAAAAACCGTTATTCCATGCTTGTCGGCACATAAAAATTCCTAGAGGGGCTATTTTTTAACCGATTTCAATTTTTCCAACGGTTTCGGAAAGTTAAATAATGGTATTCTTAATATATAAACAGCAGTTTGTTAGTTTATAAGGTATAAGAAGAAATTTTTGCACTTAAATCTGAAATTTTCGTAAAATTTTTTCGTTTTTTCGAGTTTGACGTCATTTTTTTTTGGTACAATTCGAAAATCATGCTTTAATTACAACAAATATTATTGTTCTACTATTATATAATATAATATAATAATATAATACAATGGCGCTATTATAACTCTGACGAGTTTTATGGCCGAGCTTCTCTCCCAATTCGAGGTGTGCTCCTTTTTGTTTTTCCTACTAATTGGGTGGACCTACAGTTTTATGCCGGCTCCGAACGGCGAATGCATTTTTTGTGAGAAGCTTTTTCATGGCAGAAATACTCTCGGAGGGTATGCCGCCCACTGCCGAGAGGTGACCGCTGCTCTTAAAAAACCCAATAATTGGATTTTTACTAATTAGAAAAATTTGTTTGGCTCGGACCGTGGTTTGAACCCGAGACCTCTGGCATAGCAGGCGAGCACTCTACCCACTGCACCACAGCGGCCACAATTGTTCTACTATTAATAATATATAATACATAATACAATGGCGCTATTATAACTCTGACGAGTTTTATGGCCGAGCTTCTCTCCCAATTCGAGGTGTGCTCCTTTTTGTTTTTTCCTACTAATTGGGTGGACCTACAGTTTTATGCCGGCTCCGAACGGCGAATGAATTTTTTGTGAGAAGCTTTTTCATGGCAGAAATACTCTCGGAGGGTATGCCGCCCACTGCCGAGAGGTGACCGCTGCTCTTAAAAAACCCAATAGTTGGATTTTTACTAATTAGAAAAATTTTTTGGTGTTTGCTCGGGCTGGGATTTGAACCCGAGACCTCTGGCATAGCAGGCGAGCACTCTACCCACTGCACCACAGCGGCCACAGTTCTACTATTAATTCTTAGTAAAACTAGACCTTATTTTTTGAAAAATTTAAAAAATTGTCGAAGTTACAACGCTTTTTCGAAAACAAGAATTTCAACGTTTTTACCACCCACTGCATAGCATAGCATATAAGATGAATTTCATATCAAAGGCTGAAAAAAAAACGAACATTTTGAACCCGACCCCCTCAGAATTTGATGAAATTTTGCATAGAGGTACATCTTACCTACCCAAACACAACCTCATTTTTACAAATTGCATTTTCGAAAAATTGTGGGCGTGGCAAAGTATCGAAATATTCGAAAATATTCGAAAAATGACGATAATAGGTACTTTTAAAGTGTGATTACTAGGGAATGGCTTTACCGGTTTCAAAGATCTTCATACCACTAGAAAGGTATTGAAATTAGCTTTCAAAAAAATACACTGTAAATTTTTTTTTTGTTTTAGTACACTGAAAATAAAATAATAATAATCTTTATTTTCCAAATTTTCTATTTATAATGAAAATTTATTTTAGTGGCCGCTGTGGTGCAGTGGGTAGAGTGCTCGCCTGCTATGCCAGATGTCTCAGGTTCAAATCCCAGTCCGAGCAAACACAAAAAAAAAATTTAAATTTTCTTATTAGTAAAAATCCAATTATTGGGTTTTTTAAGAGCAGCGGTCACCTCTCGGCAGTGGGCGGCACACAGTGCTTCGTCCCATAGGCAAAATTGAGATAAAATAAACTGCGTAATTTATTCAAGTAATATATATTTTTGTGAAGCTAACATATCACCTGAAATAAATATATAAGTAGAATTTATAATCTCATGCTTTTGTTGCCAATAGAGGTCGCTAAAGTCAGTACGATTTTGAGGCAAAACTGTTTTAAGGTAATACGATTTTTAATGTGTTACAAAAAAAAATTGCCAAAAATTCATTTTAAATCGGATAACTCTGAAACTTGCCACATTTGCTTACCATTATATGCCCTAATAGCTGAAATAACTTTTGATAAATGATTTATTTCAGAAAGGTGACTAGTTCCATCGAAACATTTGCGACTTTTTTATTGGAGTTAAAAAAATTACTAAAGTTTGATAGAGTCAAACAAAAAAATAAAAAAGAACGACTATTTTTTTATTAGCGAATTTGGTTAACTTTGAAGTGTTCTAGTAGAATCTGTAAAAAAATTGCATTGTTTTTTGCCGGAAATGTAGAAATTGTACGATTTTGTAAAGCCATATTTTTAAAATTTAAAAAAATTTCCAGAACCTTATATATATGGTATGGAAAAAATTTAGCAAAATTAATGTATGTAGTTATTTTTCCTCTCATGCTATAGGAAATTAGCCTAATTATGCTAAAATATACAGTTTTTATTAATATGTGACAAATACTAACAAAAAACATACATGTAATACTAACTTTTTTAGGTGAGACACATATAATTTTACAAAGTTTGACAAAATTTACAAAAAAAACAAGAAAAAACGACTATTTTTTTATTTTAATTTTCGATTCTATGCTAGGAGGTCTTGCTACCAAAAAAGAAAAAGTTTCAAAAATTATGCCGGAAATCGCTAATTTAGTACTTTATTTAACATCCCAAAAATTTTATTTTTACATGGAAAAATTTTATAATAAAAAAGTATTTCTGTGTTAACTCTAATAATATTGCGCTTTTTAAAGTTACAATTTGATATGTGCCAAAATCATATAGATATTTTGCAATAAAATAGTGCATTAAACTATAACAACCAACATATTTTCTGAACAAATTTAAGAGTAATTTTCTTTAGAACCATTTTTTGCAGTAACTAACGGGAGTAGTCCATCCTTGATTTTAAAAGGATAATTATATATGTTATAGTAAGTTTTTAATGTATTGTGATTACATGTTAATCCAAAAATTACTTTTTGTAAAAAAGGATATATGGGAGGTAGTCATGTCCTTGCACTGAAAAGGACGAAACTTCTCACCTAGTTTAAAAACATAATTCTATAAACATACACCAAAATTCATTTCATTCTGTTTGAAATTGAAGTTGAAATCACAATTTTAAAATTAAGGATATATGGGAGGTACTTATATCCTTTCACATAAAAGAACGAAAGTTATAACCTAGTTTAAAAGCATAATTCTATAAAGATATGCGAAATTTGATGTCATTCTGTTTGAAATTGAAGTTGAAATCACAACTTTAAAATCAAGTACATATGGGAGGTAGTCATGTCCTTGCATCGATTTGGCCAAAACTTCGTTTTTTTCTTATCTCTATTATTTTATGCCTGTACACAAAATTTCATCGTTCTGCGATTACTCCCCTAATTTTGCCGATTCACTATATTGAGACGAAGCACTGTGCGGCATACCCTCCGAGAGTATTTCTCGGCCATAAAACCGGTCAGAGTTATAATAGCGCCATTGTATTATTATTATTATGAAAATTTATGAACAGAAAAACTATGAAAACTATGATTTTCCATTTATACATAAGTAAAAGTTACTTATTAAATAAAAAATATGAAAATTTTTTTTCAGTGTAATATAGAATTTTTACAGTGTATGTTTTTAAAAGGCGATTTTAATACCTTTCTAACGGTATAAAAATTTTTGAAATCGGTAAAGCCATTCCCTAGTAATCACACTTTAAAAGTACCTATTATCGTCATTTTTCGAATATTTTCAAATATTTCAAAACTTTGCCGCGCCCACAATTTTTCGAAAATGCAATTTGTAAAAATGAGGTTGTGTTTGGGTAGGTAAGATGTACCTCTATGCAAAATTTCATCAAATTCTGAGGGGGTCGGGTTGAAAATGTTCGTTTTTTTTCAGCCTTTGATATGAAATTCATCTTATATGCTATGCTATGCAGTGGGTGGTAAAAACGTTGAAATTCTTGTTTTCGAAAAAGCGTTGTAACTTCGACAATTTTTTAAATTTTTCAAAAAATAAGGTCTAGTTTTACTAAGAATTAATAGTAGAACAATAATATTTATTGTAATTAAAGCATGATTTTTGAATTGTACCAAAAAAATGACGTCAAACTCGAAAAAACGAAAAAATTTTACGAAAATTTCAGATTTAAGTGCAAAAATTTCTTCTTATACCTTATAAACTAACAAACTATATTAAGAATACCATTATTTAACTTTCCGAAACCGTTGCAAAAATTGAAATCGGTTCAAAAATAGGCCCTCTAGGAATTTTTATGTGCCGACAAGCATGGAATAACGGTTTTTTAGCAATAAAAAAAAAATTGAGGGTACAGCGGATTTTTCAAATACCGTTTCGTGTTACACTTGACTAGATAAACAATCTTAGCTAGGTCGCTTCATGAGTGTATTTTCACTGTAGCACTGTGTTATTCTTGGTGTCAAATTAATACTTTCTTGGAATTAAATCAAAACCAAATTTTCATTATTTTTATCATATTTCTGGTATTAAAAATAGTTGAAATGGTATAAGATCAATCCAAAATTGGAATAAATTCTATACTTTTATGGAATTAAATCAAAACCAAATTTTGATTATTTTTATAATATTTTTGGTAATAAAAATAGTTTAAATGGTATCAAATCTATCCGAAAATTGGAATAAATTTTATACTTTTTTGGATTTAAAAATAAACTCCCATAAAATTTCCAGTGGATATACTGAAAATAACCCATTATCCCAAAGATTAATGAGAAATTGAATAACGTTAACATAGTTTATTTACATAAAAATGTAAACAGTAGTAGCAAACACTAAAGTACCTAATATATCGAGCCCTAATCCTCATAAAAGTGTATCCAACGAAAAGTAAATTTTACAGGACACATTTTTTTTTTAATTTGTTTTGCATACAGTTTGTATGCAGCCTTGAAACTTATTTAGTCTCTAACTTCGAAACTGCACATTTCACAGCTATGAAATTTTGGGAGTTGATGCACGCGATAGTAAATTGTTGATTTCCATTAAAAAGCAGAAATCGATCATTTTGTTGGATACACTTTTATGGCGGTTAGGTCTCGATATACATATATACATATTGTCACTTTTATACTAATATCGTATTTTGGAGATGTCCAGGGAAATTTCGGCACCGTCGTGGTTTCTGCAGTGATACTGAAAGAGTGAGGGTCCCTCTTGCCCCCTGCCTTATGACTGAAAAAATAAAGCAAAATTTACCCTCATGATATTTAATTAATCTGTTGCATTACTTACTTGATACAATTATTCGATTCGGGCCATTTATTTGAGTAGATTTACTTACTCCTCCGGATTGCAGTTTTAGAAATATTTTGTTTGATTTTTTTTTTTACTTCGTTTCTAATAATTTTTTTTAAAATTTTTTTTTGGTTTTGATTTCAAACCAAAAATACTTTGATGGTGATATAATTGAGAAAGAGAAATTTTTTTATACTTTTCAGTATTTGTTTTTAAACCATAAATGATTAATCTTCTTTAGAGAGGATTTTAATACTTTTTAAGACTTTATTTTAAAACTACTTTGGTATAAATAAAATTGTAAAACTTCTCATAGTTTAAAAATAAGACTTTTTGGTATTAAAATTCATATTTAATTCCAAGAATGATTAAATTAAGTACCAAATGATATTAGATATAAACTATAATTTTTTACTGTGCACAGTAAAGCAACAGCACAAATAAACAAACAAATATATTCGACTGTTCTGTGCTTCGACTTCAGATATTTTCAAAGGAAATCGAAATTCAAAAGTTCTCAAAAAATTATGAGAACAGCAGCAGCTTATTTTTTGAGACTGTTGGTGTTATGCTGGCAAACAGCCCAGCAGTATTTATCAGCTGGAAAACAGCATATATTTCCTACTGAATATTCAGTAGAGATGTAGTTCTAATATCTGAACTTTCCCTTTCGTTTTTATATAGAGGTGGCGTCGAAAATCAACTACCTAAAAACTGCCGAACGAGAAGGGAGAGTTTCTGTAGGAAAAAAGGCCTGAATACGCAGGGAGAACTTCCATAGCATGTATTTCAGTACACCTGATGTCTTCACTGCGTGTTCAGTTATTTTTTCAGCAATGAATTTTGAACTTAGTTTCAGGCTATTTTTCATAATGAATATTCTACTGAATATGCAGCTCCTTACCTCAAATACTGCTGGGAGTGCTTGGGAAGCTTTATATCTCCCTCTAATGTCCTTTGATCTGTGAAGTCGTTTTCATATAGTTGGGTCACCTAGCCGAGTTTTTCGACCATAAAACATTCTTTTTGTTTCACTTGGAAAAAATCGCTAAAAATAAAGTATTCATCGAATCTTTTTAATATTACGCTTAAAATGTTTGCAATAAAACAGAAAAATTTTAAAAAGAATAAAACTTTCCTGATTTTTACAACTTCTTATAAAAACCACAATAAAAACCAAATTTTTTCAATAATAGCAAAAAATCAATAAAATGTTGACTTTGAAAAGTTAGTATGGAAAATAGGTGAAATCGGACTATAACAACGCACACATCCCATATATGGAATCTTTCGAAAAACGCACAAAATGTTATAATTCAGACACTAATATAACCTGAGTAATGAATTTTCAGCTATGCAATGCCTTTATGCAGTTATAAGGAAATATGCTAAAATTTTAGAAAATGTATGTAACATAATTTAATTTATAAGTGGTATGTCGGTAGAAGCGTACTTTAATTATCTTTCGAACGGAGTAGATACGGTATACGGGTATTTGTAGCTTCAGCGAAAAGAATTTTTGATTGAAGTTGTAACCAAAAAACCCCAAAATTACATTATCTCAAAACCCTAACCATAAAAAATTGGGTTTGACCTCAGCTGGTGCAGGCCAGCCCTCCACTATACCTGAAATTTTTGGTATTTTCTCAAATTAATTATTTGTAAACTAGTATTTTGAACATATAGCTTTGAATATGATGGAAGTAAAATTTATCTGCCAAATTCCCCCCCCCCCCCCCCCCTAAATACGGCCTTGGCCATTAAGTATTAAAAAATTTTATTTAGTTTTTGATCTTTATATGGTAAACTTTTCCAAGAAATTGTCAATGAAACAACCAAAAAGTAATAACTTGTCAATGAACACTTTAACTGACCGAACGAAGGGGCAAGTGAGCGCCGGTTATAAGCGTCAATGCAGAGGTTATTGCCCACTCGAAATTACAAGTTGGATCTTTAGCTCGGTTATCTATCTATATATATATAAAAATCAAGCCCATTTCTTTGTCGCCGGCTTTCGCCCAAACGCGTGGAGGGATTTTGACCAAATTTACACACCAGCTTAGTACCTTGCCCTAGATGGTTTATATACATATTTTTTTCAAATCCGGAAGTCGGTTCCCGAGATATAGGTCAAAAGGTCAAAACGTGGACCTGGATTTCCCCTGAATATTTTTGGACGATATTGGTATCAAATGAAAGGTATTGAACAGAGAATTTACATAGAATAGTACTAATTGTGATTCCTAGGTCGGGTCTCCAGATATGCGTCAAAACGTGGACCCCGATGACCCTCGAATATTTCTGAGCGATATTGGTATCAAATGAAAGGTGTTGAGCAGAGAATTTACATAGAATGGTACTCATTGCGATTCCTAGGTCGGGTCTGCAGATAGGGGTCAAAACGTGGACCCGGATGACCCTCGAATGTTTCTGAGCGATATTGGTATAAAATGAAAGGTGTTGAGCAGAGAATTTACATAGAATGGTACTCATTGTGATTCCTAGGTCGGGTCTCCAGATATGGGTCAAAACGTGGACCCGAATGACCCTCGAATGTTTCTGAGCGATATTTGTATCAAATGAAAGGTGTTGAGCAGAGAATTTACATAGAATAGTACTCATTGTGATTCCTAGATCGGGTCTCCAGATATGGGTCAAACGTGGACCCGGATGACCCTCGAATGTTTCTGAGCGATATTAGTATCAAATGAAAGGTGTTGAGCAGAGAATTTACATAGAATAGTACTCATTGTGATTCCTAGATCGGGTCTCCATATATGGGTCAAACGTGGATCCGGATAACCGCGAATGTTTCTGAGCGATATTGTTATCAAATAAAGAGTCTTGATGAGGACTTCAGCACAGAACTATTATAATTGTGATGCCTAGCCCGGGTCTCCAGATATAGGCCACAACGTGGACTCGGATGACCCTCGGATGTTTTTGAGCGATATTGACATCAAATGAAAGGTCTTGATGAGGACTTCCACATAGAACTATTTTATTTATGATGCCTAGGACGGGTCCCCAAATATGGTTCAAAACGTGAACCTGGATGACCCCGGAAAATTTGTCAGTGATATTGGTATCAAATGTAGGGTTTTGAGCAGGGATTTTACATAGAAATGAACTCATTACGATCCTTAGGTCGGGTCCCAAGATGTGGGTCAACACGCGGACCCGGATAACACCGGGATATTTCTCAGGGATATTGGTACCAAATGAAAAGTGCTGAGCAGGGCCTTTACACAGAGATCAACTGATTATGATTCCTAGGTCTGGTCCCTAAATGTGGGTCAAAACGTGGACCGGGATGGCCCCGGAAAATTTCTGAACGATATTGGTGTCAACTGAAAAGCAGCGCTTTTACATAGAGATGAACTTATGATTCTTAAGTCAGGTCCCCAGATGTGGGTCAAGATGTAGACCTGGATGGCCCCGGATAATTTCTCAGCGATATTGTTATTAAATCATGGCGCATGACGATTCCTAGGTGAGATCCCAAGGTATGGGCCAATATGTGGACCCGGATAACACCGGGATATATCTTAGGGATATTGGTACCAAATGAAAGGTGTTGAGCGGACTCTCATGGAGGGCCGTATCCATTACGATTTCTTGGTCAAGTCTCCAGATACCGTACCCGGTCAAGTTCTCAGATGTGGGTCAATAAGTGAACCCGGATGAGTCCGGGATGCTTCTGAGCAATACTGATCTAAAATGAAAGGTGTTGACCGGGTCTGCTATATAGAGATATTTTCATAGTGATTCTTAGGCCCGATACCCAATTATGGGTAAAAGAGACGATTCGGATTCCACGGAATGTTTTTAAGCAATGATGGTATCAAATGAGAAGTGGAATACAGGGTATGTTATGCCAAAACCAGTTCCCTAGGGAAAGGGGAAGAGTAATGAGACTGGAAAAGGCAAAGGCAAAGGGACGGAAAAGGAGAGGGAGGATATAATAAAAATGGAATGAAGAGGATGGAGAGACAGACAATGAGACAGGGAATTACAGAAGGTATAAGAGGGGGGAATAAAAAGGAGAAACACAGAAAAGGAGAGGTAAGAGAGAGCGGTAGAGAAAAGGAAGCGGAAATGTAACGGGAAAAGGAAAAGAAAACGGCAATGAAAGGAAAGGGAAAGATAGATGGAAAGGGAAAGAAGAAGGGATTGGTAGAGGGGAGAGGAGTGGGAGATTAATACGAACAAAAATGGGATAAGGACATGAAAAGGGCAAATTTTAGAAAATATACATTTTTCCTTCCCTTTTTCAAACTTATCTGACTTTTGCTGAGGTCTTGCAGCCCGAGCAAAGTTCGGTTTCTGGATACTTCCAACTTATTTTAAAGTGTGCCGTTTTTCGCTTCTAATGCCTATAATAGGAAGTGGGCCAAAGCAAAGCTTGGCCGGGTACAGCTAGTAGATTATAAATATACAGAAGTAGGTATACACCTACTAATTGTTTGTATCGATATACAAACATTGCGCATACTTAAGGGCATATGAGTGTCTTTAGCTGTTGATGTCATTGGCACTTAATTTTCGCAATTTCATTGATTTGCCAAATTATACATTAACATAAGCACCCACGCGCATTAGTAAATATACATATAAATATTTTCTCTACAAATAGGTATGTCTGTAGGTACATATGTATTTTTGTTCGTTTCTAATTATAGATTCAATAAATAAGACAAAATCATTTAATTGCAACTTAATACAATCATTTATGTATTTGGGACAAATTAGTACTTACATTTAGCTGCGACATTTATTTATGTATGTATACATATATGTTTAAATGTACAAGTAAATGTTAAGTAAAGTTCTTAAGTTCATCCACCTAAAGCAGTGATGTCCATGAACTGTCTAATCTCACTTCATTTGCAGCTTTGAGAGTATGTTTATATTTTAGCGAAAGTTGAACTTAAATATAGTAGATATAAAAATAAATCATTTACGAAAATCTTCATATGAAATTGTTGATCAGAAAAACTTGTATATATAGCATTTTTAGGTCAAATGAAAATTTTTTCAACTCAAGTGAAACCTTTTTCAAGTCTAGTGAAGTCTTTTTCTATTGAAATGAAATCTTTTCAATTGAATTGAAACCTTTTTCAATGGAAATTAAATTGACAAAAGGTTTCAATTCAATTGAAAAAGGTTTCAATTCAATTGAAAAAGGTTTCACTTGTTTTGAAAAAAGTTTAACTTGAGTTGAAAATAGTTTCACTTGACTTGAAAAAAGTTTCACTTCAGTTGAAAAAAGTTTCACATGTTTTGAAAAAAGTTTAACTTGAGTTGAAAAAAGTTTCACTTTAGTTGAAAAAAGTTTCACTTGACTTGAAAAACGTTTCATTTGACTTGAAAAAAGTTTCACTTCAGTTGAAAAAAGTTTCATTTGACTTGAAAAAAGTTTCACTTCAGTTGAAAAAAGTTTCATTTGACTGAAAATGCTATATTAGTACTACTCATTTCATTCAAACTAGAAGTTCCCTACATTTCGGAATATCAATCTGTGGTTCTTGAGCCGTGGTTCTTTATCCAGCCTAGAGAAGGGAGAAGATACGGTGCGAGTCGATGTCATCGGCGTATGCCAGTAGTTGCACACTCTTGTGATACCAGATCTTCCTCTGCGGTTAAGTTCTGCAGCTCCAATTATCTTTTCCAGCATCAGGTTACAGAAATCGCACGAAAGGGAGTCACCTCGTCTGAAACCCCGTCTGTGGTCTCGAAGGGCTCGGAGAGGTCCTTCCCAATTCTGACGGAGCTGGTGGTATTAGTCAACGTCGTATCGCATAGCCGTTTAAGTTTTGCAAGGAAACCAAATTCAGACATTCAAAAGCGGCTTTAAAATCGACAAAGAGATGGAGTCTGTCGCACAATACCCTTACTAGGACCTTATATGTGATATTCATGAGGCTTATCCCACTACAATTGGCGCGTAATATGGAGTCTCCTCTTTTTGTGGATTGCGCAGAGCACACTTAAGTTCGCATCGTCAGGCATGCGCTCGTCCGACCATATTCTGCATAGGAGTTGATGCATGTTCCTTATCAATTCTTCGTCGCCATTTTTGTATAGCTCAGCTGGCTAGCCGTCAGCGCCCGGTGGCTTTTTATTCTTAATCCGACATATTGCTATTCGCACTTTGCCATGATCGGGTAGCGGAACATGCCTATCATCATCTGCTATTGGGGATTCGGGTCGTACATCTTTTCCTTCAGCAATTTCACTCTTGCCGTTATCTAGCAAGGAGGAGTTGTGGATCCATCCACAACTTAAGTACGTACGCTCTGGAAGTCAATTACCAGATCGCTGTTATCATTCCGGCAGGAATTTGCCCCGCTCCTGCAACCTGCAGTCATATGCCTGACTTTTTGATAGAATTTTTGAGCATCATTCCTATCCGCCGGCATCTCGAGCTCTAAAGTTGCCAGAATAGCCCTATTAAATCTTATTGTATGCTTATAACGAAATGTACATGTGTATATAGAAGTTCTCATAGATTTTCCGATAAACTCAAGCACATCCTTCTAAGCACATATTTATGTACATATTTGCATTAGCACAAACTCCCTTATTTTTGCATTAATTTGCTTTTACTTAAACTTTGAAAATTGAGACCGTATGGCGTACGTTGCCAAACGCCGAAACCTGTCAATTTAATCCATGGAAATGGATAAAACACAGAAACAAAAACAAAAACAAATAAATGCGAAAACCATTGGCAAATTTACATTTACTTTACATGTACGCAAATTGTTTCTGGCAGTCTGTCCACCCCCAAAAGTTGTAATGAATGAATGAAGCGAATGTGAAATGAAATGAGCGAAATGAAATGAATGACTGCGTGAATTGAGGTAAATTCGTTTGGAAAGTTTACCAAAAATTCGTGCATTTTCTTTTACTGATTAAAGTTGTCACAAAAGTGCTGTGCTGAGTTCGCAGTGCACTAAGATGAAGGCGCCCTAGACATCCAAGGGTGGTGAGGTATGTACATAGGTAGTAGAGTAGCCAGGAACTCTAGAGAATGGCGGCGCGCGGCGTAGTGGTAAGTAAGAGACGAATGTCAGACTGTATGTAAGGGGATTCCAAGCGACGCGCAACTTGATTATTGCCAAAAACAGACGCATGCCAGACAGTTTGGCTTGAAGGTGTTGTTGTTGCTGTTTTGGTATATTTTGTTGTTTATCTTTTGTTGTTGTTGTTGTTGGCAGAAAGCGCCTGCTTACACTTAAAGATGCTGGCATATAAGCAAACACGCGATCAAATCGAGAATAAAGTACCCACACTCAAGCACAAATAACACTGTGTGATAGTGAAAAAGTACTTTTGGCGAGACATACCTCAAGTTGTAGGTCTAGTTACGTGTGTATGTATTAGGGATTCCAATCCCGGGATCCCGGGATCCCGCCCTTTTTGACTCCCCGGAAATCCCGGGATTACTAGAATTTTATCCCCGGGATTTTCGGGATAAAATAAAGAGAGAATATTCCCCTATTATAGCAATGAAAAATTGTATTTTATATAATTTTTATTGGTCTCAGATCTGTATACTAATAGCGTTTCCTATTCTGAACGAAAATGTTGCATTATTACATGGCAGCATTATCAACATGTGCCCTGTGCCCTATGAAAATGGTGCATTTTTCATGTGATAAATGAAACAAAAATAATGCAACCCTTTTGTGCTAAGAACAGAAAATGTTGCCCCTTAGTCGGGCCAGTTTTACATTTTGTCTATAGAACAAACAGCCCTAAAAAATGTGTGGAATCTTTGTGGAAGAGAATAAAAAAACTTGACAGTCCGAAGAAAATGCAGAATAAGTTTGACATTTTTGCCAGAATAAAAAAAGCATAGTAAGGATTAATATTTTTGATTTAATAACACTACAAATAATTGAAAAAAAAAAATACCAAGAAATTCAGGTTTGGGGTAGAATAGATATGGGCCTGCTGAGCTCGAAACTATTTTTTTTTTTTTTTAATTTTTTGTATGGTTAGGTTTTTTTGGTTATCACTTCATTGAAAAATTATTTTCGCGGGAGACACAAATGCGATAATCACAAGCAGTGCAGTACCTCGTTCGAAAGACAATTAAAATTGTCGATGTACAACTTGTAGTAGTTAAGTTTTTGTAGGAAGTTGTAAAATTCAGGAAAGTTTTATTCTTTTAAAAATTAGCCTGCTTAATTGTGGTTATCGCATTTGTGATTTCCGAAAATAATTTTTGAATGAAGTGATAACCAAAGAAACACCAAATTACCGTTATCTCAAAAACCTAACCATACAAAACATTAAAAAAAAATAGTTCTGAGCTCAGCAGTCCCATACCTATCCTCCCCCATACCTGAATTTTTAGATATTTTTTGGCTGTAAACTAGTGTAGTTAAATTTTTTTTGTTGTGAAATACGCGTTGTAAGGAAACGTACGTTAGGTATTTTTTAAATCGTTAGAATTCTTGTGGTAAAATTCATTTGATAATTTCTATTTCCGGATTTTTGGCCATTTATTTCTCAAAGGTTTTTGCAATTTCCTCCCAAGAAAAGTAAATAATGGAAGAAAATGGAAGAAAATGCAAAAAAAATTCAAAAATAAAATTAGTAAAAACCAGGAAAAAGTTTAATTTTATTTGAGAATTTCACATTACGTACTAAAATAAAATACGCAGTTGTATACACGGAATTCATCTCAAAATTTCTGCATCCGATTTTTAATTTTTTTCCGAATGTTGTATTAATTTTCAGTATTTTTCGGCAAGCTTGGAAATATTCGCTTAAACGAAGTACGTCATTAAATTCTAAAAATTTGTATTGGAAATTATCAAATGATCACAAGCTTTATTATTAATATCCTATAAGTACCAACTGTAAAGGCAAATGTTTTGCATGTAATTTTCTTTGTTTGTTGCGTTTTTTAAAGTAACTCTTATTATAATACGCATGATTTTACGTTCCTATTTTATTTTGTTACTAATGAAATAATAAAGATGGCAATAAAAATCAATTTTTTCTTTGCACTTTAAAGTTGTAGCGTTCCTCGAAATATATATTTACTTTTTTCAATCCCAAAATGTGGGAAAATAATTAAGGTCCAAATCCCGGGATCCCGGGATTATAAAAACAAATCTCGAAAATCCCGGAATCGTAAAAATCGGAAAAATTGGAATCCCTAGTATGTATGTATATAAAAACTGCATACTTTCTTATATTATAAATGTGAAATGGAAATTGTGTTTAAACTCAATTGGCGAGAAAACCGCTGAACGGATTCTCACGAAACTTTGCACAGCTAATATAATTACTATAGGCATATTTTTACTCTGATTAAAAGGCAGGGATGGGCACTTCCCAGAAAAAAATTTTCTTTTCTTTCGTAATATCTCTTGAAATATTTGTACTAGAATAATGAAAATTTGTGTGAAGGAATAATACATAATTATATACTCAACGGATAAACAATATAGGGCTTGGTAAAGCAGGGATGGGCACCTACCATACAAACTGAAACTTTTACAGCGAATATCTCTGGAAATATTTTTAGTAGCTTACTGAAAACTGGTGTGAGGGCATATGAGATAATTACATACTCAAGGGATACAAATTTTATGTCTTAGTAAAGCAGGGATGGGCACCTTCAATACAAACTGAAACTTTCACAGCGGAAATCTCTTGAAATATTTATAGTAGGGTTCTGAAAATTGGTGTGAGCGCATATGAGATAGCTACGTACTCAACGGACAAAGAAAAATAAGGAAACTATCTTTGGAGTCAAGAATGATATTTTTTCTATGTAACTTTTTAGACTAACTCAATATGTTAATATTTTTAAAAGCACGTGGTGTGAAACCCGCGGGTAACCTCTAGTTTCCAATATACCCCATAATCTGGATATAGGCGCCAAAAACCCGCTTTTCATAAGTTATGTCATATATTGTACTATAACTTTTTCTCTGTTCATCGAGTCAACATGATGTCGATTGATGTCGATGAAAAGACGACATTTTGCCGCTTTTAACAGTATACGAACAGTTAATGTATCTTGATAAATGCCGGAGAAACTGTAAAAAAATTTATCACAAATCCAATTTTTTGTTAATTTTTTTCATTTTTAATCACGGATTTCTCGATGAATTTGTTTACCAGTGTACATGTAAAACTATTTTAGAACAATCTCCTATTAATTCTATTTGCAACTACATATGTATAACTTTTGCATATCCCCGTAGGCGTTCCTAGGATATTCTACTTTAATCAATTTCTACTGTGAAATTTTTCATACCAAAATTGCTAAATTTATTTTCTACCTCAACCCAGGTAACACGCGGTTTAATAATTTTAGTATGAAAAATTCCATAAGGTAAGGCCTATAACATACATATGTTAACCTCGAACCAGAGATGTAGAATAATTATTATTTCATTTTGAAATTATAAAAAAGTCTTACAAATTTTCTTCAGAATCATAAAAGTCTTTTGATAATATTTTTTTCCTGAAATGATAAAAATCTTCTATAATTATTATTCAGAAACTTATATTTTAAAAATCTTTCCATAATAGTTATTTCAATTATATTTTTTTTAAGTCTTCAAAGACTTTTATATTGAGACAAATTTGAAAAAAGTCTTTGCGTAATTATTATCAGTAACAAATTGTTTTTTATATCTTCAAAGACTTTTTCATTGAGACAAAGTTCAAAAAAGTCTCAGAAAATTTTCAATAACTGTCATATAAGTATAAAATAAGAAATTTCCAATTTGAAATTGTATGATAGATTTTTATCGAAGATATAAAAAATAAATTTGTTACTTAAAATAATTACTTAAAGATATTTTTGAAATTCGTCTCAATGAAAAAGTTTTTGAAGACTTAAAAAACAATTTGTTGCGGATAATAATTACTCAAAGACTTTTTTCAAATTTGTCTCAATATAAGGGCCGATTTGATAATGAAATTCTTAAAGCTCCTTTTATTAAAGGAGCCTTTTAGTTAAAGAGCCATTTAAATGTTCTTTAAAGTGGGAGTGATTTCATAATCATATAAAATGAAAAGGCTCCTTTAACTTCAAATGATTGTCATAAATTTAAAAATATTGAAATTTAACATTTGGTTTTTTTTTCTGAAAATAAATAAATTTTTTGATTGCGGCTTTATTTTTATTTTTATTTTTTGTTTGAAAAAAGAAATAGAACAAAGAAGCATACGAAAGGTCATCCAATCTAACAAAAGAGGAAGAAGATGAATATTGCATTATATGTAGGACTCAACAAACAAAACAACAAACCAAATCCGTTCAAAAATTTTATTAAATTTTTGGTATTTGATTTTGACAGACTACGGAAATGAAATTTTTTCTGGCAGAAGGAACCTTTAAATAACTTAAATGCCCGTTTTTGGGTATTTAACTTTAAAGGAACTTTTATCTTCAAAAAGACTTTATGAAATCGATCAGCAAATTAAAGGCTCCTTTAGAATTTAAAAGAACTTTTAATTTGATTATGAAATCGGCCCTAAAAGTCTTTGAAGATATAAAACAAAATTTCTTATTCATAATAATTACAAAAAGACTTAAAAAAAATATCTCAGAAATAACTATTATGGAAAGACTTTTAAAATATGTTTCTTTCAATAATAATTATTTTTTGATTTTTATTTTTTCTCTTATAATAATTACAACTCTGCCTCGAACAAAGTACTTTCAGTTTTTTTATTTTGTCACACAGTGTAATCTGTGTATGTATGTTAGGGTGGTTCCCAAATGTATGGAGACAAATTTTATAGTTTAATTTCTTGTATATTTAATGCATAAAATCAATGGTCCTGTACTAAAAAATACCAAATGCAAATTTTGGTCGCGATCGGAGGTGGTTAAGGGGTGTAGCAGAGGGGTCAAAGTTCAGATTACCATATAAAGACCAAAAAATTAAAATAATTTTTGTATATCTAATGGCTAAAGTTGATAGTCTTGTACTCAAGGATACCAAATGTAAATTTTGATCCCGATTGGAGGTGGTTAAGGGATGTCATATGATTATGTGAAATTTATATGTGATATCTTTGGCCGTGCTGTTACCAATGTGGGGGGTGAGACCGAAGAAAACAGCTAATTTGATTTTAAGATCACCCTAATGTATGTATATCTATTTGTATGGTTGTCTACGAAATTGTACCAAAAAGCAACGCGCCAGGACTATCGAGAGCGAAAGTGAAATCCTTCATATGCACAAGATTAAAATCGCATTTAATCTATAGTTGAGGTGGATGAGTGTGGTGTGCTGTATATATGTACATATGTATTTATGTAGTATATGCATAGTGGTTGTTGTTTTCGCTTAGTTTACATATATGTATATGTACATACATTTGTATATGTATGTATTTCCTAATATACCTATGCTGGCGTGTGCATGTTGGCATATCGTGTGGAAATTAATCAAGAAAACAAACCATGTGAACGCAAATGAATGAACGTAGAACCGGACCGGATATAAGATTGTTGTAGTTGTTTTGATGCTGCTGCTATTATTATTATTGTTGTTGTCAAAGAGTCTCACCAAGCATCCCAAAAAGGGGGTTTTTGCATGGCCATGCATAGTTAGTTCGAAAGGAACTTGAATGAGTACGATGCGTATATAGAAGTACATAGACATACATATGTTCATATGTGCCCTGCAAAAAATGCGATTTATCCGGGATGTGTCCGATATCAATCGCAAGGGAGCATGCGTCTAATACAATTTTACATCCCTTTATATGGAGTGAATTGATCGCATTTGTTCGAGCATGTCCTATGAAGAGACTAATTGTTTAACTTGTATACCCGAACGGGTACCAATGTAGATTAATCGCTTTCATCCCGAACGGGTACCAATGTAGATTAATCGCTTTCATCCCGAACGGGTACAAATGTAGATCAATCGCTCACATCCCGCATGGGTACAAATGTAGATTAATCGCTTTCATCCCGAACGGGTACCAATGTAGATTAATCGCTTTCATCCCGAACGCGTACAAATGTAGATCAATCGCTCACATCCCGCATGGGTACAAATGTAGATTAATCGCTTTCATCCCCAACGGGTAGAAATGTAGATCAATCGCTTTCAGAACGAACGGGTACAAATGTAGATTTTTCCAAGTTGTTAGCCAAGGCAATTTTTAATAACAATCTTTAAAAAATTGGAAATGTTCATACATATTTAAATAAAGATTATATAATGTTTTACTTTTGTAAAAAAATCTCAATAAATAAATAAAAAATTATAAGTTTTGAGTATGCATTATATGAGCGTAATGTAAAGGATTTTTTCATAGGATATTGTAGACAACATTTTGTTAAAATTATTATTAATAATTGTTATTAAAAGAAAGAGTGTTCAATTCGTTTTACCGGTTGTTCTACAATTTTTTAAATACATTGCTTATTTTTGAAAAATTTCTACATTTAAGGAATCTAGATTTTTACCCGTTCGGAATGAAAGTGATTAATATACATACATTTATACCCGTTCGGGTTGAAAGCGATTATACTACATTTATACCCGTTCGGAAACAATTGGTCTACAATTAGTCTACATTTATACCCGTACGGGAACAATCAGGGACTAATTGTGGAGCGATTGTTCTCGAAAGAGATCAATCCGGGACAAATCTCTTTCGGGATTAATCGCACATTTTTTTGCAGGGTGTGTATGCACTTATGTATGTATATAAGCTCATATATGTAAATAATTGGATGATTTATATATACATATGTATGTATGTACATATACGTACAATCCACTCCACTAAGCATAAACCTGAGCTGAATCGAAATCGTATGCCAAGTGAAACAAATTTAAATACTAGAGAAATCATCATAAATAAATAGTCTTAAGGGAGACGAATTGCTAGAATTGCGCTTTGGCTTTGATAGTCCTTTTGTTGTTTTGTATTAGTTTTAGCTACAGGCACATACCTACCACATACATATGTATGTATATGTATTTGTAGAGAAACTTTAATTCCCTTCATCAAAACTCTCGATGTACATACCACCTAATCTTTCTTTCAATTTGTGTATGGAAAGTGCAGATATTAAGTACCAATGCACATTAGAGCGTATCGCAAAAAAAAAAGTTTTCTCGAACATTTTAACCCTCTAACGAACTTAGAAAGAGGTACCAATTTTTCGAACTTTGTAGAAAATGGGCCAAAACAACCTTTTCGTGGGGTGTTAGAGAGTTAAAATGTTCTAGAAATTATTTGCCATAAAATTTCACTGGCGTGTCTCCTCAGAAAAAATCTTTGCAAGAAGAAGGTAAAAGACCACAGAAAGCATAAAACATACATACATACTTATGTTCCTCGGAATGTGAAATGTGTTTTATTTCGGGTTGTATGGAGGCCATCGAAATACTTTCGTCGAAAAAGATTAGTGATTTTTGACGACGTTTAACATGCAGGCATAAAGAAGTTGCATTAGGCTCATAGAAACTAAGTACTGAGTGGTAAGTACCCCAATGGCGCACATAGGGTTAATGCGATTAAACAGCGAAAGCTGCTCTCTCAAGGCAAAAACACGGCTGTATTAAACTTTACGATGAGACTATAAATATCGAAGATATAAAGAAAAAAATATTTGTGCGACATCTAGCGGCGTCCAAAAAAATATTGTTCCGTTTTCCAAAAGACAACACACTCTAAAAAAAAAACGTTGTAAATCTAAAGACTTTCGCTGTTAAATCAACTACTTTCCGCAGTTGAAATGTGCCCAACAACGTTCCGTTGTTGTTTCAGAGGTGCGAGCGTTGTTGATTTAAGTCAATAACGGAGATTGTTGGAAAAAATTTTCACCTAAAAATAAATTTTTGTTTGCATTTTACTCTTCATCTTCTCTCCGCTCGGGTCCCAACTGCAAATATGTAGCCTCCGCTTGGTCTCCTATTCTTCTCTCCTTCTTATCATTCACTGGTTGCTATCTTTATATCTTATTCTGATTTTTCTTCTTTATTTTATATTCTCCTCCGGATTCGAACCATGACATCAACCTGAAATTCTATCCAATCATCACATAGTGGAACATTCAACATTATATTGAATTGTAGTAACCTATTTATACTTCCATTTCCTAAAAAGGAATCCATGAATTATTTGAATCATTGTAAAAACAAAATTTAAAAAAATTTGTTCTCATTAGTTTTGTTTACAACGGAAACTGTTGGATCAAATACTTTTGCCTTTAAATCAACAACGGGGAGAAAATTGTTGCTAAAAATAAACTTTTTTTTGGATTTTTCTCTTCATCTTCTCTCCATCATAATTTTTTTTTGTTGGTTTTCTCACAAAAAAATATTTTCTCACAAAAAATTTTTTAAAGGCAAGCAAGTTTTTGAATCAACAACGCCCGTTTTTGAATAAATTGTTGGATCAAAAACTTTGCTGTAAAAACAAATACTTTTGTTGTTGAATCAAAGACGGAGATTCAACAGCCGAAAGTTGTTGGTTTAACTACGGGAATTTTTTTCAGAGTATCTAGAGGGGTCTTAAGATAAACTTTTTTTTAGTACCTATAATGCGTGACGCCCTAATGTATCATAATGTGCATATGGAGTTTTGTATGTAGATTTAGGATTGTTTAAGTGCTAAACTCCAACACCAAATATGCTCAGTTTAATGCCCATTTAATAGATTTTTTCTAATACTGGCCGTCCCGTGGCTGTAGTGCAAATTTTCGTTTCTTTGGCAATGGTGTCTAAGTATTGGCACTACTCGGACTTGAAACTAGTCAAGGATTTTCACTCTAGTGCACCCTTTAGAGCTTCTGAAAAGTGTTTTTTTTTTATCATTAAAACAACAACAAAATTTAATTTTTCGGAAACGAAAAAGTGAGCTGAACCAATTTTAGGAACAGCCGAAGAAAAAAAAAAGCAAAAATTTGACCAAAAGTTTGGTCATTCAAAAAAACATATCAGCTCTGTGTGCTATTCATATTGAATGTATTATGTAATTATTACATATTGAATGTATTATGTACATATATACATGTATAAATAGATATATACATACATATGTCCATATACATATGTACCCATGTATGTACATGAAATTTAATATTCAGCAAGCGTATGCATTTTCATTTCTAAGAAGTAAATTTGCACTTTCGCTGGTTTAATGAATGCAGCACCAGTTGGAGTTACAAAAACTCTCATTAATATGTATTAAAATGTTCAACTTCATGAGTATTTAAATATTTATTTATGCGAAGCATAAGAACTTATCTACATATAAAAGTCTAGTCAGATAGAGATAATGACTCACTTCCAAAATTGTACATCTGTTCTCGAAAAGGATTCGCAGGAGTACTAAATATTTGCGAGCATTTTGATTGGGTAATTTGGAATTTCTGCAGCTAGTTATAATAATAATTATAATTACTCTTCGAAAGCAATTAATGAATATACTTAATTGGGGAAATTGCTATTTTCAGTTTCTATGTACATGCAAATATATTGTATATATGTATGCAAATGCCATTGCGCATGGGCGCTTATATAAGTACGTAGTACATAATTTAGCAAATCGCTGAAATTACGCAAATTGAGTGCCAATGACGTTTTCATACACAGCCCCTCATGCATATGCACTTATAGGCTTGACAGACGGCAGCGATAATCCCGATTACTGCAACAATTAATTCGACTCAAATTTTACCCTAAAAGACGGCAAGTATTGCGGATTAGCAAAACAGCTGAAGGAAGGTAGGCGCAGCGGCGAATTCAAAAATTTCTCTCTTTTATTTCCCAAGGGAGAGTGGTAACAAAGAACGTAAATTTTATAAGAAGGGAGAATCCGCTCACGAAAAATGTAGCGAGTGAATTACGAAATTGGCTGAAATTTCAATCCAGGATGAATTTCTGTTTTGATTCTTTCATCCGTAATTTCGTGGCGAAATAAAGTTAACGCCATTTTTGTTTCAATTTATTCTTTGTCATTTGCTTTTCTACCCAATGCGAAATTTGAAGAGCCATAACATATGTTCAAAATCAAAATATTTAGCTTATTATTTATATTAAGTATTATTTAAATAATAACTAAATATATATTTTAAGTGGTTCTACAATATATATATAATTAATAATAACATGTTTATCTCTATACATTACGTGTTGTTATACATATATTGTTTATGACAATATGCAAATTTATTGATCATATACATTTTTTGAACATTCTAACAATGGATGTTATCGAAATCAGAATTTATGGTGTTTAAATTTAGCAATATATCAAATAATTATGATTTCCATTTTTATTTTGTCTTTCCAAATGCTGATTATGCGCACAGGGCATTCTGGCTGCACAAAGAAGAAAATGCGATAGAGCTACGCACACATCTTACGTAGGCCACATACCCTGCAAAAAATGCGATCACTCCGGGATACATCCGGGACAACTCGCAAGGGAGCATGCGATTACTACCCATTTGTATCTCTTTATATGGGTTGAAGTGTTCTCTTTTGTTTGAGCATGTCCTATGAAGAGACTAATTATACCCAGTTTGTACCCGAACGGGTAGCAAAAGCGCACAATTGTACCCGTTTTGTACCCGAACAGGTAGCAAATGCGACACATCCATTTGTGCGACTAATTGTACCCGTTTGATACCCTTTCGGGTACAATTCGTCTACAATTAGTATACATATGTACCCGTTCGGGTACAATTGGGAACAATTGTAGACTAATTGTACCCGAAAGAGAGCGCTCCCGGACAAATCTTTTTAGAGACTCGTCGCACACTTTTTTACAGGGTAGGTATACAGACAATTTTTATTGTGTTGGTGTCCGCGGTTTTTTTTCGCGATGTTGACAAATAACATGGGCTTCGATTGGCTGCTTTTGTTTTTGTATCACCACACATATCTGCTTCTTCGCTATTCTGTTCTAGTGACATATACCCAATGCCAAGATGCCTAACACATTACACCTTTTGAACGACCAATACCACAATTTGTACACAATGCAAACTGATTTACAATGTGCATAAAGAAGTGTATAGAGCATTGGTGGGCAAATGAAATGTAAGCATGTATTGGTAACCGCGAGCGTTAAGTGGCTACCATGGGACAAAGATCATTTGCAGTCAGTTGATTAACAAACAACAGCGAAGCAACATCGTGCGCCGCTTGATTGTTTTATGATACTATTTATGCGCGTACCTATATGTGTTTCTCACTCGCACTGTTCGCAGTGAAAAATTATTTAGAATTGCCCTAAATGCTTTCATTCATTAAATAGCGCATAATTTACTATTGCATAAAAAATAAAAGCAAAGCGACGATACGTGTCATCCCTTTGCTTGCTGAAACACAACTGACATGAAAATTCTGTTCTAACACCACTGTGACTCAATTGATTTTTCGCTCTCAACAGCAACTGAAATAAGAGCGTAAGAATACGTGTGCTGAGAGTAACTGCTCATATGAGTCAAAACGCCCATCAGTGGTATAGAGTTTACAAATATTAATTTTGTTATTTTTTGAGTTTGGTTTTGTTTGTGAGGTTTGTATATGTACATATATGCAAACATCATCTATTCTATAATCTACATTTTCGCTGTTGGGTATATTCGTAAATGCTTTGCATTTTTGGTTCTAATGATGACGATCTTACTTCTTTGGCAAACCAGTTTTGCCTATGATTATTTATGTATGCATGTACGTAAGTTTCTATATCCAACTGGCAGACTCGAATTTAACATTTTGTATGAAAGAAATGCGATTAATTCGGGACGTGTTCGGGATCAATCGCTTACATCCCGAAGGTTGCAAATGTAGTTTAATCTCCTTCATTCAAAGCTATAAGGCTATTTTTTGTTATGAAAATTTCTAAAAATGGTTAATTGTTATATGTATATGTATATTAGAACAAAGTTTATTCGATTCGGTTCCATCTTGTAGTGAAATCTTTTAAATTAAAATTAAGTATTTTCTCCAAATATTTTTATAAATCAGTCATGAAGATTTAAATAAAGATTATACAATAAGTTTTAAATAATATAATATAATATAATATAATATAATATAATATAATATAATATAATATAATATAATATAATATAATATAATATAATATAATATAATATAATATAATATAATATAATATAATATAATATAATATAATATAATATAATATAATATAATATAATATAATATAATATAATATAATATAATATAATATAATATAATATAATATAATATAATATAATATAATATAATATAATATAATATAATATAATATAATATAATATAATATAATATAATATAATATAATATAATCTATATATATAAAAATGGTGTAAAAAAATGTTACTAACCTCATCAGATGAGAACGGCTGGACCGATTTCTGTAAAATTTTTTGTTAGTTGTTCGTATTCTCGAGGAGAAGGTTCGTACGGAAGAAAATTTTGGAAAATCCCTCCGGAAAAGTCCGAAAATTGGAAAAATCGGTGTGTATGTGTGCATGTGTGGATGTGTGTCCTTTATAGACTCCCAAAGTAACCAACCGATCTTTATGAAATTTTCACCGTAAATTCACGTGGTATTAGCGCACATAATAAGGTATATAGAATTTCAAAAAAGAGTGAGCTTCCCGGAATACATTCCTAAATGTGGACCCAGATCGACCCAGCAAGTCTTGAAATGAAAGGTGTTTAACAGGCCTTCAACATAAAGTTATTTTCATTGCGATGCCTAGGCCGGGTCCCCAGATATGGGTCAAAACGTGGGACCGAGTGACCCTGGAAAATTTCTGAGCGATATTGGTATCAAATCAAAGCTGTTGAGGAGGACTTCAACAAAGAGCTCTTTAAATAGCGATGCATAGGCCGGGTTCCAAGATTTGGGTCAAAGCGTGGACCCGGATAACCTCTGAATGTTTTCGAGCGATATTGGTAGTAAATGAAAGGCGTTGAGCAGGGCTTCCACATACAGCTATTTTCATTGTGATTTCTAAGGCTATTTCCCAGGGATGGCTTAAGTAGTGGGCCCGGATGGTGATGGACAGTTCCGGTAAGGTAAAGGTAGATAGTACGTATAGGAATAGGAATAGGGATATGGATATGGATAGGGATAGGGTTAGGGATAGGGATAGGGATAGGGATAGGGATTGAGATATAGATATAGATATAGATTGAGATGAGATTGAGATTGAGATGAGATTGAGATTGAGATTTAGATTTAGATTGAGATTCAGATTGAGATTGAGATTAAGATTGAGATTGAGATTGAGATTTAAATAGAGATAGGGTTTGAGATAAAGATAGGGATTGGGGGCAGTAGGTTTGTCGCGGCGAATATAACTATAACTTTTATTCAGAGAATAGACAATTTTTTTTATTATTCGCAGTAATTAAGATGGACTTTAAGATAATGGTTAGCAATACAGTAATCAAAGACTTTTCTTTAGGCTTCATAGGAATAAATTTTAGCAGAACAACGTCTGCCGGGTCAGCTAGTATAATATAATATAATATAATATAATATAATATAATATAATATAATATAATATAATATAATATAATATAATATAATATAATATAATATAATATAATATAATATAATATAATATAATATAATATAATATAATATAATATAATATAATATAATATAATATAATATAATATAATATAATATAATATAATATAATATAATATAATATAATATAATATAATATAATATAATATAATATAATATAATATAATATAATATAATATAATATAATATAATATAATATAATAAAATATAATATAATATAATATAATATAATATAATATAATATAATATAATATAATATAATATAATATCTATATATATAAAAGGAAGTGGCGTTAGTACAAACGCGTATAACTCAAGAACGCCTGCACCGATTTGCATGATTGACACCAATTTAGATTGTTCTCTGGCCAGAATAGGAGAATATCCAATATAATTCCCGAAAAATTCAAAAAAAAAAATTTATTTTCCCATACATTTTGTATATCTATATATATAAAAGGAAGTGGCGTTAGTACAAACGCGTATAACTCAAGAACGCCTGCACCGATTTGGATGATTGACACCAATTTAGATTGTTCTCTGGCCAGAATAGGAGAATATGTGGCGTTAGTACAAACGCGTATAACTCAAGAACGCCTGCACCGATTTGGATGATTGACACCAATTTAGATTGTTCTCTGGCCAGAATAGGAGAATATCCCATAAAATTCCCGAAAAATTAAAAAAAAAAAATTATTTTCCCATACATTTTGTATATCTATATATATAAAAGGAAGTGGCGTTAGTACAAACGCGTATAACTCAAGAACGCCTGCACCGATTTGCATGATTGACACCAATTTAGATTGTTCTCTGGCCAGAATAAGAGAATATCCCATAAAATTCCCGAAAAATTAAAAAAAAAAAATTATTTTCCCATACATTTTGTATATCTATATATATAAAAGGAAGTGGCGTTAGTACAAACGCGTATAACTCAAGAACGCCTGCACCGATTTGGATGATTGACACCAATTTAGATTGTTCTCTGGCCAGAATAGGAGAATATCCCATAAAATTCCCGAAAAATTCAAAAAAAAAAATTTATTTTCCCATACATTTTGTATATCTATATATATAAAAGGAAGTGGCGTTAGTACAAACGCGTATAACTCAAGAACGCCTGCACCGATTTGGATGATTGACACCAATTTAGATTGTTCTCTGGCCAGAATAGGAGAATATCCCATAAAATTCCCGAAAAATTCAAAAAAAAAAATTTATTTTCCCATACATTTTGTATATCTATATATATAAAAGGAAGTGGCGTTAGTACAAACGCGTATAACTCAAGAACGCCTGCACCGATTTGGATGATTGACACCAATTTAGATTGTTCTCTGGCCAGAATAGGAGAATATCCCATAAAATTCCCGAAAAATTCAAAAAAAAAAATTTATTTTCCCATACATTTTGTATATCTATATATATAAAAGGAAGTGGCGTTAGTACAAACGCGTATAACTCAAGAACGCCTGCACCGATTTGGATGATTGACACCAATTTAGATTGTTCTCTGGCCAGAATAGGAGAATATCCCATAAAATTCCCGAAAAATTAAAAAAAAAAAATTATTTTCCCATACATTTTGTATATCTATATATATAAAAGGAAGTGGCGTTAGTACAAACGCGTATAACTCAAGAACGCCTGCACCGATTTGGATGATTGACACCAATTTAGATTGTTCTCTGGCCAGAATAGGAGAATATCCAATATAATTCCCGAAAAATTCAAAAAAAAAAATTTATTTTCCCATACATTTTGTATATCTATATATATAAAAGGAAGTGGCGTTAGTACAAGCGCGTATAACTCAAGAACGCCTGCACCGATTTGCATGATTGACACCAATTTAGATTGTTCTCTGGCCAGAATAGGAGAATATCCCATAAAATTCCCGAAAAATTAAAAAAAAAATGTATTTTCCCATACATTTTGTATATCTATATATATAAAAGGAAGTGGCGTTAGTACAAACGCGTAAAACTCAAGAACGCCTGCACCGATTTGCATGATTGACACCAATTTAGATTGTTCTCTGGCCAGAATAGGAGAATATCCCATAAAATTCCCGAAAAATTAAAAAAAAAATGTATTTTCCCATACATTTTGTATATCTATATATATAAAAGGAAGTGGCGTTAGTACAAACGCGTATAACTCAAGAACGCCTGCACCGATTTGGATGATTGACACCAATTCAGATTGTTCTCTGGCCAGAATAGGAGAATATCCAATAAAATTCTCGAAAAATTAAAAAAAAAAATTTATTTTCCCATACATTTTTTACTTATGGTGAGAATTTGTATGATATTTTTTTGTAAAAAAGCTCCATAATAGCTCTGTGGATTATAATAAAAATCGAACATGTGCACGATATGGTTATTTCTTATACATTGTTTATAAAGCGTTCTTGATGATCAATGACGTTTATGTTTGCGGTGCGTTGTGACAAGCTTTCCAGCAACGACACTATTCTCAATTTTTAAGTATTCTCGCTAAATGGACCAAATGTGTCTCGCTGACAAAGAAATTAAATGTAATTTCGCTCTATCAATACATCGCGAACGCCAATCTACCACGAAAAAAGTTTGTAAAAGTTAATTGCATTGCGAACGCATTGTAACATAAATGCTGGTTCATGTATTGCCAGTAGATGGCGGTGTGTGTATCAACAAATGACCACAGATTTTATGAAATTTGAAAAGATTGCCGACACTTAATTTAAATATTAAATTTTTTTGTTTTGAGCATTCAGTTAATGAATAAAAAAAGTGAATGAGTTTTTATATTGTTAAAAAATAAATAACGGATTAACAAATTATAAGTTATAGAAAGTTTGATTTCAAAGACATAATTTAACGCAGGGCAACGCCTGCGGGGGCATCTAGTAATATAATATAATATAATATAATATAATTTAATTTAATATAATGTAATAAGTTTTACTTTTGAAAAAATTTGCCTACATTTATACCGGGACAAACCCTTTCGGGATTAATCGCATATTTTATGGAGGTGAATCTAAAATCCTGAAACTTATTAAACTTATTTGAAGTTAGGCGTCTAGATGAGTTTGAGGGAAGAAGTCCCAAACAAACCTTGATTCATAATTTTGATGCACCAGGCGCATATCAAAAATAAAAATAAGCGCCGAATTAATTTTGCATACGTATATATGTATGTACATATGTACACATATTTGCATGTCCATACATACATATGTATGCCAAATGTATGCATGCATAAGTCAGAGATTTCTATTTTCTATTCTTATTCGTTCTTATTACTTATTCGCGTCGAAAAACCAAAATAAAAAAGTCAAGTGAATTCGGGACGCGAAAAATAGTGTGATAGTCCAACCACTGACCGACGGCGTCATACCTCTCAGTTACCTCACGCAATAGTTCAAAATCGACACCATTCACGCACGCATACCCAACGCAAGAATCAGTTGTTTTCCTTTGTTTACGTTCTGCATTGTTTTTGGTTTGTTTGGAATGAGTTGAATAACAGCGTTACCATTGTACAGCAAAGTATACATGCACTTTTTGATTTCGTAGTAACTTGTGTTTGGTTTCGTAGTAATTTTTCTTGAAAATCGTATTATTCATAGAATTTATTAATAAATAAATTTTTAAATTGAAAATGTTGTATCATGATAATTTAAGACCAAATATTAATTCCAGTTTTGTTTACTTCTGACTCCGTGCTTCTACATTTTCTACTACTAATTCTTAAAGGCTTTTAAGAATATGTACATTAGGCATATAACAAATTTTGACGAAAAATTTGGCATACCACCACGTGGTGGCAAATATTGTACAAGTAATGAATATCACTTTTTTAGGTGATTTCGGTTCAAAAACGTTCCGCGCAAAAATGGATTTCTAAAAAAAAGTCAGATTTTTTTTTAATTTTTTTTTTTAATATTTTTATTTTTACATTTTTGTCAATTGTTATATGAAATAAGTTTTAAGTTTAAAGTATATGATGATTTACACAATGGTAAAATGTCTTGCACAATTTTAATTGCACGCTCTGCGCAGATGTACAAAACTTTTTTTGTTTTTTTCAGCAGTTCTGATAAAAAAGTAATTTCGTTTTGCGCGGAAACTTTATTGCAATTTCGCAAAAAAAAAAATAATGGGGTTCATACTTTTTTATGCTCTATTCGACTATATTATGCCGTTTTTCGTATTTGCAAAAATTGTAAAAAGTTATATGCCTAATAGTCAAATGTATTAAATGCAACAGTCAAAAATATCCACAATAGTCAAATTTAGTAAAGAAAACACAGCAGGAAAAACTTAATTTTCTTCTATTTAAATTTTTATCTCCATATAAAAACAAATAAAAACGATTGATACAATATGTAGTAAAATTTAGTAAAAAAAAACGCCAAAAAACCTTCATTTTCTCTATTTACATTTTTATTTCCTTGTAAAAAAACGATTGCGGCAATAGTCAAATTTAGTAAAAAAAAAACGCAAGAAAAAACTTAAATTTTTTTATTACATTTTTATCTCCATATTTAAAAAAAAATACACTTATGTTAACATAATTTTATAATCGGCAACATTCGGAATAGTTATTGAGGTACTTTGGGAGCATATTGAAAGATTCGTACTAATTTACTACAAAATGATCGCTCCGGCAAGCCTGTTGCAAAGAGAGCAATCAGCTGACACGTTATTACGTGAAAAATCAAACTGAGCTAGGTTTCTACGATACGTGCGTTAAAGGGGCTTTCGTCATGCGTTGGTGAGTGGGCATTTACACTACAACTCCATAAGACAGGTTGTGTCAGCTGACACGGGCTACGTGCGTGCGTCGTTGACTGGTTGGGCTATGAGGCAACTCGCGCATACTGGATTGAAATTTCAGAGCAAGGCAGATCTAGGAAGGTAGGCTCGGTGGCGAATTCAGAAACTACTTTTTTTATTTCCAAAGGTAGAGTGTAATGTCAAAATCCAAGCGAATTCGAAGCATGGCCAATAGGAATGAGCGAGTCCCAAGCGAATTCAGATTTTAACTAAGGCGAATTCTCATTTTGACATTACACTCTACCAATTACAATAACAAAATACATGGGAAATTTCTGAATTCGCCACCGAGCCTACCTTCCTAGATCTGCCTTGTTTCAGAGCAGATTTTATCGAACTCGTCCAAAATAACGAACATTCCCTTCTTATAAAATTTACGTTCTTTGGTGGTAATGTCAAAATCAAAGCGAATTCACATCATGGTCAATAGCAATGGGCGAGTCCCAAACGAATTCAGATTTCAATCAAAGCGAAATATAATTTTGACACTACACTCTACCAATTACAATAACAAAATACAATTGAAATTTCTGAATTCGCCTATGCGCCTACCTTCCTAGTTCTGCCTTGGATTCTTCTTTTTCTTCACTTTCATTCACAATAGAGATTTTTCGCCAGAGATGTCACTAGAAAATGCCCTAATCCGCTAAAATTTTGAGCACCAACTCAAGATATATTCCGGATTACCTCCACTTAATTCTCAAGGCCACTGTGGTGCAGTGGGTAGAGTGCTCGCCTGCTATGCCAGAGGTCTCGGGTTCAAACCACGGTCCGAGCAAAACACCAAAACAATTTTTCTAATTAGTAAAAATCCAATTGTTGGGTTTTTTAAGAGCAGCGGTCACCTCTCGGCAGTGGGCGGCATACTCTCCGAGTGTTTTTCTGCCATGAAAAAGCTTCTCACAAAAAATGCATTCGCCGTTCGGAGCCGGCATAAAACTGTAGGTCCACCCAATTAGTAGGAAAAACAAAAAGGAGCACACCTCGAATTGGGAGAGAAGCTCGGCCATAAAACTCGTCAGAGTTATAATAGAGCCATTGTATTATATTATTATTATTAATTCTCAAGTTAACTCCGAATTACAAAGCGGTTTTAAGCCCATATATTTTCATTAATAAAATATAAAATTTAGCATTGATGGTTTTTTTTTTCTGTGGACCTAGATATTTTATAAAAAAAATTTTGTCCGAGGAGCCCCATAGTGAAGTTTTATATCGAATAATTTTGTAGAATATTTAAACCTTATAGCGACATCTAAATGGCCATTTGTCGAACTCCTCTTTCTCGTTCTCGTTCTCTTTCTTTTTCTCTTTCTATTTATCTTTCTCTTCTTTTTTCTTTCTCTTTTTCTATTTCTATTTCTATTTCTATTTCTATTGGTATTTGTATTTGTATTTGTATTTGTATTTCTATTTCTATTTCTATTTCTATTTCTCTTTCTCTTTCTCTTTTCTCTTTCTCTTTCTCTTTCTCTTTCTCTTTCTCTTTCTCTTTCTCTTTCTCTTTCCTCTTTCTCTTTCTCTTTCTCTTTCTCTTTCTCTTTCTCTTTCTCTTTCTGTTTCTCTTTCTGTTTCTTTTTCTCTTTCTGTTTCTCTTTCTCTTTCTGTTTCTCTTTCTCTTTCTGTTTCTCTTTCTCTTTCTCTTTCTGTTTCTTTTTCTCTTTCTCTTTCTCTTTCTGTTTCTCTTTCTCTTTTTCTTTCTCTTTCTCTTTCTCTTTCTCTTTCTCTTTCTCTTTCTCTTTCTCATTCTCTTTCTCTTTCCCGTTCTCTTTCTCTTTCCCGTTCTCTTTCTCTTTCTCTTTCCCTTTCTCTTTATCTTCCTCTTTCTCTTTCTTTTTCTCTTTCTATTAATCTTTCTCTTCTTTTTTCTTTCTCTTTTTCTAATTCTATTTCTATTTCTATTTCTATTTCTATTTCTATTTCTATTTGTATTTGTATTTGTATTTGTATTTGTATTTGTATTTGTATTTGTATTTGTATTTGTATTTGTATTTGTATTTGTATTTGTATTTGTATTTGTATTTGTATTTGTATTTGTATTTGTATTTGTATTTGTATTTGTATTTGTATTTGTATTTGTATTTGTATTTGTATTTGTATTTGTATTTGTATTTGTATTTGTATTTGTATTTGTATTTGTATTTGTATTTGTATTTGTATTTGTATTTGTATTTGTATTTGTATTTGTATTTGTATTTGTATTTGTATTTGTATTTGTATTTGTATTTGTATTTGTATTTGTATTTGTATTTGTATTTGTATTTGTATTTGTATTTGTATTTGTATTTGTATTTGTATTTGTATTTGTATTTGTATTTGTATTTGTATTTGTATTTGTATTTGTATTTGTATTTGTATTTGTATTTGTATTTGTATTTGTATTTGTATTTGTATTTGTATTTGTATTTGTATTTGTATTTGTATTTGTATTTGTATTTGTATTTGTATTTGTATTTGTATTTGTATTTGTATTTGTATTTGTATTTCTATTTCTCTTTCTCTTTCTCTTTCTCTTTCTCTTTCTCTTTCTCTTTCTCTTTCTCTTTCTCTTTCTCTTTCTCTTTCTCTTTCTCTTTCTCTTTCTCTTTCTCTTTCTCTTTCTCTTTCTCTTTCTCTTCCTCTTTCTCTTTCTCTTTCTCTTTCTCTTTCTCTTTCTCTTTCTCTTTCTATTTCTCTTTCTCTTTCTCTTTCTCTTTCTCTTTCTCTTTCTCTTTCTCTTTCTCTTTTTCCCTTTCCTTTCTGGTTATATTCTCTTTCCCTTTCCGTGTTCTTTGCTCTTCCTTTTCCCTTTATCCATTTTATTTTCTGTACTCTTTCCTCTTTCATTCCCAACCCTTTTTGTAAAAATTATAATAAATTACTCATTTTCAGGCAAGGCACTTTCATGTAATACCTCTAACATAAAAATCAAACAAACTAAAGCGTAAAAATCAATTTTTGAACAGATGGCAACCCTTTTTTATTAAAATTATAATAAATTACTCATTTTTCACGCAAAGCTCAAGCCCTTTCATATGGTAACTGAAATTTAAAAATCAAGCAAACTATAAAGAATTAATGTGCATAAGTTAGAAACGAATTATAGTAGGAAAGAAACTAGCAAAAAAATTTCTATCAGATGTCGAAGGCAGGCAATAGCTCAGTGCTCGTTAAATTAAATAAATGTAAAGAATTAAATTTTTAAACAGGTGGCAACCATTTTCAAAAAAATTAAACCTTTGTGCACATCTACAGGTCCAGCTCTTTCATTTGACTTGCTATTTTCGAAAATCGGTTTAACTGTGTGCGTACAAAAAATTTTCTTAGCGTAACATGTATAAACAAAATTTGAGAAAAATATAACCTTTTATTGAATAAAACTTAATGTAAGTTCAAATTCACATTTTGAAAAAGTGTACAAGTTTATATGTACAATGTACATATATGTATGTGTGTATTTAAATATACACATTTCAATTTATAATTTGTTAATTAAGGAACTATAATAATCCGTTAACGGATAATACTACGTATAAAATCGTACACATCTCCAACTCCTATGGCGATAAACCTGGCCGGAAACTCGTTCTGTCCGCAACCAACAGTCCCCAATGCCACTGCACAAAGCTGATGGCATACAACGCCAGGAGCACCAACATCTCCATAACATGTGTTCGCTCGGCCGCTGTTTTCAGCACAAATCGTCGCTCCCAACGAAGACTAGCACGGTTCATTGTTCGCATGGAAGACTAACACACTTCGTTGATTGCGTGGAAGATTAGCACACTTCGTTGTTCGCGTGGAAGACTAGCATACTTCAGTTCTCTGCGTGGAAGACTAGCACACTTCGTTGTTCGCGTGGAAAACTAGCATGCTTCAGTTCTCTGCGTGGAAAACTAGCATACTTCGTTGTTCGCGTGGAAGACTAGCATGCTTCAGTTCTCTGCGTGGAAGACTAGCATACTTCAGTTCTCTGCGTGGAAGACTAGCATACTTCAGTTCTCTGCGTGGAAGACTAGCATGCTTCACTTGTTTGGGTGGAAACTAACATACTTCTGTTTGTTAGAAATAAGCTTAGGGGTTAAGCACATAAGGAGGATTGTCCGAGGAGTGAAAGATATTTTATAAGTAAGTGCAAGAACAATAATTCATACTGAAATAAAACTTTAAACAGGAACCAAACTATATGAAAAGTATATGAGTTTCAAATATTCCTAGACTTGTACTAGGCCTACTTTTAAGTATGTGCATATGTTGTGCAAATAAAACCTGGATTTCGCATCAAATAAAACACCGCATTAGTTATTGCTCGGAACTCTATATTTATATATATGTAGATATGACTAGTGCTTTGGTACTACACAAAAAGTGTGCACAATGTTTTTAAAAAATAGAACCGTGCTAGTCTTCGTTGAGAGCGACGATATATAAATATAGAGTTCCGAGTAATAACTAACGATACTTTTCATATAGTTTGGCTGAAGGTTCCTGTTTAAAGTTTTATTGCAGTATGAATTATTGTTCTTGCACTTACTTATAAAATATCTTTCACTCCTCGGACAATCCTCCTTATGTGCTTAACCCCTAAGCTTATTTCTAACAAACAGAAGTATGTTAGTTTCCACCCAAACAAGTGAAGCATGCTAGTCTTCCACGCAGAGAACTGAAGTATGCTAGTCTTCCACGCAGAGAACTGAAGCATGCTAGTCTTCCAGGCGAACAACGAAGTGTGCTAGTCTTCCACGCGAACAACGAAGTGTGTTAGTCTTCCACGCGAACAACGAACCGTGCTAGTCTTCCACGCTAACTGAACCGTGCTAGTCTTCGTTGGGAGCGACGAAATATGCCACGGTGCAAAGGCAACATTAGGGGCACGTCTATAATTGCGGAGGCACTCACGCCAATTCTTTACGTATAAAGAACACGTCCTCAACTCCGTCTCGCATTGTTGTGCCTCTTGGCTTATTAAACCCCAACCGCTCACCTCCAGTCTGCTTTGCTCCGGCAACAAAGAATCCCATAGCTTTATTGGAGCGATTGCTGGATTGCCAAAGGGAAAGAAGTCACGCACTTGAAGAAGAGTTTTGCGAGAATTCATTAGTTGATTACTGTTGGTACTCTGAAAAAAATACCCGTAGTTAACTCAACAACTTTCCGCTGTTGAATCTCCGTCTTTGATTCAACAGCAAAAGTATTTGTTTTAACGGCAAAGTTTTTGATTCTACAACTTTCCATAGTTAATTCAAAGACGGGCGTTTTTGATTCAAAAACTCCCTTGCTGTTGAAAAATTTTGAAGTAAATAAAAAATAGAAAATTGTTTTTTTCAAACTCGTTCAATTAATTTAAATTTTCGGGAAAAATATTTATATGTACATACATATATGCAATATATGTATAATTACAAATAAAGGTAAGGTCACAATAATGATATTATTTATATATTATTATAATATACATATTAAAATTATATGTATGTACATACATATATACGTTGAAAAATTTATTTTGTATTTTCAGATTAAATATGTTTGATTATCCCGTTTTTCCGATAGCGAGCAATCGAACTAGCCAAATCTGCAGGTAAAACTTGTCGGCGATGAGAAAATAATCAAGTTATTCTTGTCGTGGGAGTTATGTACAGGTGCATTGATGAATGCGGTATCAAAAATATTGAACTGCTTGCAATGATGCACTCCCACGACATCGACGAAATATTACATAAACAAGAACTCATCGCCGACAGGATAAAATCCCGCAAACCTACAAATGTGGCGGTCGGAAAACAATAAAGAATGTGTTATGAAATAATAAAAAAATAAGTTGAGTTTATGTGTTTGTGTTTGTGTAAAAAGCCCTGCAGACAGTGATAGTCACTTGATATATCATTTGAGGCGCACGATTGATGGATAATTCTGTCACACACTGCCTACAAGTTTCCATAATTTTTATATGGACGGTGTGAAAAATGTGATGAGAACCTTTGTGTCCGTATCTCTTTTCATCAATCGCCTTGTTCAAATGATGTATCAAATGACCATCACTTGTTTGGTGAAACCGGGCCTTAGTATTAATATTACATACTATGTAAACATATATATTATATAAAAAAAATAAAATAAAATAAAATAAAATAATATCTATTATATTAAAAAATTTACTATTGTTTACGATTTTTTTGATGTTAACTTAAAAGCGTAAGTATTTGCTTCAATGGTGCCCGTTTTTGGACCAAAAACTTTTGCTGTTAGTTCAAAAGCAAAAACTGTTAGCTTGAATACGAAAAGTATTTAAATCAACGGTGCTCGCTTTTGGACTAAAAAGTTTTGCTGTTAATTCAAAAGCAAACACTGTTAACTTAAATGCAAAAGTATTTCATTTAACAGTTTCCGTTGTTAACTTAAATACGAAAAGTATTTGAATCAAAAACGCTCGAATCTTTGAAACAACAACGGAGCGTTGTTGGGCACATTTCAACTGCGGAAAGTTGTAAATTTAACTGCAAAAGTCTTTGTATTTACAGCGTTTTTGTTTTTTCAGAGTACTAAATATGAAGAAATTAACAACCTTCGCCGCTGTTTATAGCTAACCCGAGACCTCTGGTATGGCAGGCGAGCACTCTACCCACTACACCACAGCAGCAGCGGTTCTTTTGATTAATTGGTATTTAGTGTTATTGTCATAACTAGGGCAACCAAAAATTGGCACAAGCAAGATTTTTTCTATGGTAGCTATCACATAATGCTTAATTTAGGGTAGTTTTTAAGAAAAATTATTCATTCTGACCTACTTTTGATAGAGCTAAAAATTGGCAAATTCATAATAAATGCTAAATTATGCTAATTTCACTATTAAATGAAAATTACAAAAAAAAAAATCGGAAAAAATATGTTACGGATTTTCTGCTCTCTGATTGGCTAATCGCTTCAATTTGTCAATAGAATTGCTCCAGATATGGCATGTATAGACGTCGGGTAATTTCAACAAAATTTTATTGCACATCTAACCCCCCATATATGTATATTTCGTTTAATCTTCACAACCAGGGCATCGGAGCAAAAGTTTGGTTTTTCTTTAGCTACGTTCCTGCTCAGCGTTGCCGTTTTGCTTAAAATTAAGCAAAATTGCTAAATTTTTTCGTGCGTGTTAAAATGTTAAATTTTTTCTCGTTTTATTAAACTTGTTCATTCCAGGATGAAAATGTATTTGCTTCAAAATCTTTAAGCTCATTCAGTTTCCTAATTCGATCAATAGAAAAAGCACTGTCTGATTGCATACCCAAGTTAACGATAAATTCCTGTTGACACTCATTCGCAGCTATGCAATGTGAGTTGACACAGTTTGGGGGTGAAAACAGAATCAAATCGTAGTGACATGACGTTACGACAGCGAAAGTCCTTGACGTAAACATATTGCTTCAAAGCCAGCGACTGAAACATTTTAAAATAATAAAATTAAATAGTTAAATTTATTAATTTAATGCTTTAGACCAGGCCTGCTCAACGCTCTCGTATTGAAAGTACAAAACTTAATCATCTACAAATTTTTTATATGCACTGAACAATTTTTTGCTCATTTAAATTTTTTTATGAATTCCAATAAAATATTATTTTAGAATTTATTTTCAAATGGTAGTATCACATACATCATAGATGCTCATAACAATAAATTATTATAAACAAAATTTAAATGAGCAAAAATTTTCTCAGTGCATATAAAAGATTTGTAGATATTTTGATAAAATAAAATAATATCTATTATATTAAAAAATTTACTATTGTTTACGATTTTTTTGATGTTAACTTAAAAACGTAAGTATTTGCTTCAATGGTGCCCGTTTTTGGACCAAAAACTTTTGCTGTTAGTTCAAAAGCAAAAACTGTTAGCTTGAATACGAAAAGTATTTAAATCAACGGTGCTCGATTTTGGACTAAAAAGTTTTGCTGTTAATTCAAAAGCAAACACTGTTAACTTAAACGCAAAAGTATTTCATTTAACAGTTTCCGTTGTTAACTTAAATACGAAAAGTATTTGAATCAAAAACGCTCGAATCTTTGAAACAACAACGGAGCGTTGTTGGGCACATTTCAACTGCGGAAAGTTGTAAATTTAACTGCAAAAGTCTTTGTATTTACAGCGTTTTTTTTTTCAGAGTACTAAATATGAAGAAATTACCAACCTTCGCCGCTGTTTATAGCTAACCCGAGACCTCTGGTATGGCAGGCGAGCACTCTACCCACTACACCACAGCAGCAGCGGTTCTTTTGATTAATTGGTATTTAGTGTTATTGTCATAACTAGGGCAACCAAAAATTGGCACAAGCAAGATTTTTTCTATGGTAGCTATCACATAATGCTTAATTTAGGGTAGTTTTTAAGAAAAATTATTCATTCTGACCTACTTTTGATAGAGCTAAAAATTGGCAAATTCATAATAAATGCTAATTTATGCTAATTTCACTATTAAATGAAAATTACAAAAAAAAAAATCGGAAAAAATATGTTACGGATTTTCTGCTCTCTGATTGGCTAATCGCTTCAATTTGTCAATAGAATTGCTCCAGATATGGCATGTATAGACGTCGGGTAATTTCAACAAAATTTTATATCACATCTAACCCCCCATATATGTAGGGATGGCAAAAAAAATTTAATAATCGATTAACCGTTTTTAGGTTAATCGAAAGGGTTCGATTATTAATCGCGAATAATCGTAGGGAATTAACCGATTATAACCGTTTTTCGATTACAATTACTGATAAATTAATACGTAGTACCCCAAGAAGACAAACAAGCTAATTCTTATACATACCATGTATGTGTGTTCGTTTTTATTATAATAATAAAAAATCGTAATTTCAGCGAAAAAATCGTCAATACTAAAAACACGTTATAAACAAAAAAGTGTCGGCTTTCCACTAAGAAAGCGCACCACGAAAAAAAATTACTTTTTCAGGGGCTCTCAGATATCTCAAAACAGAAATCAAAACTTGCAGGAAGTTTACAGTTTACGAGATAATTGTCGTTAAGGTTAGATGGGTCCATAGATATTACCCCAGAGAATTATGTCGGCTGAGGATTATTTTTTTTAAAGCGCGGCTGAAGGCCGCCAACGAAAATATTGTTCTACACACATACATATATGCATTTTCTCGTTTTAATACGTGCTTTTATCTCGGAAATAAATCGTAGTTTTCGTGTTTTGTTTGGTAAATTTTAAAATCTTAACAACAAATATCTTGTAAACTACAAGCCTCCGGAAATTTTTGATTTCAGTTCCAAGTCCTGTGAGAGCCCCTCTACCCCGCTGAAAAAGTCATTTATTTCGGGGCGTTGTTCCTTAATGGAAAATTTTCCCAAAACCAATTTTAAGGAGGTACGAATTAATACAAATCCGTATATAAATGAAATCATATTTAAAAAAAGCTGTGCACATTTATCTGCACATTGCGCTTACTTAAATAACATCATCAATCATTCATTAATACTAACATTTTGCCTTGAAAAATAATTTACAAAATATAAGGATTTATTTCATGAAGATAGCCATTTAATTATTGTACTGAGATGGTTTAAATTTTTAACAATGTCACTTTCCTTAAAAAAATATACAATAAACGAAAAAATCGTCATTTATTGAGAAAAATCGTCAAATCATTGCATAAAATCGTCAATACGGCAACGCTGGCTGGAGGGAACGTATATTGCGATTTTTTGGATATACTCACAAAACCGTAGGTAACTGAATTCGGACTCGAATGAAAAGGCGGTAATTCTCGATTATTTCCTTTCGATTACACTGCTCTACAGCCAAAAAATACTCTGAACGCAACCATCCTTTCTATATGTAAAATCGGTCGCTGATTCCGAAAATCGGGTTCATTTTTAATTCTATGGGAAGGTTTTTGAGATATCGGCAATTTACCGTTATTTGGCCAATGTGTCCACTTAATCCTGTATATCTCTTTAACACAGTGAGTTATATTCCTTAGGGTGACACCAAACGAAATAAAATTAAATTTCCTTTTCACGGCTCCTATAACATTTTTCTCTAACTCTTATAGTTTCTGAAATATTGACGATTAAATTTTAATTTTTTCGATTTTTTACGATTTTTTGAAGAAAAAATTGACTTTGTCAGGCAATACCTTTAAAACCAATATTTTTACCTTCGGTTTTACTCCTTTTCATGAAGCTCCATTCTATTATCAAAAAAATAAGCTATCAACGATGAAAATCCATTGTAAAATGGAAAAGTTATAGGCGATCAAGTAAATACAGCCAGGTCGCGCATGCCTCTGCACGCGTACATTCTATGCATATTGTACCAATACCTACACATCTGCAGTAGCAGCACATTGGCAGCGCGGTAGATACAAGCCCATTTACGGGTATAACATGCATAAAATATACCCGTGTAGAGGCATTGTGCGACTTGGCTGTATTTACTTGATCGCCTATAACTTTTCCATTTTACCATGGATTTTCTTCGTTGATAGCTTATTTTTTTGCTAATGGAATGGAGCTTCACGTAAAAGATTAAAACCGAAGGTGAAGACATTGGTTTTAAAGATATTGTCTGACAAAGTCAATTTTTTCTTCAAAAAATCGTAAAAAATCGAAAAAATTAAAATTTAATCGTCAATATTTCAGAAACTATAAGAGTTAGAGAAAAATGTTATAGGAGCCATGAAAAGGAAATTTAATTTTATTTCGTTTGGTGTCACCCTAAGGAATATAACTCACTGTGTTAAAGAGTTATACTGGATTAAGTGTACCCATTGGCCAAATAACGGTAAATTGCCGATATCTCAAAAACCTTCCCATAGAATTAAAAATGAACCCGATATTCGGAATCAGCGACCGATTTTACATATAGATAGGATAGTCACGTCCAAAGTACAGACAAAAAATTTCATTTTGTGATCCAGTGTTATTTTCGACTTTAGAGGAAAAAGGTTAATCGAAAAAATAATCAAAAGGAAAAAACCGATACATTTTAACCGTTAACCGAAAGAAATTAACCGATTATAATCGTTTTTCCGGTTATAGTTGCCATCCCTACATATATGTATATTTCGTTTAATCTTCACAACCAGGGCATCGGAGCAAAAGTTTGGTTTTTCTTTAGCTACGTTCCTGTCAGCGTTGCCGTTTTGCTTAAAATTAAGCAAAATTGCTAAATTTTTTTCGTGCGTGTTAAAATGTAAAATTTTTTCTCGTTTTATTAAACTTTTTCATTCCAGGATGAAAATGTATTTGCTTCAAAATCTTTAAGCTCATTCAGTTTCCTAATTCGATCAATAGAAAAAGCACTGTCTGATTGCATACCCAAGTTAACGATAAATTCCTGTTGACACTCATTCGCAGCTATGCAATGTGAGTTGACACAGTTTGGGGGTGAAAACAGAATCAAATCGTAGTGACATGACGTTACGACAGCGAAAGTCCTTGACGTAAACATATTGCTTCAAAGCCAGCGACTGAAACATTTTAAAATAATAAAATTAAATAGTTAAATTTATTAATTTAATGCTTTAGACCAGGCCTGCTCAAAGCTCTCGTATTGAAAGTACAAAACTTAATCATCTACAAATTTTTTATATGCACTGAACAATTTTTTGCTCATTTAAATTTTTTTATGAATTCCAATAAAATATTATTTTAGAATTTATTTTCAAATGGTAGTATCACATACATCATAGATGCTCATAACAATAAATTATTATAAACAAAATTTAAATGAGCAAAAATTTTCTCAGTGCATATAAAAGATTTGTAGATATTTTGTATTTTGTATTTTAAATACGAGAGCGTTGCGCAGGCCTGCTTTAGACTCTTATTACTAGGGCATGGAAATCTATGCAAATACATGTTTTTCTTAGATTTAGGTAGAGCAAAATAAATAAACAATCTTTGCGAATCGTGAAATTGTCTTAAAAATGGCATACAAATGTTTTTGCATATTTTGCATATTTTGGTCATATATGCATATTTTTACATATTTTGCGTTGTTTGCATTTTTTTATTACATATTTCGCATTATATTGCCTATTTTTGTAATTTGCTAGTTGACAGTTTTATACAAACGAAACTCATGCATAACAGCCATCTGACGACGAATAGAGTTTCGTGTAAACACGGCTATTATTAGTATTTTCGATACGGTGCATACCTGTCGACAAAGAGCCGTTTTCAAACATGCTCCTATTACCTCTGTGGATGTAGAACGTTCGTTTTCTATGTATAAGAGCTTTTTTCGACCGAATCGGCAAAGTTTTCTTTTTGAGAATATGAAAAAATATTTCATTGTGTACGCTAATGAATCGTTGAATAAGGATTAACCTTTGCAAATTATGAAATGTTCAAGACTGAATTTATGTATCTATATATATATATATATATATATAAACATACATATGTATAAACGTACAACGTAAGAGCAAAATTGAATTAAAAAATGTTTGTACCTAATTTATTTAACTATTGTAACTTCAATAAACATGAATTATCTGAAGTTGAAAAATTTGAATTAATGCATTTTTTTTTTGATGCATATTTCTCAGTTTTTGTTGCATTTTTTATGCGCAAATTTTTTATTTTTTAGTACATGAAATTCCATGCCCTACTTATTACATTTGGGTGTGTACTCGTATAAATATGTACTTCTGCGTTTTTGGTCACCAAAATTAGAAATCGTTCAGTTGACGATAACGTAATTTTTTCGTTGGCGACGTCGCGCCGCATAATCTTTAAAATAATTGATTTCATAAGAAACTGTGTCGTTTCGGTTCTGTTCTCACCCTTAGAGCCCGTGCACAATTGACTTCTACCTCGCTTTGCTTCAGAGTTTTGCTTTGACAGTTTCGTTCAGCATGTGCTTTTCAAAGGGACATGTTCACAATTGAGGTGAAGCGAGTAAAGCAAGGTATAAAGTTAGCCATGTTTCAACTTTTTTACACTTTGACAAACATCTCCCCTTGTGTGTGTATGTTTGTATAGCTACACTTATTTTAGCGATTTCGCGCAATTTCGTGAGAAGTGAACAGAGAAAAGTAAAAAATAACATTCGAATAAGCAGAAAAAAGCAAATTCCCCAAATATTTTACCAAAAATCGGGTTTATAAATTAAAGCAAAGAAGTGAAGTGGAAATTGTCAAAGTGTTAATTGTAGCAAGCATCTGAAATTTCGCTTTGCTTTAAGGTTTTTTCTATCAAAGTTGGAGCAGACAAAGCCAATTGTGCACGGGCTCTTAGAGTTCAGCTTTGTACATATCGTCGCTCCCAACGAAGACTAGCACGGTTCGTTGTTCGCGTGGAAGACTAGCATGCTTCAGTTCTCTGCGTGGAAGACTAACATGCTTCACTTGTTTGAAAAGTATATGAGATTCAAATATTCCTAGACTTGTACTAGGCCTACTTTTAAGTATCTGCATAGGTTGTGCAAATAAATCCTGGCTTTCTCTTTAGTGTTTACACGGTTTTATTCTGTATCCATACAAAAAAGTGGCATATACATCTGACAAAACATATCGTGTAATACCCCTTCAAGAAATGAAGCATGCTAGTCTTCCACGCAGAGAGCTGAAGTATGCTAGTCTTCCACGCGAACAACGAACCGTGCTAGTCTTCCACGCTAACTGAACCGTGCTAGTCTTCGTTGGGAGCGACGATATGTACATACATACTGCATACACAGAGAAAAAAGTACAATGGTTTTTTCAACCAACTTCTTTTTTATTGGTTTTATTGGTTGATTTATTCATTTCAAAAGGAAAAAATGTAATATTTACATTTTCATTGTACCATTAACCAATATTTTGGTTACAATGAATATCAAACAAAAAGTTGGTTTCCCCAACGTGTATATTTGTTATATTAACGAAAATATTGATTAATTCATATATAAACAAGTAAGGAAGCCTAAGTTCGAGTGGAATCGAACATTAGATACTCAGCTGTATGCTTTCATTGTTTGTTTGCGTTTGATGTAAACACGGTCTACTTTATATAAAGCAAGTGCTGCATAAAGTGGGCATAGCCGCGCCCATTTTCAAAATTTTTATCAGTCATCCAACTAAGCATATGAATATTATTCTTTGTGCAAAATTTCATTCCTTTATGACTTCTAGTTACAAAGATGTCACGTTACAAATTCCCAAAGGGTGTTCCAGAAATATCTTTGTTAAAAAGTAGGTGTGGTCATAAACCGATTTCAATAAATTTTTGCGTGTCTATTAATACAATTTATAAAAGTGTATAAACCACTAAACCAATCGTTACAATATCTCAATTATTTGTCGAGTTATGAGCTAAGAAATCTCGTATATTCCTTTGTCTAAAAAGAGGCGGTGCCACGCCCATTTTCCAAAATTTGTCTATCTTTTGTTTCCGATCTATTGTGGAACTCTTGCCACAAAATTTCAATGAATTATTTTTATATTTGACAAAGATATCGCTTAAAATGTTTTTATTAGGCCACATTATAATACCCATATATAAAAGTGGGCGTGGTCGTCAACCGATTTCGCTAAAATTTTCAACATGTATTACCACAAGTAATAAAAGTGTACACACCAAGTTTCGTCATTATATATCAATTATCTGTCGAGTTATGGGCTCAGAAATCTCGTATATTCCAGCTTCTTAAAAGAGGCGGTGCCACGGCCATTTTCCAAAATTTTTGTGTTTTTCGTTGTATGTCCGCCTGGCATAAAATTTCAATGATATATCTTTATATTTGACAGAGATATCGCTTAAAATGTTTTTATTAGGTCACTTTATAATACCCATATATAAAAGTGGGCGTGGCCGTCAACCAATTCTGACAATTTTTCGTCCAAACATTTGCCTAAGGAAGTATATCACGCGTACCAAATTTCATCGATATATCTTCAACAGTTTCTGAGTTATGACTCATAAAGCTGTCAATGTTTGCTCCTTAATAAGTGGGCGTGGCACCGCCCATTTTCCAAAATTCCATCAAATTTCTTCTTGGGGGCCTGAGCTCAACACGTGGGTAAAATTTCATCAGTCTAGCTATATTAGTGGCTGAGATACCAAATTTCCGATTTTTTCTATATAGGAAAAGTGGGCGTGGTCATGGTCCGATTTCGCCCATTTTCAATACCAACCGTCCCAGTGTCGATACCAACTTGCATTTCAAATTTCATCAAAATATCTCAATTTTTGCGCGAGTTAGAGTGTTGACAGACGGACAGACGGACGGACGGACATGGCTCAATCGATTTCTCTTTTCATCCTGATCATTTTGATATATATAAGTCTATATTTATCTCGATTGTTTCACTCTGTTACAATCCACCGTTATGTGATTAAAACTATAATACTCTGTGTACTAGTACAGCTGAGTATAAAAAACGTAAAAAAATTTACGAAGCTTTATGGCTTCGGCTCTGTTGTTACCATCGCCTTCAACACCGTTTGTGCTTGACGAAGTTGAATGGCTGGACCCGAATTGCAGAGAGCGTTTTTGATGTTGTGATGAGCGACGCTTGAAAAATTTACGTTTATGAACAAAAGCAAATTGCGCTTCAAACCCTTCAAACTGTACATACATATTTTTATTTTATTTAAACAAAATGAACATGGTGTTGGTTAATATTACCAACAAATTGTTTAATAGTAACAAAAAATTGGTTGAAGATTTCAGTTTACGCAAGTTATGCTGTATAGCTTTCGTTGGTGCATTCGCGTGCGGCTGTGAAAAGCTTCTGTAATTCTTAGCCGTCTTATGCATGGTTCGAGCTATATAGCATGAATTAGCAACTCATACTCCAACTGAATAAATACAAGGATTATAAATATGGTATGTATGTGCATATATACATCCAATATATGCACATACATATGTACATACATATTTTTATTTTATGTAACAAAAAATTGGTTGAAGATTTCAACTAACATTTTGTTATATCAATAAATATCATGATTAATATGACCAAAAACATGGTCAAAAAAATCAAACAATACCATGTTTAATATAACCAACAAATTGTTTAATAATAACAAAAAATTGGTTGAAGATTTCAACTAACATTTTGTTATATCAACAAATATCATGATTAATATGACCAAAAACATGGTCAAAAAAATCAAACAATACCATGTTTAATATAACCAACAAATTGTTTAATAATAACAAAAAATTGGTTGAAGATTTCAACTAACATTTTGTTATATCAACAAATATCATGGTTAATATGACCAAAAACATGGTCAAAAAAATCAAACAATACCATGTTTAATATAACCAACAAATTGTTTAATAATAACAAAAAATTGGTTGAAGATTTCAACTAACATTTTGTTATATCAACAAATATCATGGTTAATATGACCAAAAACATGGTCAAAAAAATCAAACAATACCATGTTTAATATAACCAACAAATTGTTTAATAATAACAAAAAATTGGTTGAAGATTTCAACTAACATTTTGTTATATCAACAAATATCATGGCTAATATAACCAAAAACACTGTCTAATATATCAACCATGGTAATGGTAATATTAAACAAAATTCACATTGATTCCATTTCAAGTGTGAAATTAGTAATATTAACCAATTTTTGGTTGATTTTTCTCTCAGTGTATGTATGTATTTGAAGCGAAAAACAAAGTTGTAATCTCTAGTTGAAAACCCCCGATTTTAAAAATTTTGAATTGTGTCATTTTATGATTTAAGGTGCAATATATCGACGGCTGAGAATAAGATCGCCCTATTTCAAAAATTGTTTCAAAAACGCCCTATTCCAAAAATTGTTTGAATAACATCCTATTTCAGATTTTGCTTCAAAAACGCCCTATTTCAGAGAAAATTCCATATATATTTCTCTGGAATAGGACGTTTTTGAATAATTGTCTGAAATAGGACGTTATTGAAACAAATTTTCAAATAGGGCGTTTTTGAAGCAAAATCTGAAATAGGATGTTATTCAAACAATTTTTGGAATAGGGCGTTTTTGAAACAATTTTTGAAATAGGGCGATCTTATTCTCAGCCGTCGATATATCCTCATTTCGAAAAAAAAAAAATATGTTAAACTTTTTCGAGAATTGTTAAACTTTTTGTTGGATTTTGTTAACAAAAAAATTTCTACGCGGCGCTTCATTTGTCTTTAATTAAAATAGTTTTTTAATATAAATTTCACATTTATCGCACACAATCTTTAGTTATTAGAAAACCGGAAACGAAACTGGGTGAAAGAGAATTTATGTTACTACGTCACTAAATCAGCTGATTCTGTCAAATTTTGGATGAGCGCCTAGCGGGACCACTGAATGCATAATCTGGTTATTTGTTAATTCATGATTATACTTTCATAAGCAATAAAGAATTTCTATTCGAAAAATTCCGTGTAAAATTTATTTTACACGCACATTCTGAACTCCAATTCACGCTTTCGAAAATCCAATTTACGCTTTCGAAAATCCAATGTACGTTTTCTAAAATCCTTTTAATGCTTACTAAAATCCAACTGACATTTCTAAAATCCAATTCTCTCTTTCTAAAGTCCAATTGACATTTCTAAATTCCAACTGTCGTTTCTAAAATCCAATCCTCTCTTTCTAAAATTCAATTGTCGTTTCTAAAATCCAATTCTCTCTTTCTAAAATCCAATTGACATTTCTAAAATCCAATTCTCTCTTTCTAGAATCCAATTCTCTCTTTCTAAAATTCAATTGTCGTTTCTAAAATCCAATTCTCTCTTTCTAAAATCCAATTGACATTTCTAAAATCCAACTGTCGTTTCTAAAATCCAATTCTCTCTTTCTAAAATCCAATTGACATTTCTAAAATCCAATTCTCTCTTTCTAGAATCCAATTCTCTCTTTCTAAAATTCAATTGTCGTTTCTAAAATCCAATTCTCTCTTTCTAAAATCCAATTGACTTTTCTAAAATCCAATTCTCTCTTTCTAAAATTCAATTGTCGTTTCTAAAATCCAATTCTCTCTTTCTAAAATCCAATTGACATTTCTAAAATCCAATTCTCTCTTTCTAGAATCCAACTGTCGTTTCTAAAATCCAATTCTCTCTTTCTAAAATTCAATTGTCGTTTCTAAAATCCAATTTTCCCTTTCTAAAAGGGTCAGAATATTTAAAATCGATCAAAAAAAAAAAAGTTAGCTGCGATTTTTGCGAATCCAGCATAAATCGATAGCCGCACGACTTCTAAGATTTTCTGTATACTTAGTTTTAAAAATTTATTTTTTTTTAAGTTTATATATTAAGTTAAAGTTTGATGTGATTTTTGGGTAAAATCTTAATATCTCGGGAACTATAAGTCGTATTTGACTGATTTAAAAGGCATTAGAACCAGAAAATTCCAGGCTATTATAAAATGGTACCATATTGCTACATTTTATATTGGAAGCATAAAAACAAGATTGTGAGGTTGTAATTCGCGGTGTTCTCCTACTCAGAAAATTTGCAATTTAATACCACAAAGGGACCTATCAATCAAGAACCAAAGCCCACTTTCGGATTTTTGGGACAGGCATGATTAAAGAAACTACAGCGATGAATGTTACTCTATGTTCAGCAATACTTGCACTTCTATCAATAAAATATACCACTATGAGTAAAGCTAGCGGTAGGCTTTGCTTTTTATCAGATATCTTACCTTCGTACCAATATAAGAAGAAGCTCGTTTTCCCATTTTTACTTCGTTTCGATCATTTTTATCCACGGATTTAAAAAATTAATGTTTAGTTAAGTTTAGTAAACTTTATGTTTAACAAATTCTTTTAAAAATGAAATTTCATTACATAAAATATGTCGGGGATCTTCAAGTACATATACATGGTACTCCCGAGTATTTTTTTATATCTTTCGCTAATTTGAAACGGGGTTTTAGAAAACTATCTTCATTGTTGTAATCTCCATCTTTACCGTATCCAAAAGAAATATTTTTGAAAAACCCTGCCACCTTTCCTACAGTTCCTTAGTTCCTTAGTGTGGTTCACAAGTGGTCTCTGTGCGCTGACTCGAGAAGCGTGTCGTTAACTGCGCCACCCAATCCATCACATGGACCTTTTCCATGGGATGTTGCAAATAAATGACTAAGCTTGGTGTATACACTTTTGTCACTTGTTTACTTGTAATACACGTTCGAAATCGGTTTATGACCCCGCCTTCTTTTTAACAAAGATGTTTCTAGAATGCTCTTCAGAAATTTGTAACGTGACATTTTTGTAACTAAAGTAACACATTGATACAATTTTTCACTAACGAGTATATTTATGTATACGCTTAGTCGGATCATTGATAAAAATTTTGAAAATGGGCGTGACTACGCCCACTTTATGCGGCAACCCGCTTATATAAAATACACAGTGTTTCGGTCAAACGCAAACAACCAATGAAAGCAGATGAGTATCTAATTTTCGATTCCACTCGAACTTGGGATTCCTTACTTGTTAATAATAGATATGTATACGAGCACAGAATATTTATACCATATTAATCAATACATATTAGACTTAAAAACCATTGTCTATACGGGTAAGTATGCTGTAAACATTTAGCAAATTAAAACACCCAAAAGAAAAGCAAAAGAAATACGCTGAAACCTTGGTTCAAATTAGCGAGAGGTGTCAAAAACACTCGAAAGTACCATGCATTTGTACCTCAAGATCCCGGACATATTTCATGTAGTGAAATTTCATTTTTAAATAAATTTGTTAAACATAAAATTGAATAAACTTAACTAAACATAATTTTTTTTAAATCCGTGGATAAAAATGATCGAAACGAAGTAAAAATAGGAAAACGAGCTTCTTCTTATATTGGTACGAAGGTAAGATATCTGATAAAAAGCAAAGCCTACCGCTGGCTTTACTCATAGTGGTATATTTTATTGATAGAAGTGCAAGTATTGCTGAACATAGAGTAACATTCATCGCTGTAGTTTCTTTAATCATGCCTGTCCCAAAAATCCGAAAGTGGGCTTTGGTTCTTGATTGATAGGTCTCTTTTTGTGGTATTAAATTGCAAATTTTCTGAGTAGGAGAACACCGCGAATTACAACCTCACAATCTTGTTTTTATGCTTCCAATATATAATGTAGCAAAATGATACCATTTTATAATAGCCTGGAATTTTCTGGTTCTAATGCCTTTTAAATCAGTCAAATACGACTTATAGTTCCCGAGATGTTAAGATTTTACCCAAAAATCACATCAAATTTTAACTTAATATATAAACTTAAAAAAAAAAAAAAATTTTAAAACTGAGTATACAGAAAATCTTAGAAGTCGTGCGGCTATCGATTTATGCTGGATTCGCAAAAATCGCAGCTAACTTTTTTTTTTTGATCGATTTTAAATATTCTGACCCAAAATCCAGTTGACGCTTTCTAAAGTCCATCTGGAAATGGTGTAGTTGCCAGAGCTGTTTCTTGAATTGATTTGGAGTCATTGAATCAGTACTCATAGTTATAATTGTTGCGTTGCTCTCCTATAAGTGAAAATGCATGCTATGGGCAGTGATCCTATTAAAAGTTTGATAAAATGTTGCCCATTTAAGATCTACCGATTTTTTGTATTTTCAAAGACTTTCACAAAACATTATTATTGTGGCATTCACGTTGTTTAAATATTAAAAAATTTGGTGGAATTTTCCATTGATAATCACGTAAGGGCATCATAGGTACCTAGAATACTTGTAAAAAATTCAAGTTAACTACTATTTGATCAGCAAAAAATCACAATAAAAGTGACTACGTCAAGCTAGAACACAAACAATTGCAAAACTAATATTATTGTTCTTTTGGTTAATTGGTATTTAGTGTATGCTAATTAGTATGTACATACATATGTTTTTGATTCAAGCCAAACAAAAACAAAATTAACACGCTCATCAAATAAGTCTGACTCTTAACGCTGACAAGAAAATGCAAATATAAAGTCAGCAAATTCCGGGGGACAGGTACTCTTTGCCCCTTGTATTAGCTCTTAGTCTGGTAAGTTTAGTTAACCCTTGTCCTGTATTCAAAAAAAGTTACGTACCTACCTACTGACAATGTCTCAAAATAAGCTTTTCTAATGAATTTTTCGCAGCTAACGCATTTTGTCGAGACCCCCAATGCCTTATAAATATAATTCTAAGTTACTTTGAGAGAGAGTGCTAGTCTACAATCCGTCAGAGAGAGTGCTAGTCTACAACTCCAATGACGGCGTCGAGAACTATGTGATAATCAGTCGAGTTTCACAAGGAGCCGTCCTAGTCTCTCTCTTGTCGAATGTTACGTAAAATGGGTAGCGAGAACTGGAATAACCTAAATTAGTAGAGCTAATAACCTATGCAGATGACCTCATAATAAGAGGAGTCGAGTCTCAAATCACGTAGAAAAGCAGGCGAACTGACACTGCAGCTCGCGAAACAGAGGTAATGCTATAGTGAGCGCAAGAAAAGTATGTGAGAATATGTATGAGCATCACGGTTGGGTAGTGCGAGTCAACTTTCTAGCCGTCAATAGAATATCTTGGTGTGGTGCTAGAACAGCGGCTGTGCTGCAAGGAGCACTTGATACAATCTATCGAAAAGGCGTTAAAACCATACATGGCGATAGTGAGTGAAATGATGATTACTCATATAAAGGTTGTGTGCGCTCAACTCATCGAGCTTCGCTAGTCAGAACAACAAACTGCGCCATTCATGGCCGTTCTAAGACTGACAAGTGCATTTCGAAGATTCTTTGCATAGCTGGGGAACTTCGATTAGAATTAGAAATCATGACGATTAGAAAAATTAAGTAATATAATCATTAGATTTTTTTTGATTATTTATATTTTGATTACTAATTGATTAGATTAGAGCTAATCAAAAATCTAATCACGATTAGTGACGATTGGCATATATAATCAAAACTAATCAAAAATAAAATCAATTAGATTTCTCGATTAGTTTTGATTAAATTTGATTAGATCAACTGTTTAGAAATATTTTTTTTGTCATTTAATGCATAGAGTAACAAACTTAAAACTACTTTTATTCAAAATTTCATCGTAAACATAAACACTAAATACTAGTTGGAGTATAAAAATTAAAGGCAAATTCTGCAAAAATGCTGATTTATATTACATACACAAGTATCACAAAAAGTTTATATTTGACTTCATTAGTACCAACTTTTCAAAAGAAAAGTCAGACAATGAATTCCGTCTTGGGTTATTAACTATGCCAGCAAAAGAAAACGAAGGTAGAACAGGCAGAGGTATTGTACAGTGGTGTAGCTATGAACAACGACTTAATGCAATATTATGAAATATTCAAAAATATTTATATTATGTAAATAGATTTAGCATACAAAAATAGATAATTTTTTTTTACAAAAATTTTTCAAAATAGTTTATCTAATCAAATCTAATGAAAACTAATCGAGAAATCTAATCGATTTTATTTTTGATTAGTTTTGATTAGATATGCCAATCGTCACTAATCGTGATAAGATTTTTGATTAGTTCTAATCTAATCAAAAAGTAATCGATTAGAATAGCCGTCTAATCCTAATTAATCAATTAGGATTAAAAAAAAAAGTTTCTAATCCGATTAGTAATCATTAGGATTACTAATCATTATTCCCCAGCTATGATTCTTTGTTGATGCTAGTGGACTTATAGCTTGATTACCAATATCAACAATTGGGCAGATAGAGAGCAATAAGAGCTCAATAAACACTTTCTTAGCGGGCATGATGTTTTCGGGGCCTGGCTTTATAGATTCAAGCACAACGATAGCCCTTCTTGTCCTATGTGTTGCTACGCTACAGCAGACGTTGAACACGTCTTTTCCTCCGCTTGTCAACTGTGCGGCGACTAATGTACACTGACTTACAAGTTTGTTAATTGCCAACAAATTGTTTGCATGACAGTCGCGTTAGCCTCAGAAGGAACCAGTCGCTGAGCATGCCGAATACATTCGGAAAAGAACTGTCACTTGCCATACACTTTCTCCTCTACTTCGTGAAATGTCTTAGTGGCTAATAACAACAACAATAAGACCCCAGCGTCCATTATTATCCCAAGTGAGATACTGAGAAAACTGCATGTCATGCGATGTATTACTTGTGCGTTAATTTCATAAGATCGCCTTCGGCTGGGATTAGGTTTCGATGCATCTCCTACTAATAAAAAAAAATCACATAAAGCAACCACGTGTGCCATTGATATTCTCCTAACTTCATATGTACTTACTTCATTACTTCTATTGGGCAATTTTGACTCACTTATACAGGATAAGTGTTAATAACCTTCACCTCTTAGAAATAGCTTAAGTTTTGGCACAATGTACATACGCTTGCTTTTCTTGCATTGTTTGCTTTAGTTTGCTTTGCTTTTCTTTGAAAGCTTCCATAGACTGTTGGTAGCCTTGAACGCTGTCATATTAATCAGCTGAATCGGCAATGCAAAGAAACAAAACAAAAGATTTACTTCTTATTAGCTGGCTTTGAATAGTTATCCAAGTTTCTGCTAGCAAATAGTTGCTTAAATAAAAAATAAGTTAGAGCGCGACTGTCTTCGGACATACCGAAGACTTCATACCTTTCATGAACGGGTAAATGAAAAGTTACATAGTCTGATATTTAGGGGATTCACAACCTGTCATATTGCGTCATATCGTCATAAGTCATAATATTTTGTGGTTGCATTCTATGCTATATGTGTACTAAATAAATACAACTCTGCACGATATGTTTTTGGGTCGTCGTATTTGATTGTTGTTGTTGTTGTTGTTATAGCAGTACTAAGCCCTGCTTAGCCGGCGCGATAGGCTCATAGATCGTCGTCGGGCTCACTTAACGGGAGGCCCAGGAATGAGGCAGCGCTTTTTGGGCTAGTCCATAAGGATAGGGGGGTTAAGTGAGTAGGTTTGAGTGGACATATGAAGAGATGCTGTGTGTCATGCGGCGTCTCTCCACATACCGGACATGTATTAGGTATTTCAGGATCAATTCTGGCCCTATATGAATTCAGGCGACTGCAAAAGCCTGATCGTAGTTGCGCTAGGGTGACGCGTGTTTCTCTTGGCAGCTCCAATTCTTCTTCTGCTATGGGGGGTGGTTGGTCTCTTAAAATTCTGTATGACGGACGGACTGAAACGAATGTGGTGATGGTGTCGGTGTGAATCTCCTTTAATGCCTGCCTGTAAGCCGTTGGGTCTAATGGTTGTTTTATGTATTTTTCAACCTCATGGGAGAGGTCGAGAAGGTGTCTCCTGATGTGCCGGGGAGGCGGTTCCGGTTCTAGCAGGTGGCTATTAGGATGGCCCCTGCGGTGGCATCCCAGCAGGAACTGCTTACTGAGCATAGTGTTGTGTTCTATGACTGGGAGAATATTGGCCTCATGGTGTAGATGGTGTTCCGGCGCCATCAGGAGATTACCCGTGGCTGTTCTGAGGGCTGAGTTTTGGCAGGCCTGGAGTTTCTGCCATTGTGTTCTTGAAGTCCCCGGTGACCATATTGGCGATGCATGAGGACCGGCCGGCCGATTGCTTTGTATGTAGATATTATTGTTTCTTTGTCTTTACCCCACGTGCTGCCGGCTAGCGATTTGAGGATTTTGTTGCGGCTATGGGCCTTGTTAATAATCGCGGTCGTATGCGCGGAGAAGGAGACAAGACTGTCGAAGGTAACACCCAAGATCTTTGGGTTGTTTACGGTAGGGATGGATATATTCCCTATTCGTATGCCTAAGTCCAGTCCTACCTCCTTCGTCCATGTCGTGAATAGGGTCGCGGAGGACTTCGTGGGCTGTAGCTCTAGTGAACGGGACGCGAAGTAACAGGAGAGATCAGAGAGATAATCGTTGATTAGAGAGCGCATGCTATCTATGTCGGTGCCAGTGGCCATGATCGAGCAGTCATCGGCATAGGAAATCAGCTCAACTCCTTCAGGTGGGGGAGGGAGGCTGGAGAGATAATAGTTAAAAAGCATGGGGGATAGTACGCCGCCTTGTGGGACTCCCTGCTTTATTCTCCTAGGTTTGGATATCTGATTCCTAAAGACTACCGATGCCTGCCGACCACTCAGATAATTTGCGGTCCACCTCATTAGTCTCTGAGAGAGGTTCGAGTTGCCTAGGTCCTCCAATAGGGTGGCATGATTGACCGTGTCGAAGGCTTTTGACAGGTCAAGTGCCACGAGGACCGTTCTCTCGCAGGGGCGTTTTTGGTTAAGACCACGAACTATCCGGGTGTTTATGACGTTTAGTGCTGTTGTTGTGCTGTGCATTTTGCGGAATCCATGTTGATGTGTCGCAAGTCGTAAACGTCCGTTGTAGTATGGGAGTAATGCGGCCTCAAGTGTCTTTACTACCGGGGAAAGGAGAGATATCGGTCGATATGAGTCTCCTTTGTTGGCAGGTTTCCCCGGTTTAAGTAAGGGGACCATCCTTGCCGTCTTCCAAATATTGGGGATGACAAGGGTGGTCAGAGACAAGTTGAGTACCTCCGTCAGGAATTTTACCCCATTCGGTCCTAAGTGTTTTAGCATCAACATGGATATGCCGTCAGGTCCGACTGATTTGGAAGCCTTAGCATTCTTTATAGCCTCCTGAATCTCCCTGGTTGAGAGAGCAAGTGGCGCGTCATTGTTTACGCAGCCGTCTGAGGATTCGACGTTTGGCCCTATCCACCGAAGGATGCGGTATAAACTGCCGGCCAAAAAGGCTCGCACATCTCTTCGGGTCCGACTCAACATTATCTCCAAAGATAATGGACACTTTGTCCTTATGTTTAGTCGGGTTGGATAGGGCTTTTACGGTATTCCAGAGCTTGCTCGCCCCGCCAGAGAGATTACAAGTGCTTAGGTGCTCTCTCCACTTTTGCCGTTTGTGCTCATCCACCAATTTCCGGATTTCCCGGTTGAGGTCCTTTATGCGGGGGTCTCCCGGGTCGGATTGGCGGATCTGGTCTCGCTCCCGGGCCAGAGCAGAGGCTTCACCCGGGAAGTTTGGTCGGATCACTGGTATCCTTCCTGCCGGGATGAAGCGTGCTGAGGCTTTGGCAATGACCTTGCGTACTTTGTGTTCTCCACGAAGCACATCGGTTGGGGTGGGGAGAGCTCCAAAGATGCTCTCTGTGTATTTTGTATAATTGTCCCAGTCCGCTTTCTTAAAGTTTATGTACGTCTGTTTGTCAGTCGTAATGAAGTCGGCTGGCGTCTCTATTGAGATGATTATGGGAAGATGGTCTGATGATAATGTCAGCGTCGGTCGCCAGTTGACGCTGTTTATCAGACTTGCGCTTACGATGGTGATGTCTGGCGAGCTGCTGCAGTTTCCCATAATCCGAGTGGGGGCGTCGTCATTCATCGCACTGAATGTCGACTCGTCTATCTGTTCTGCGAGATAATGCCCCCTCCGATCTATAGGCAGATATGAGTGCCAAAGATCGTGATGTGCATTGAAGTCACCTACTATCATGCGGTTATCCCCATTCAATAGCATGCTAATGTTGGGTAGATAGCCCGCAGGACAGCAGGCGACAGGGGGTATATAAACATTGAAGATCTCGAGAACTACATCGCCGGATCGGATGGCTATGCCCTGACATTCAAGAGTAGCGTCCCTGCGGTCGATGTCCGGTTCGATAAGACGATATTGTACCGTGTTGTGCGTGATGAATGCGAGGCCCCCACCGTTGCCTCTAGCGCGGTCCTTTCGATGGATGTTATAGCCAGTATGGCTGACTAGAGCTGAGTTTGAAGTCAGCTTAGTTTCTTGGACCGCGGCTATAGGGACGCCATGCCTATTCATGAAGTCCGTAATCTCTGTGATCTTTCCTGTTAACCCGTTGCAGTTCAATTGAAGAAGTTTGAAGCTGCGAAGGGGGGTGGGAGTAACCCTCGGGGTGGGGGATTGCTGCACATTGCTGACAAGGGGTGCTTGTGGCACTTGGGGAGGTGGTTGGGTCCCTGTTGTAGGTTGTGGCTGTCTGGTTTGGCAGCATGGAGCAATGAATGCAGCAGTCCATGCGCTCGTCGTGCGTAGTCCGGAACATCTTCGAAAGTGACACCAGCCTAAGCATAAATTGCATTTGACTGATGTCACGTTTCTTGATATCCCGGACCGGCACACCGAGCAGAGGGTTGTGGGTGCTGCAGGCTGGGAGGTGTTAGTGCCAGCCTGAGTCTGCCCAGGTCTGTGAGGTGGTGGTGGTTGTTGTATGTTGTTGCCTCTGCTACGCAATGCATAGCTATCCTGTGTTTTTGCCGCCGGTGCCGGTTGCACATGAGGTGCTGAATGCATAGGTGGTGCAACGTGTGCTGGTGGTGCTGTGTGTATCGGTGGTATTATTGCCGATGTTGTTGGGCGGGCGCAGCACGGGGCAATGTAATTGGATGACCAATCTTTGTGACTTTTAAGACCTGAGCAGCCTCTGAGGTGGCTCCACCCATTGCAGATGTTACATCTAACTGATGTTGCATTTGGGTGAAGTCTCTTCTGACACACGCAGCATGTGTATATGGGGCCAGGGTTCTGTTCAATACCTGCTAATATTAATAATATTTTGAGCAATCCTGCTACAAGGTATTGCTCCAGAGGACTTAATCTATGAGTTTTTCGCGCCGGTCTAAACAGGGTTAGACCGAAATAACAGCCCTTGGTCGGGGAAACCCCGAGTCATTCCGGTGCGTAGAACCGGCTGTCGTGGGAATGTGTCGTACTTGATCATCTGTTTTTGTTTACTTCTTCACAGGGCTTCGGAAAAGTCTTTTATAACTATTTCCGTACAATCTTTTAATATGACATATGACTTTATGACACTTTGTGAATCACCTAATTGTTTAATTTACACATTGTGGGTCATTTTCTGGAATTTCACTTTTTGATGCAAGTTTCATCTACATCCGTCAGCGCATCACCTGGTAAAATATTATAGCTGAAATCCTTATGATTGTGCCAAAAATTGGCTTTATTTTTTATCGTAAGCGACAATCCACACTTTTTTCTTGAGCTCGTATTTATCGTATCGCCCATATAAAAAAATATTTTGAATATATGTATGTAGCTAGCAAGTAATTTTATGTACCATTTATTTTGAAATTCAAAATAGAATATGAAGGGGATTGTAAGCGTAATGTAACCATGGTACCATGATTATGGTTGGATTATCCTACAACCTTAAACGAGTTATTCTTGTATGTATCTATATTTGTATGTATATGAGTTTATTTATATATTTCTATATCCACTATCTCGGGAACGGCTAAACCGATTTGAATGAAATTCGTTTTACAGATAGTATGCCTAATTTTAAGATATTCTTTCCACTTGCTGTCCCTGGGGATATTTTTCCAATTCTGCCACCTTTTTGGAACTAAAAAAAATTAGATGTGCTAATATGGGTATCAAATGAATGGTATTTTACGACGTACATACTTAAATTAAAATATTGCTCAGTGGGATTTCTATATAACCTAATTTTATTAATTCCTTTGTAAACTATCGCGAAAACGGTTTGACTGAGTTGAATGAAATTTTATACATCCACTTTTGGCTCATTTACTTGATAATGATTTATGTAAATAATGAAAACTAGCTATTAAAAATACTTACTTATTTAGAAAAAATAGCAATAGTATTCTCTGTTCTTGTGGCGCCTTAAGCGGCATCTGCTAATGTAATTTTTTTTGGAGGGTTTTCTGACATTTACTGATTGGCAGTCGCTGGTTCAAATCCACGTTCGATGTGTAGTTTTATATGGTAGACTAGAAACGCCGAAAGATGTTGCTCTGTCCAACCATTGATTTATCGGAATAATATAAAATTTTTATATTTCCATTTACCTCTCCCTCTCCCTGCTCATTTACCTCTCTCCCTTTATCTTACTCCGCACACTCGTGCCATTGCTCCATCATAATACAGGAAATAATCTACCTATTTACCAAATTTCCAACAAACTTACATATTATAAAAAAACAATTTTCCCAATAGATCGGTCCTTGGTCTGCAGGAAATCGAACTTGGAAAACTGAGAATGGAAGACGAGTACACTACTTACTATATTACCATGACCCCATCATTAAAACACACAAAAATATGGAATAAAACACTTGTATTTGTCATACAAACCCTTTCTTTTTTTAATATTATTGTAAGGGATATTTATTTGAACAAACTCATAAAAAATTGAGATCGAAATCATCGTAAGTGACAAAATTATGATTTTTTCGCAAACTGCTAATTTTTTCAAGAAAAAAATTATCAGGTTCAGTATATTAATTAATTACCTAGTCGCGTGTTTAACATCGTTTCAAAATACCAATAAAAACTAGTAAAAAAACGAAAAAATGCTCTCCTGTAAAATTTGCTTTTATCCCTTACGATAAAGTCGCACAAATATATGATTTTATTACTTTTGAATTTTGAGCAATTTTCAAAATAGAAATAAAGGAAATGAAATTTTTTTAGAAAAAAAAAATAATAATAAAAAAAAATAATAAAATAAAATTAACAGCCAAAAAATAACATTGAAATCATTATTTGCTAATTTTTACTATTTTTCTACTGCTTGATTTCTTGTTCGTCTTGCTCTTTGTGAGCGTAATTTTTCCATTCTTTTCTTTTCATTTCACTTGACAGCTAACTGCTAGCAGTTAGCAAAGCTAATATTAATTAAAAATGCACAACACTAAAGCTTACCCAATAAACATCAGGCCAAAAAATCTCAATATCAAAGGTTTTGAAAATAACAAAAAATCTTAGACAAAAACTCTAAGAATCTTTTAAAAACAAAAATCCAAAGACAAAAATAATAATTATTTTTGTCTGAGAGAAACCCTTATTTCTTGATTTTTTCTGTTATTCACTGATATTTATTTTCAACAGAAAAAATTTGAGCAGGAAATAAAAAAAATATATACATATCTACATACATTCAATGAAAATTTTTCAAATAAGTGTTTTTTATATTTCTCAACATGTGAGATTTATTTTGAAAAATAAAATATTTTTGTTACCGAAAGACCAAAAAATCTGATTTAAAATTTTTTTTTGTTGAGACCGAAATTTTTATTTTTCAGTTTTTTTGTTTTTTGTCTGTGAAAAACAAAAAATATTTTAAATGTTAACAGTTAAATTCAATCTGCTTAATTTTCAATTTGCTAAACAAGATTTTCTCAAGAATGTCACTAACGTTTGAGAAAAATGTGCCTTTTTCTTTGAGAACGCTATCAAGAGAAATTTGAGGTGCATTTGATAACTAACGTTTGAGGTTTGAGAATAAGGTTATTTCTCAAATGCATCTCAATTTGAGAATTAAGAAAAATGTTTATGGGGTTAAATTTAATTTTTTCATTTACATATAAAACTTTAATTAATTCTTTGCTTGCACGAAACGAAAAGTGCCCATACCGAAAAGTTTTCTCAAAAGCATTCGTCTAAATCTCAATTTACGAAAACGAACCGAGAATGTAACAACGCACGAATCGCTAACGATAATTCGACGAGAACTCGAATTCGCCGATCTATCGTGGTGAAGTATTGCCGAGATAACATAAAACATAATTCGAAATTTCGTTTGCTGGCGCTTATTGGGTTATAACGAATTTGTCAGTATACGCTATCTATTTGACCAGCGTGTTTATGTTTTGCTTTAAATTCAAAAATTGTTTTGTTTGTGCATACATATAAAGAAAAATTACCATTTTCACCCGCAACCCCTTATATCGTCCTGTATTTTAGCTATAAAAAGCGGCCAAAGTTGCTAATTTCTTCATATTCCGTACCAATAGTAATAAAGTAATGCATTCGCGTAAAATTCTTCTAGTGCTAATGCTCATACTGAGCTTTGTGTGGTGGACGACATCCAAAAATACTAACTTCCGCATTTTTAATGGCAACCGGGTTACCGATATAACTGAGTATGCTTACATGGCAGCCTTGTACGAAAATCAAACATATTACTGCGCGGGCTGTCTGGTGTCCTATCGGCATGTGGTTACGGCGGCGTCTTGCGTATACCGTAAGCGCCCAGCAGACATTTCCGTAAAAGCCGGTGTTGCCAATTTGGAAGAGGCTGAAGAAGTACGCATGGCACATTCATTTCATATTCCAAATGAGTATGATCCAACTACACAAAGGATGGGTATCGCCGTTGTTCAATTGAGTGACTTCTTTCCCATTGGCAGTCCAGCAATCGTGCCAATAGAGATTTGGGATACTTTGTTGCCGGTACAAAGTAGACTGGAAGTGAGCGGTTGGGGTTTAATAAATCCACAGGCACAACAATGCGAGACGGAATTGAGGACGTGTTCTTTGTACGTAAAGAGTTTTGCTGAGTGTCGCATCGATTATAGTCGTGCCCCCGATGTGGGCTTTATGGAGGGGCAAATTTGTGCTGAAAACGTGGCCCGATCGAACACATGTTATGGAGATGTTGGTGCTCCTGGCGTTGTATGCCATATGCTTTGTGCAGTGGCATTGGGAAGTGTTGGTTGCGGACAGAACGAACTTCCGGCCAGGTTTATCGATACAGGACTTGAAGAAGTGCAAGAATTTATATGTAATATTGTAGATCCGATTATTATAGTTCCTTAATTAACAAACTATAATTTGAAATGTATACATTTAAACACAAAAATATATACATATGAACTAAAAAACAGCACTTATTTCCTACTGAATATTCAGTAGAGATGTCGTTTTTAAATCTGAACTTTTCAACTACCTAAAAACTGCCGAACGAAAAGGGGGAGTTTCTGTATGAAAAAAGGCCTGAATACGCAGGGAGAACTTCCATAGCATATATTTCAATTCACGTGATGTCTTCACTGCGTGTTCAGTTATTTTTTCAGACAATGACTTTTGAACTCAGTTTCAGTGTATTTTTCATACTGGATATTCTACTGAATATGCAACTCCTTACCTCGAATATTGCTGGGTATGCTTTTTCACAAAACGAATTTGGGCTAACTCACATATTAATTTTTATTCAATAAAAGCTTATATTTTTCTCAAATTAATTCTGTTTCTCTTTTCCTAAATTCTATTTAAGGCTCCTACCCGACCGATCAACGTACATTTGGCGAACATACGAGATTTACGATAGTTTCTGGTACCTTGAGAGTTCGCCACGTATACGAGTGTCGTATATTAAATGGATGTTTGTGATTTTTCCTTAATTAAGTATTTAAAGAAAATGTTTGTTTTTGGGCACATTAATTCAATTAGGGGATTCACAACCTGTCATATTGCGTCATATCGTCATAAGTTATAATATTTTGTTGTTGCATTCTATGCTATATGTGTACTATAGTGCTGGAAAAACATCGATGTTTACGAGTATCGATATTTTCGATATTTTGGAGAAAAAACATGGATATTATCGATATATCGACCTTTATAATAGAGCTCTAGATACCCGGGTATCAAACAATTCGAAAAGATCGAATTTGTCTGAGGCTCGTTTGTTGTTCAAATGCCCGTACAAACATTCGAGCATTCGAGCTTACAGACAAAAAAATTTGTATCAGGAAAACAAAAATAAAAAAAATACATATGAAGACAACGAAAAAAAAAATAAAACGAAAAATACAAACTTCAAATGCCCGTGCAAACATGCGGGTAATAAACAAACAAACAAGTGTTCGAGAATTTGAACAGCATTTGTTCGGGCTACTCGAAAATGTTCAAAAAAAAATTAAAGCGTGAATAACGGGTATTCATGAACATTGATGTGTAAACAGTTTGGAAATCGGATATTTATTCCCTTTTCTTTATTCCTTTTTTCCTGGTTTTCTATGGATTAAAAGGCGACTATCGTTTTTGTAATTTTTTGTTGTCATTGCGACTGCTACTATTTGGTTGTTTTTGTTTGTTTTGGTTTTTGGTTTTTGGATTTTGACTTTTGATTTTTATGTTGTTTTGTTTTGTATTGCTCAGAAACATGCAAGATCATCCGATTCCACGTTTGACCCATATCTGGAGACCCGGCCTAGGAATCATAAAGAGTAGAGCTCCGTGTAGAAGGCCTGCTCAACACTTTTTATTTGATACCAATATTGCTCAGAAACATTCAAGGATCATCCGGTCCTCATTATGGCCCATATCTCGGGACCCGACCTAGACATCATAAAGAATAGAGCTCCATGTAGAAGCCCTGTTGAACACATTTGATACTAATATTGCTCAGAAATATTCAGGGATCATCCGATTCCACGTTTGACCCATATCTGGAGACCCGGCCTAGGAATCATAAAGAGTAGAGCTCCGTGTAGAAGGCCTGCTCAACACCTTTTATTTGATACCAATATTGCTCAGAAACATTCAAGGATCATCCGGTCCTCATTATGGCCCATATCTCGGGACCCGACCTAGACATCATAAAGAATAGAGCTCCATGTAGAAGCTGTAGGGTTCATTGATCACAAATATTCTGAATTGAAGAAAATTTTAATTGAGAGGCATTCATTGAGTGAGAATGCAAAATTAAATAAAGTTTTATATGATTCAGAGATGGGTGATCGTAAACCATCAGAGTTTTACCGATCTCTTGTACTACTTTCTGGCTCTAATTTTAGTCAAGATGTATTAAAGAAACTTTGGATGAGAAAATTACCTAAAAATTTAAATGTTATGTTAACTTGTTCGAATTCAAATGATATTACTGAATTGACTAAATTAGCAGACAATATTTGGGAAACCATTAACAAAGATGAGATAAATGTAGTGAATAGTTTTCAAAATTCAAAAGAAAATTCAGTTATTACAAATTTAGTTAAAACGACAGCAATGATTTGTGAAAATTTTCAAAAATTATCTTTGGAAATGAATGAAATTAAGACAGAACTTAATCAAAATTATTCAAGATCGCGTTCAATAAATAAATATAATAGAAACCCTACTAGGTATCGATCAAAATCTCGTGATAATTGGTTATGTAGATATCATTTCAAATTTGGAGAAAAGGCTCAACGATGTGAACAACCTTGCAATTTTTATAAAAACAAAAATTCATTAAACTAAATTCATCCGTTGTTGCGGTGACAAACAACGGAAATTTAGATATTTATACACGTCGCCTGTTTATATTTGATAAAAGTAATAAGTTAAATTTTTTAATTGATAGTGGAGCAGAAATTTCTGTATTACCGGTAACCAAATTCTCTCATACAAAACGCTCTTCTGATATTATTCTTACTGCAGCTAATGATTCAACAATCTCGACATACGGTAAAAAGGTTTTAAATTTAAATTTAGGCTTAAGACGTGAATTTCCATTTACGTTTGTAATAGCAGATATAGCGAAACCAATAATTGGTGCAGATTTCTTATGCAAGTACGGTCTTTTGATTGATATTAAACGTAAACGATTGGTTGACCCAGTAACAAATCTTTCAGTTAATACCATTTCATATATTTGTGATATTCCTCTTCCAAAAATTTTTGTAGTTGATAATAAATACACCAAATTGTTAAAAGAATTTCCTTTTCTAATAACTGAACCAGATTATTCGAAACCAGTTAAACATACAACAGTACATAGATTAGTTACCGAAGGTAATCTTCCTTATTCTAAACCAAGACGTTTAGATCCCATTAAATTCAACGTAGCTAAAACTGAATTTGATTTTTTAGTAAAAACTGGTATATGTAGGCCTTCGAACTCTTGCGTAGCATCTCCACTTCATTTAGTACCAAAAAAAGAATTAAATGATTGGCGGCCTTGTGGTGATTTTCGCAGATTAAATGTTTTAACTATACCAGATCGTTATCCTTTGCCACATATTCAGGATTTTAATATGAATCTGAGGAATAAGACTGTATTTTCAAAATTAGATTTAGTAAGAGCTTATCATCAAATTCCAATGGCAGAAGAGGATATTTATAAAACTGCAATCACAACTCCTTTTGGTATGTTTGAATTTATTCGTATGCCTTTTGGACTTAGAAATTCAGCACAAACATTTCAAAGGTTTATTAATGAAGTTGTTAATGGATTAGATTTTGTTTTTACATATATTGATGACCTTTTAGTTGCTAGTGAAAATGAAGAACAACACTTTAAAGATCTTCGGACATTGTGTCAACGTCTCACAGAATACGGGTTAAATATCAAACCGAGTAAATGTATCTTTGGTGTTACTAGTATTGACTTTTTAGGACACAACATATCAGGAGCAGGAATTAGACCTTCTGAAGAAAAAGTTTTAGCTATTCGAAATTTTGAACGACCAACATCTATTAAACAAGCACAGAAATTTATTGGTATGGTTAATTATTATCATCGATATATACCAATGTTAGCTGAGCTTACGGCTGTGATCTATGATTTAATTAATCAAACTAATATGAAACGTAATAAGACATTTATTTGGGATGAGACATCAGATAAAGCCTTTGAATGCATTAAAGATAAGTTTGCGTCTATGATATTGTTAAATCATTTTAACAAAGATGCAAAGTTGTCTTTAAATGTTGATGCATCTAATACGGCAATTGGTGGTGTCATACATCAAACGTTTAATAATATATCTGAACCACTTGCATTCTTTACAAAAAAACTTTCTCCTTCTGAAATTAAGTACAGTGCATTTGATAGGGAACTATTAGCTATTTATTTGTATATAAAACATTTTCGGTATCTATTAGAAGGACGACAGTTTACAATTTTCACAGATCATAAGCCTTTGATATATGCTCTAAATTCAAAAACTGAACGTAGTCCGAGACAAACGAGACATATGGAATATATTGCACAATTCACCAATGACATTCGTTATATTAAAGGAAAAGAAAACGTCGTTGCTGATGCTTTATCACGAGCTTTTGAGGTGGATGCAATTAAAACTGCGGAACTTAATTTCAAAATTTTACATAATGAGCAAGAAAAAGATAATGAACTCAAAAATTTAACAACTACGGATTCTATGCATAATCTTAAACTAATTCAACTTAAACTTTTAAATTTTAGTATCTGGTATGAAATGACAGGTGAGAATCCCAGACCATTTGTACCAATTACTTTACGTAAGATTGTATTTGATAAGCTACATGGGATTTCACACCCTGGTATAAGAGCCACACGTCGTCTTATAACTAAAAAGTACTATTGGCCAAAAATGAACAAAGAAATAAATGTTTGGTCAAAAGAATGTACAAATTGTCAAAAATCAAAAATTTTTCGTCATACTAAATCCCCTGTTTATAAAATTCCAATTCCGAAGAATAGATTTGAACATATTCATTTAGATATTGTTGGACCTTTACCTGTATCAAAAGGGTATCGTTATATTTTGACAATTATTGATAGATTCACACGTTGGCCAGAAGCTTATGCATTAAGAGACATTTCGGCATCAATAGTTGCAAATAAATTTATGAATGAATATGTTTCTCGTTTTGGGGTACCTTTAAAAATTACAACTGATCAAGGTACACAGTTTACGTCAAAATTATTCTCGGAGCTTACAAAATTTTTAGGTAGTCATCATATTATGACTTCTGCATATCATCCTCAAGGAAATGGTATGGTAGAAAGATTCCATAGACAATTAAAAGCAGCTATAATGGCTAGAAATGGAACTAATAATTGGTATGATGAACTTCCTATAATACTTCTAGGTTTAAGATCAATTTATAAAGAAAATATTTCAGCCACGCCATCTGAAATGGTATTTGGACAAAATTTACGTTTACCTGGTGAACTTGTTGTTCCATCAGAAGAAATATTTTCTCATACAGAGGTTTTAGGGAATTTACGAGAATATTTTAAAAATGTCAGTTCAAATCTTAAACATAATCAAAATTCGGAAACAGGTTTATATATTCCAAAAGACTTAGAAACTTGTAAATTTGTTTTTATACGTGTTACTAATAAGAAATCATTAAAACAACCATATGAAGGACCTTACAAGGTTGTGGAAAAAGACAAAAAATATTTTAAACTTGAAATTGATAATGAAATTAAAACGATTCCAATTGACAGACTTAAACCAGCGATAATAGAAACTACACCTACTTCTAACAAACACGACAACGCCAAAACGAAATGTGTTACTTTTAATTTACTTAATATTGATTCTCGTGAAAGGGGAGTATTGTAGGGTTCATTGTCTTTATACTGTATAAGAATTATTACTTTGGAAAATGTATTTTTAAAAATATAGATTGAATATGTTTTTGTTTAATTGTTTTGTGAAATGAAAATTTTCATTATATATATTGAAATACTTTCAAATTGTTAACAACATAATTTTTGTTAAATAATATATATTATAAAATTTAGATCAAAGAATTTTAATACTACAGAAGCCCTGTTGAACACATTTGATACTAATATTGCTCAGAAATATTCAGGGATCATCCGGGTCCTCGTTTATGACCCATATCTCGGGACCCGACCTAGGAATCATAAAGAATAGGGCTCCCTGTAGAATCCATGCTCAATGCCTTTCGTTTGATATCAATATTGCTCAGAAACATTCAAGGACATCCTGGTCCTCGTATTGCCCCATATCTCGGGACCCGACATAGGAATCATAAAGAGTAGAGCTTCGTGTAGAATCCCCGCTCAGAAGCTTTCATTTGACACCAATAATGCTCAGAAACATGCAAGATCATCCGGGTCCTCGTATTGACCCATATCTCCGGACCCGACATAGGAATCATAAAGAGTAGAGCTTCGTGTAGAATCCCCGCTCAGAAGCTTTCATTTGACACCAATAATGCTCAGAAACATGCAAGATCATCCGGGTCCTCGTATTGACCCATATCTCCGGACCCGACATAGGAATCATAAAGAGTAGAGCTCCCTGAAGAAGGCCTGCTCAAGATCTTTCATTTGATACCAATTTTGCTCAGAAACATTCAAGGATCATCCGGGTGCTCCTTTTGACCCGGCCTAGGGGTCACAATAAAAAGAGCTTCATATCGAAGTCATGCTCGAAACCTTGCATTTGATACCAATATTGCACAGAAAATTAGATAGGTAAATGTAGGTATGCATATCCATACATTTGCATACATGTTCAAACAGGTTGGTCCTTTTTATTTTGCCTATTTGTCGAATTGTTGCAGAAAACAGCAACAACAACAACTTCACTTCGCTTCGTTGCTGTTGTTGTTGATATTTGTATTTGCACGGCTATGCATGCAAGCATTTGTAAGTGCATGTCTATCTACCTACCTACCACTGACAATGCCAACCCAGCAAAAATCTGGTCATCGCTATTACCTGTCAGGCATGATAGAAGGCCTTGCCATGGAACATCTGGCGAGTTCATCATTTCTTTCACGCATTGCCAGTAATGCAGAGTGGAATGGGCTTCCATTACCCATTCCACGTAATGCAAAGTAGAATGGAATAAATACCAGTGGAAATTTCCATCATGCCTTACATTTTTCGCCTTATTTCTCTGCTTGCCTGTAAGGTGTTCTTTATTTGATTCACTAGAATCCTTGCGGTATTGCGTGATTTATTCGTTCGACGGTAATGCAGTGGGTAAGTCCTTCCCTCCAATGACAAGCCCATGCTAATGTCAGGCATTCTGTCAACGAATGTGGAAGCGATTGCCAGGGTTTTTCTGGATTACCCTCTTAATTCCACGGTCATCGAGTTTTTTGGTGGGAAGCGATTCACACGGACGCAGCAGTGCACTAACACAAAGGTCATTTACGGTTTACGCGTAAACTTTACCTGTTTTTCGAAATCACTCGTAGCTACAGCAAAGATGTTTACACATCAAAAATCGAGAGCTCTACTTTATATAAACCTTAATTTAACATATCTATATATAACAGCTTTATTTTTCGAAATGTCTGCATTCATTATTGTGCCCTGAATTGAACGAGAGTGACAGTCATTTATATTACTCTAAAAATTAACTGAATAAACATTTAAACTAAATATTTCAATTTATTATCAACAGAAATCTTTTTTGAAAAGTGAATTCAATAATCAAAAAAAAAAAAAACAAAAAAGGTAAATTCTGTTCCAGTCATAAAGAGTAGGTATCAATTACAGCGGTTCACTGAAATATTTCGCATTTAAGTTATTTAAAAAACAATGTTAAAGACTAAAAGGTTTGAAATAGACAAATTAATAATGCATTCTAAATACCTTTTACACTCAGAGAAAATAAATCAAAAATAAAATTTTTATTTTTATAATGCACGTTTTCAACCAAGTCATTTTATTTTAGAAATGAATTTTTTAAATTAAAAATGAAATTTTTGGAATTAAATTGTATTTGGGATTTAAAAAGATAATGTTTAAATTAAAAATAAAAATGAATGAAAAAAAAAAACATAAGTTTTTGGTTCAAAATCTCATAGTGCTTAAAATAGAAATAAAAATTTTTAAATTTAAAATGTTTTTTCTTGATTTTGCAATTCTTCAATGAACATTAAAAAAAAAAAATGTTCGTATTTACATTACTTTTAAACACAGGAATTTCTACATAGGAATCAAATTTTAAAAAAATCTCCAAATTTGGGGAATTACCCACAAAACGGCAATACTGCCTTTTACCAGCTTCTTTCCGCGTTTATCAGTGATGGATCCATGACCGTCGATATATCGAATATCGGAAAAAAATATCGATATATCGAAAAAGTTCAAAAACATCGATGAATCGATATTATATCGATATCGCTTCCAGCACTAGTGTACTAAATAAATACAACTCTGCACGATATGTTTTTGGGTCGTCGTATTTGATCAGCTGTTTTTATTTACTTCTTCACAGGGCTTCGGAAAAGTCTTTTACAACTATTTCCGTACAATATTTTAATTTGACGTATGACTTTATGACACTTTGTGAATCACCTAATTATTCTTAAGAAATACATACATCCGTTTACTATCAGTTTTAGCAACGAACAGGTAAGGAAGCCTAAGTTCGAGTGGAATCGAACATTAGATACTCAGCTGTATGCTTTCATTGTTTGTTTGCGTTCGATGGAAACACGGTGTATTTTACTTATATAAAGCGAGTGCCGCATAAAGTGGGCGTAGCCACGCTCATTTTAAAATTTTTTTTATTAATCATTCGACTAAGCGTACACAGTAAAAATTTTAGTTTAATTTTAATTCCTTTTTGGTATTTATATATAACAATGCCAAAAAGCATAAAATTAAAACCATTCTGGTTTAAAAAAAGAAGAGAATATTGAGAGACATAAATTATTCTTGGTGTCAAATTAATACTGAGTTGAATTTTTTGAAGTGGGCCACCTAAAATTTTTTCGACGGTCATGTATTTTAATGAAAGTGGGTAGTATGGCTCACAACGCTTAAACAAAAATACGTATTTAACAATTTTTCGAAATTCGAATTATTTTCAAAGTTATAGCTATCAACACTTTTCGAAGTTCCTCAGTTTTTGCCGATTTTCTCACGATTGGTCAAACCGATTTTGCTAAATTTTGATATATATATAAAAGATGATATCTTCTAGCAAACTGCATTTCTTATTTTTGCAAATAATTTTTTTTGCAAACATTATTCGCAATTTTTATGTTCTGGACCGCGGTCGGATGTTGCTTTTGTATGATGTTGTTGGGCATTCCATTAGTAACTATTAGCAAAAAAAAAATTTTGGGGCACTTTAACGGCGCGGGAATTACTTACATTTTTTACAGACTTATTTTTGTATGGAATTTTTTTTTTACTTACTGAGTGCTACGAATAATTAATTAAAGCATGCATAACTCATGCAATTAGTAGGAAAAACAAAAAGGAGCACACCTCGAATTGGGAGAGAAGCTCGGCCATAAAACTCGTCAGAGTTATAATAGCGCCATTGTATTATATATATTACTAATGGAATGCCCAACAGCATCATACAAAAGCGACATCCGACCGCGGTCCAGAACATAAAAATTGCGAATAATGTTTGCAAAAAAAATTATTTGCAAAAATAAGAAATGCAGTTTGCTAGAAGATATCATCTTTTATATATATATATCAAAATTTAGCAAAATCGGTTTGACCAATCGTGAGAAAATCCGCAAAAACTGAGGAACTTCGAAAAGTGTTGATAGCCATAACTTTGAAAATAATTCGAATTTCGAAAAACTGGGCCAAACGTATTTTTTTTTTGTTGTTGTGAACTATACAAAAAAGTTTCAGAAAGATAGTACAACTTCGAAAAAAAGTGGCCCACTTCAGAAAATTCAACTCTACTTTCTTCGAATTAAATCAAAACCAAATTTTTATTATTTTTATTATATTTTTGATTTCCAGTGGATATACCGCAAATAACCCATTATCCCAAAGATTAATGAGAAATTGAATAACGTTAACATTGTTTAATTACACAAAAATCCAAAACAGTAGTAGCATACACTAAAGTACCTTATACATAAGTATATCGAGCCCTAATCCACATAAAAGTGTATCCTACAAAAAGTAAATTTTATAGGACACAGTTTTCTTAATTTGGTTTGCATACAGTTTGTATGCAGCCTTGAAACTTATTTAGTCTCTAATTTCGAAACTGCACATTTCACTGCTATGAAATTTTGGGCGTTGATGCATGTGATAATAAATTGTTGATTTCCATAAAAAAGCTGAAATCGATAATTTTGTTGGCGGTTGGGGATCAATATATACGTATACTTATTTTCAACTTTTACACAAATATTTTGGAGATGTCCAGGGAAATTTCGGCACCGTCGCGGTTCTTGCAGTGATAATGAAAAAGAGACCCTTAACTGTCTTAAGACTGAAAAAATAAAGTAAAATGTACCCTCATGGTATTTAATTAATCTCATGCATTACTTACTTGATACAATTATTCGATTCGGGCCATTTATTTTAGTACATTTAATTACTCCTCCGGATTGCACTTTTAGAAACATTTTGTTTGATTTATTTAGATTTTTTTTTTTTTTTTTTTTTCTTAATATTTTTTTTTTGGTTTTGATTTCAAACCAAAAATACTTTGATGGCAATATAATTGAGAAAGATAAATTTTTTTTATACTTTTCAGGATTTGTTTTTAAACCATAAATGATTAAACTTCTTTAGAGAGAATTTTAACACTTTTCAAGACTATATTTTGAAACTATTTTGGGATAAATAAATTTGTAAAACTGCTCATAGTTTAAAAATAAGACTTTTTGGCATTAAAATTAAAATTTAATTCCAAGCATGATTAAATTAAGTACCAAATGATATTAGAAATAAACTATCAGTTTTTACTGTGTATAAGTATTCTTGTTGGTATAAAATATCATCCCTTTTTATTCGGCCCCATATATAAAAGAGGTCGTGGTCGTCAACCGATTTTGGCAATTTTTCGTCAAATCATTTGCTGAAGCAAGTATATCACGCATATCAAATTGCATCGATATATCTGCTACGGTTTCTGAGTTATAACTCATAAAACTTTCAACGTTGATCCTTTAATAAGTGGGCGTGGCACCGCCTATTCGCGGAAATTTCAGAATATTTCTTTATAAGGGCCTGAGCTCATTACGTGGATGAAATCTTAACACTCCAGCTACATATATTAGTGACTGCGATACCACATTTTCGATATACATATACATACTATATAGGCAAAATGGGCGTGATCATGGTCCGATTTCGCCCATTTTCAGGCCGTCTCGCCTTATATAGTCCACCGCACGCCACCCTTATGATTTCTTTTTCGAAAACATTTCTGGAAAAATTTTATTATTATTTTTTTTGGGCGCCGCCAGATGTCGCTAAAATTCATTTTTTTTATATCTTCGATATTTATGGTCCGATCGCTAAGCTTGATACACCAATCTCTTTGGCTTGAGAGCGAGGTTTCTACTTTATACTTTTTGGTTGCTTGTTTTTCCGACAGGGTAGGAATATGATGTATTGTGGAACGATTTTCCGTCATCTCTTGTCAAGTTTGGTTTGGAGACAAACCGGTTTCGGCTAATACTTATGCGCCATCTTCAGTGTCTTTTTTCGTTCGAACGTACATCAATTCTCGTGGTGAAGTATTGCCGAGATAACATAAAACATAATTCGAAATTTCGTTTGCTGGCGCTTATTGGGTTATAACGAATTTGGCAGTATACGCTATCTATTTGACCAGCGTGTTTATGTTTTGCTATAAACTCAAAAATTGTTTTGTGTGTGCATAAATATAAAGAAAAACAAGTAAAAGTAAGAGCGCGGCTGTCTTCGGCCGTACCGAAGACTTCATACCTTTCATGAATGGGGAAATGAAAAGTTACTTTTGTACATACATAGCCTGATTTGGTTTAATTTCAATTCTGTGGGTTATTTATGGAAAGATTTATTAGAAAAATGGTGTCTGAACTGTTTAAATTGAGAAGTTATACCCTAAAATGTCTATATCTGAACAATCGGTTGTATGGGAGCTATATGTTATAGTGGTCCGATCTTGACAATTTTCGGTAACCTTGTTTAGGCCAAAATGGGTACAAATACTTCAAAGTTTCATGTCCTTAGCTGTTGAAATGGGGAAGTTATGCAGAAATTACATCCCAAAATGTGTACACTCAAAAAAAAAAAAATTACTCAGATTATGGAAAAATGGGAATGATTCGGCGCTAAAGACATATTTCCATATTTTGATGTACAATTTTCTTTAAAACGTGGTTTTTATTCCTTGATTTGAAGAAAATCGTACATCAAAATATGGAAATATGTCTCTAGCGCCGAATCATTCCCACTTTTCCATAATCTGAGTAAGTTGTTTTTTCAGTGTATGTACATCTGAACAATCGGTTGTTTACTATATGTTATAGTGGTCCGATTCGGCCGATGCCGACAAATGATTAATTGCACCTAACAGCAAACTTGTATTCCGAATTTCATTCAGATATCTCAAAAACTGAGGGACTAGTTTGCGTTCACACAGACCAACGGACAGACGGACAAACGGACATGGCTTATGGGCTAAACAGAATCAGTACTTCTCCGTCATGACGGACAAGGAAGAAACTGACAGCTGAGTAGACTGTGTATATTTTGCTGGTGCAACACTACATTGGCAACGTATCAGTCGCCGGATCCGGCATACTTTGCCAATTTTCTATTTTGCCGTACGTCAGTAATATAAGATGTGTTCGGTGATGGCATTAGATTACTCTAGTGCAGAAAATTGCGTTCGATAACTCGTTTTTGTACTAAACTGTGCAGAACTGTGTTTTGTAACCAACTTAAAATTAAATATTAGTATTAAATTAATACTATTAAACATATTCCATGCGATTTTGCTCTTAGCAATTCGTTAATTTTCGTTTTTTGACGCCTTTACCTAAAACTTCTGTGACAAATGTCTGATATTGTTCTACCCGACACTTTTAGTACATTCACCGAACACATATTTTATGTGCCACTCTTTCCGCTACGTACGTCCTGTCAGTCGAAAACGACGTACGTCAAAGAGACGGAGAAGTACTGATTGTGCTTAGCGCTTTAATCGACTCAGCTAACGATTCTGATCATAGCGGTATATATGTTGGTGGATCCCCCACGCTTCCTTCTGGTACTTTGGACAAAAATTTTTTGGCACAACGTTATAATACCATTTCATTCTCATGAAAGGTATAATTACCATTTTCACCCGAAACCCCTTATAACGTCCTTTAGTTTACCCAAGGCAAATTCATTCTTATGGTAATGGTACGTGAACAGCTGACTTCTTCTTCTTCTCGTTTCTAGTTCACCGTGTATAGAAGAATACAGGAGAATGTCAAACAAAGAAAAATTTTACTTTGAGTTTGACATTTTGCTGGACGAAAATTTAAAGCGAATATTACCGAATTCGCCGTGCCATTACCATAATGAATTTGCCTTGAGTTTACCTATAAATAGCGGCGAAAGTTGCCAATTTCTTCATATTTCGTACCAACAGCAGTCAAGCAATGAATTGGCGTAAAATTCTTCTAGAGCTAATGCTCATACTGAGTTTTGTGTGGTGGACGACGTCCACAAATACTAATTTCCGCATTTTTAATGGCAACCGCGTTACCGATATAACTCAGTATGCTTACATGGCAGCCTTGTACGAAAATCAAACATATTACTGCGCGGGCTGTCTGGTATCTTATCGGCATGTGGTTACGGCGCACAGTGGGGCAGCTTCCATACATTTAGCGGAAAAAAATAGAAGGAGTTGTCGTAGGGCTTTGAAATTTTGCACACAGGTTATATATGAGCTAGTTAAGAAAATCTCCAAAAATGGTTGAAATCCGTCAACTCCTAGGGGTACCTCCCTTGGACCTATAGTAAAAAATTAAAAAAAAATTTAAATACAAATTTTAATTTCAGCTCAAAAAAGTAAGATATCTTTACGAAACTTTGCATATCAGTTACCCTCATAAAGGGCATTGACGGTACAAAAAATAATTGAAATCGGCCACCCCCTAGTGGTACCTCCCTTGGACCTATAGTAAAAAATAAAAATAATTTTAAATTCATACCTGTACTTAATTGTGAATAAAAGTTAAACGCGTTCATCGATTTTCATGATTTATGTATCATTTTGTTCATAGGTTATGCGACTTTACGTGAAAATAATAGGACTTTGAACTCTTTTACTGTTTTCGATTTTTTATGAATTAAAAAAAAAATTTATTTTTAGGCAAAAAAATATTTTTTTTTTCTCCATACATTTATTTATAACTGCGAAACTGTTGCCTATATTGCGAAACGTTATATAAACAGATGAAAGTACTTGTAATTCTTGATTTTTCTAAATTTGGTTAAACAAAATCCGACTAGTGGTTCTTGAGTTATGTTAAACAAAAGAACCTTATCAGAATTGAGTCGCGAATCAATTAGCTGAAAACTGTTGTACTGTATAATACAATAAATTGAGAGGGGCGCCTGGGGGCACTTGAAATTGATTAAAAATGTACAAACAGATATGAGACAATGTATTAGTAGTGATTTCCAACTGGAGACAAGTGGAGCTAAAATTGCAGGTCCAAATGTTTGGAGAAAAAAGGGATTTTTGTTATATGTACATAAAAATAAACAAAAAAAAAAAAAACTGAAGTCTCTGCAGAGTTTATTTTTTCAATTTTAGTAGACTGAAATATCCTACTTTAAATAAAAAATAAAAAGGAAAACGTTAGCTCACATAAAAAAGATTATTCGTTTTGAAATTCTTAGGTTTAAATTAAGTTGGTTCGGTAAAGCATACAAGTACTGAGTTTGAGACGGCTATAAAAAAAAACTAGCAGTCAGATTGGAGTAATTCTTTTTGATTTGGTTGTACCATTTAGTCTAAAATTCCAAAATATCACTGCATATTGCATGAAGAGTATGTTGACAATTTGACTTTTTTCCGCGAAATCCCCAGTGTGCGGCGGCGTCTTGCGTGCACCGTAAGCGCCCGGCACACATTTCTGTAAAAGCCGGTGTTGCCAATTTGGTAAATGCAGCAGCATTACGCATGGCACATTCATTTCATATTCCAAATGAGTATGATCCAACTATACAAAGGATGAGTATCGCCGTTGTTCAAGTGCACGACTTCTTTCACCCTGGCAATGCGGCAATCGCTCCAATACGGCTCGGTGATTGGGTTTTGCCGGAGCAAACCAGACTGGAGGTAAGCGGTTGGGGTTTAATAAATCAACAAGCACAACAATGCGAGACGGAGTTGAGGACGTGTTCTTTGTACGTAAAGAATTGGCATAAGTGCCGCCGCCATTATGAATATGCCACTAATGTAGACTTTTCGGCGGAGCATATTTGTGCTGAAAACAGCGACCGATCGAACATATGTTATGGAGATGCTGGTGCCCCTGGCATTGTATGTCATAAGCTTTGTGCAGTGGCATTGGAGAGTGTTGGTTGGACAGCGCGCGTTTCCGGCCATGTTTATCGATACAGGAGTTCAGGAAGTGCAGATTTTATATATAGTAATGTATTATAGTTCCTTAATTAACAAATTAAAATTTGAAATTAATAGGTACATTTAAGTACACACATATATGTATGTATGTATGTACAATGTACATATAAACTGTATGCTTTTTGACAAACGCGAATTTGAACTTACATACATATTATGTATTTATATTAAATTTTATTCAATAAAAGCTTATCTATATCTATATATATATATATATATAAAATCAAGCCTATTTCTTTGTCGCCGGCTTTCGCCCAAACGCGTGGAGGAATTTCGACCAAATTTACACACCAGCTGAGTACCTTGCCATAGATGGTTTATATGCATATTTTTTCGGTTCTCAGATATATGTCAAACGGTCAAAATGTGGAGCCGGCTATCGCCTGAATATTTTTGGACGATATTGGTATCAAATGAAACGTATTGAGCAGGGATTTTACATAGAATAGTACTCATTGTGATTCGTAGGGGTGGCTCAAAACGTGCACCCGGATGGCCCTCGAATATTTCAGAGCGATATTGGCATCAAATGAATGGTCTTGATGAGAACTTCGACATAGAACTATTTTATTTATGATGCCTAGGCCGGGTCTCCAGATATGGGTCAGCATGTGGGCCCGGATGACCCTGGGATGGTGCTAAGCAATACTGATATAAAATGAAAGGTGTTGAACAGGGCTGATAAATAGAGCTTTTTCATAGTGATTATTAGGTCCGGTACTCAATTATGGGTGAAAGAGTGGATCCGAATGCCACGAAATATTTTTAAGGAGCGATGGTATCAAATGAGAAGTGGGATATAGGGCTATGTTATGCTAAACCCGGTTCCCTAGGGAAAGGGTAATGGGAATGGGAAATGCAAAGGGACGGAAAAGGAGAAAAAGAATATAATGAAAATGGAACAAAGAGGATGGGGAGAGAGACAGTCAGAGAGGGAATGAGAATAGGAATAAGAGCGGGAATGAAAGGGAGAAAGATAGAAGTATAAGTAAGGGAGAGCGGTACAGAGGAAATGTGACGGGAAAGGAAAAAGAAAAGGAAGCGGAAATGAAAGGAAAGGGAAAGATAAATAGAAAAGGAAAGAGAAGGGGAATAGTAGAGGGAAAGGGAGTGGGAGACTAATACGAAGCAAAAAGTTATAAGGACATGACGAGGACAAACTTTTGGAAATATAAATTTTTCCTTCATTTTTTTTTTAAACTTAAGTAACTGACCTTTGTTGAGGTCTGCAGTCCGAGGAAAATGCAGTTTCTAGATTTTTTCAACTTATTTTAAAGTGTTCCTTTATCGCTTTCAATACCTGTAATAGGAAGTGGGCCAAAGCAAAGCTTGGCCGGGTTGCGCTAGTATTTTTTATAAATTTCATTGTATGATAAAACAGTCAACCAATTTAGATTTGACAGCACAGCTTAGTGATGGGCGAGTCCGAGATGTTCAGACAATCGAGAGAATCGCCATCGTTGCAAAATCACAATCGAGTCAAAAGTTGACTCGCTCCTCGACTACACAACCGAGATGGTTTTTCGATTGTTCCGAGTCGGCGAGTCGGTGGTTGTTTCGATGATATCTCGACTACAAAAGTGAGATGTTTTTGCGATTGTTCCGAGTCGGCGGGCCGGCTGTTGTTTTGATTATATGTTTTAGTGGACAAAATAAGTAAACTGAATGAGTGTTGTTTCGACTGACGGGCAGTTACGACTTGACTCGAATACGAATGAAAACCATCGAGAGCATTCGAGATGTTTCAACAATCGAGAGAATCGAATAAAACATCTTGGACTCGCCCATCACTAGCACAGTTCTTACTGGCGTGTCATACCGTTTTTTAAGAATGAATCTCATTGCACGGTTTTGTTGCTTTTGCAATTTATGGAGTTGACTATGTAAGTATCATATATATTATTTCTAATTGGTGTTTTATAAATATCCCTTTTTCTGCTCACATAATTTACCAAAATTAATAAGTAAGGCATCGTTTTAAAGGTATTAATTAGCTATGCATGCGAAACGGTGTTTTATTGGGCGTGGTACTTTATATGAAAAGTAAGGGGGGTAAAAGAGGGGTTGACCCCCGCAGCGGGGAGTGTTATGGAACCCACATAAAATTTATATCAAATTAAAGGGAATCAAAATACCTATCCAATGGTGTACAAACATTCGAAATCGGTTAAGTAGTTTTTAAGTAATTGCAATTTAAAAAATGCATAATATAAATTTTGACCTTTAATAACTTTTGTTGTTGTTGTTTTCAAAAAAAAAATTCACTTTAATACTCAACTTCATCAATCCTCATACTTCGTTTTTTTGATTTCATAATTTTAGAAATTTCACATTTGTACCAGATCGTGCTATTTTTTTCAACTTTGTGGGGCTGGGGGCACCTCCAGACATGCGAGTAGGTCAATAAAATTTTACAGGCTTATTTCTGGGCTAGAAAGGTGCCGTTCTGGCTTTGGAACAAATTGAATTTCCAAAAAAAAATTTTCACTCCACCTTAATATATACGAGTATATCAAAACGATCAGAATGAAAAATAAAAATAGGTAAAAAAACTTTTTAAGTTAAACGGTTTTATGTTATACATACATTGCAATGTTTAAGATAAATGTACTAAAAACCAAAAAATAATAAAATAGATACAGTCGTGGGAATTATAAACATTTGCATAGACTAGACTAAAATAAAACCGTGGGGCACGTCAATTGTCTACAATCGTTGATTAAAATGTTTGTTTTGTAATGTTACACTATAATTAGGCAGTTGTTCAACCGACAACGATGGACGTGTGATAAGTAGGGCTAGAATGTGGAACAAAGCTAGAAAGCTCGATTATAAGCGAGTTTTAGGGTTTCATAGTGGTGAGCGAGTAGTACTTTTATCATATGTTTTGTCGATTAAAGACAAACTACGAGCAGTGAAACGATTCCTCGTGTGAATGTCCAACGATAAACTAGTTAAAACATCTCTTTTATTAACATGGAGTGTATAACTATTGGAATTTCCATGAGCAAGAAAATAGTAAGTAATTTCCTCACCGTCTGCGGGCCAACTGCCTAACGACGAATTAAACGATTCTTCTATCGCACATTAAGTCGATAATTTGTAGACAATTGACGTGCCCCCCGGTTTTATTTTAGTCTAGTCTATGCAAATGTTTATAATTCCCACGACTGTATCTATTTTATTATTTTTTGGTTTTTAGTACATTTATCTTAAACATTGCAATGTATGTATAACATAAAACCGTTTAACTTAAAAAGTTTTTTTACCTATTTTTATTTTCTAGTTTTTAGTTTTTATTTCGCATTCTGTTTAATTCATTTAGTGCTTCATTATTGCAAGGTTTCTTGCCCGTTAGTTTATTGCAGTCCAACGCCTCTATACGTAGTCCCTGCAAAGTTCTCCGTTTAACTTAAAAAGTTTTTTTTACCTATTTTTATTTAAATAGAGCGACTCACGCGCCACCTAGCGGCTCCAATTTTTTTTTTAAACATTTGTAAATTATTTAAGTAATGCACATGCTAAATATCAGCCAAATCGGTCCATAATTAGGATTTTCAGTTTTAATTACCCCGATCTCACCTCCACCTAGCGGAATTTTTTTTTCAGAAAATATTTCTCCTTCAAGGTAGTAAAACATGTTCCGAATTTCAGCCAAATCGGACCATAAATGCGATTTTTGTAAATATAGCGACCCACGCGCCACCTATCGGAAGTTTTTTTTAGGAAAATATTTCCTTTCAAGGTAGTAATACATGTTCCGAATTTCAGCCAAATCGGACCATAAATGCGATTTTTGTAAATATAGCGACCCACGCGCCACCTAGCGGATTTTTTTTTAAAGAAAATATTTCTTTTCAAGGTAGTAATACATGTTCCGAATTTCAGCCAAATCGGACTATAAATGCGATTTTTGTAAATATAGCGACCCACGCGCCACCTAGCGGAATTTTTTTTTTAAAGAAAATATTTCTTTTCAAGGTAGTAATACATGTTCCGAATTTCAGCCAAATCGGACCATAAATGCGATTTTTGTAAATATAGCGACCCACGCGCCACCTATCGGAATTTTTTTTTCATAATATTGCATTGTCATCGGGGTTATACATGCGTACAAAATTTCAGATTAATCGGTTGACAGGAAGAGGGTGAAATTTGAATTACTAAATTTGACCCAAGAATAAATAATAAAAAAAAAAACAAACGGGGTGAGCTAAATAAAACCGTTTAAAAATGATTGAACCATGTCCGTCCGTCCGGCCGTATACACTCTAACTTGCGCAAAAATAGAAATATTTTAATGAAATTTGGTACATAGATTCTAATGGGAACAGAGAAAATTGGGGTTGAAAATAAGGCATATGTATATATGTATTTCGAAAAGCACGTAAAACATGATAATTCAATCACTAATAAAGCCCGAGTGATGAAATTACGTTATGCAGTTATGAGGAAACGTGCTGAAATTTTGAAAAATGGGCCAAGAGGAGCAAATTTTCAAAGATTTATAAGTCAAAACTCAGGAACTGTAGCAGATAAATCGATTAAGCCAAGGCAAACGTGTGGAAAAAAATTACCCAAGTCGGCAAGAACCACATATGTACGCACATAAAAATATATATAAAATATATAAAAATATATTGCACATACCTATATAGGAATAATAAAAACATTTTATGCGATATCTTTGTCAAACATATATCTAGGTAACTTGAAAGAGTTTTTAGTGCTTAGCACGAAATTTTTATTTTTAATTCAATTTTTTTTTTTTTTTTAATTGTTGGGGTAAGTGGAAAAAAATTCAACAACTATTTACAGCGAAGGTTTCCACTTACCCCAACAATTAAAAATTGAATTAAAAATAAAAATTTCGTGCTAAGCACTAAAAACTCTTTCAAGTAAAATTGTTAACGTTGTTTGGTATATACATAAAATAAATACCAACAACAATGTTCATTGCGAACTGCCTACAACAAAAATTCAGCACGTTTGTGGAGAATATATGCAAAAGCATATACACACTAACGTTAATGTTGAAAATGAAAAAGGCAAAAGTGGGGAAAATCCAACAGCTTGCACAGAGTCTCAATGGCCGAGTGTGTTTATCCGTTGGGTCATTGCGGCTGAAGTTGGAATGGACTCGGGTTCAATCCCCGGTGCATCCACTTCCGAAAAGAGTGCTGATGATCGAAAATGGTTTTTCGTGAAATAGCTATACACTCAACCTTCGCTGTAAATAGTTGTTGAATTTTTTTCCACTTACCCCAACATATATCTAGGTAATTCATTGAAAGTTCCATAAGGTCCACCAAACCAAATAAATAATAAGTTTTTTAAAATGGGCGTGACAGCACAAACCATACCGACTGGCGCCACGTATGTTTTGTGATTTTTTGCGCAAGATGCGCACGGGTCCGGCTAGTATCTCATAATAAAGAATACAGTTGGACAGTAAATGAAATGCGCTTCAATTATATGTAGGTAGACCTATAAACCCACGATCCGAAAATGTACTCTGAAAAAAATACCCGTAGTTAAACCAACAACTTTCGGCTGTTGAATCTCCGTCTTTGATTCAACAGCAAAAGTATTTGTTTTTACAGCAAAGTTTTTGATCCAACAATTTATTCAAAAACGGCCGTTGTTGTTTCAAAAACTTGCTTGCTTTTAAAAAATTTTTTGTGAGAAAATATTTTTTTGTGAGAAAACCAACAAAAAAAATAATGATGGAGAGAAGATGAAGAGAAAAATCCAAAAAAAATTTACTTTTAGCAACAATTTTCTCTCCGTTGTTGATTTAAAGGCAAAAGTATTTGACCCAACAGTTACCGTTGTAAACAAAACTAATGAGAACAAATTTTTTTAAATTTTGTTTTTACAATGATTCAAATAATTCATGGATTCCTTTTTAGGAAATGGAAGTATAAATAGGTTACTACAAGTCAATATAATGTTGAATGTTCCACTATGTGATGATTGGATAGAATTTCAGGTTGATGTCATGGTTCGAATCCGGAGGAGAATATAAAATAAAGAAGAAAAATCAGAATAAGAAATAAAGATAGCAACCAGTGAATGATAAGAAGGAGAGAAGAATAGGAGAACAAGCGGAGGCTACATATGTGCAGTTGGGACCCGGGCGGAGAGAAGATGAAGAGTAAAATGCAAAGAAAAATTTATTTTTAGGTGAAAATTTTTTCCAACAATCTCCGTTATTGACTTAAATCAACAACGCTCGCACCTTTGAAACAACAACGGAGCGTTGTTGGGCACATTTCAACTGCGGAAAGTAGTTGATTTGACAGCGAAAGTCTTTAGATTTACAACGTTTTTTTTTTTTTTTCAGAGTAACAATGCACGAATCTCTAAAGATAATTCCAAGAGAATTCGAATTCCTCGATCTATAGCCGAGATAACATAATTCAAAATTTTGTTCGCTGTACTTGTTGGGTTATAACGATTTGGTGCGCGTGTTTATTTTTTGCTTTAAATTTAAAATTTGTTTGTTTGTGCACAAATAAATATGTAGATATGTATGTATGTATGTCTAATGAAAAATTACCATTTCCACCCGCAATCCCTTATAACGTCCTGTATTTTAGCTATAAATAGCGGCGAATTTGCCGATTTCTTCATATTCCGTACCAACAGTAATAAAGTAATGAATTCGCGTAAAATTCTTCTAGTGATAACGCTGACATTGAGCTTAGTGTGGTGGACGACCTCCACAAATACTAATTTCCGCATTTTTAATGGCAACCGCGTTACCGATATAACTGAGTATGCTTACATGGCAGCCTTGTACGAAAATCAAACATATTACTGCGCGGGCTGTCTGGTCTCTTATCGGCATGTGGTTACGGCGGCGTCTTGCGTATACCATAAGCGCCCGGCAGACATTTCCATAAGAGTCGGTGTTGCCAATTTGACAGAGGCAGAAGAAGTACGCATGGCACATTCATTTCATATTCCAGATAATTATAATTATACTACACAAATGATGGGTATCGCCGTTGTTCAAGTGATTGGCTTCTTTCCCGTTGGCAATCAAGCAATCGCTCCAATAAAGCTATTGGATTTTTTGTTGCCAGATCAAAGCAGACTGGAGGTGAGCGGTTGGGGTTTAATAAGCCAAGAAGCAGAACAATGCGAGACGGAATTGAGGACGTGTTCTTTGTACGTCAAGAATTGGCATAAGTGCCACCGCGATTATAGAGAGGCCCCTAATGTAGCCTTTTCGCCGGGGCATATTTGTGCTGAAAACAGCGACCGATCGAACACGTGTTATGGAGATGTTGGTGCCCCTGGCGTTGTATGTCATCAGCTTTGTGCAGTGGCATTGGAGAGTGTTGGTTGCGGACAGAACGAGTTTCCGGCCAGGTTTATCGCGACAGGAGGTGAAGAAGTGCAAGATTTTATATATAGTATTATAGATCACAATATTATAGATCCCAATAATATAGATCCTTAATTAACAAATTATAATTTGTAATGAATAATAATATAATACAATGGCGCTATTATAACTCTGACGAGTTTTATGGCCGAGCTTCTCTTCCAATTCGAGGTGTGCTCCTTTTGTTTTTTCTACTAATGGTGGGTGGACCTACAGTTTTATGCCGGCTCCAAACGGCGAATGCATTTTTTGTGAGAATCTTTTTCATGGCAGGAATACACTCGGAGGGTATGCCGCCCACTGCCGAGAGGTGACTGCTGCTCTTGAAAAACCCAATAATTGGATTTTTACTAATTAGAAAAATTTTTTTTGGTGTTTGCTCGGACTGGGGTTTGAACCCGAGACCCGAGACTTACTCGCATATTAATTTTTATTATTAATAAAAGCTTACATAGAGTTTTCTCAAATTAATTATGTTTCAAGAAGCAATGAGAAGGAGAATGCATGCGATCAGCTGATTTCTTTTTCCATTTTCAAAAACATACAAACTCTAGAATTTCCGTGGGTGAAATCCTGTCAAATTCTTTTACATTCATGTTGCGATGACATTCTGGCACTTGCACTAGACCATTTGCCCTACAACTTCACCCTTATTATGCCCGGAACACAATTGCGACGGGTCAACGGATAACGGGCGACGGTCACACGCTGTCAAAATTAAAACACACAGTAATGTACGTTGTTGCGCAGAATTGCGGCGGCAACGGAAACTACGCCGGCGTTCAATTTTCCGGCGGTAATATAATTAGATTCATTTCTAATTTTTCCGCCGGGTGAAATGATCAGAGTTGGTTTTTTCTGTCAAATTTGCATCCATATAAAATTCATGGTCATATCACATCAAAACATGCTTCCTCTTCTTGGTCGACTGTTGGTATGGTTGTTGTACCTTTTGACACAAGAGTGCACACGTTTGGCATTAATCCATTTGCGACCACCATTATTTAGTGGATGCTGTGTCAAATCAGTTTCCGACACAATTGTGTGTGCCCAGACGGATTTTCCGACGGAAAATATCAGCTGTTCACTACCCGTTGGCCCGTTTTCCGTTGACCCGTCGCAATTGTGTTCCGGGCATTACGGTTGTGGTCGTCGACGTTGTTGTCACTTATTATGTGGAGACCTAGCAACTCAGCTACTTCTAGAAAGTGAAGTTTATTGACACATACTAGACTATAATTTTCTTACTTATATTTACATTTTTTTCAACGCTAAGAGTCAGACTTATTTGAGGAGCGTGTTGGTTTTTTGTTTTTATTTTGCATGAATCAAAAACATGTGTAGTACGTACACACTAAATAGGAGACACATGTGCACAAATATGAGTCGGGACAATGACCTAAATACCAATTAATCAAAAGAACAATAAGAGTAGTTTTCCAATGTTTTTTAACTAGCTTAACGTAGTTACTTTTATTTATTTACAAAAAGTGTATGATGCCATTGCGTTATTATCACAGAAAATTCCAACCAATTTTTTTTAATATTTAAAAAACGTAGAGTATTTTCTTGTCGATTTTCGCGAGGTCAAAAAAAAAAATTTTTTTTGTGTCCCTTAACCCTCCCAACATAAGCTTCAAATTTAGGGGCGGACTTTTACAACTTTTTTATTTCGTATGGGGACCAGCCCAGTCTAATGTACATATATCAATTACTCTACTCGACACCAAAAATCACCAAGAACAAAATAATACTTTTCTAAAGCGAAATTTTACGCTGATTCCGAATATCATCTCCATTTTTTTGTGGCAGACCCAGTTTTTGAGATATTGGTAAAAATGTAGAAAAAGCCGTATATGCAAGACATTGCATCACATAACTGCATCAAAAAGTTTTATTAGACATCGTGGCAATTTGACATCTAGGAAGTTCTGGTAGAGGGAGCTCCAACAAACATTTTTTTTTTTTTTATACTCAGCTGTACTAGTACACAGAGTATTATAGTTTTAATCACATAACGGTGGATTGTAACAGAATGAAATAATCGAGATAGATATAGACTTATATATATCAAAATGATCAGGGTGAAAAGAGAAATCGATTGAGCCATGTCCGTCCGTCCGTCCGTCCGTCCGTCCGTCTGTAAACACTCTAACTCGCGCAAAAATTGAGATATTTTGATGAAAATGAAATGCAAGTTGGTATCGACACTGGGACGGTTGGTATTGAAAATGGGCGAAATCGGACCATGACCACGCCCACTTTTCCTATATAGAAAAAATCGGAAATTTGGTATCTCAGTCACTAATATAGCTGGAGCGATGAAATTTTACCGACGTATTGAGCTCAGGCCCCTATGAAGAAATTTAATGAAATTTTGGAAAATGGGCGGTGCCACGCCCACTTATTAAGGTCAAACATTGAAAGTTTTATATGTCATAACTCAGAAACCATTGAAGATATATCGATGAAATTTGGTATGCGTGATTTACTTACTTAGGCAAACATTTGAACGGAAAATAGTTAAAATCGGTTGACGGCCACGCCCACTTCTATATATGGGTATTATAAAGTGGCCCAATAAAAACATTTTAAGCGATATCTCTGTCAAATATAAAGATATATCACTGAAATTTTGTCGCATGAGTCCAACTATGGACATAAAACAGAAACCACAAAAATGTTGAAAAATGGGCGGTGCCACGCCCACTTATTAAGGGGCAAACATTGAAAGTTTTATGAGTCTTAACTCAGAAACCATTGAAGATATATCGATGAAATTTGGTGTGCGTAATATACTTACTTAGGCAAATGTTTGGACTAAAAATTGCCAAAATCGGTTGACGACCACGCCCACTTTTATATATGGGTATCATAAAGTGACCTAATAAAAACATTTTAAGCGATATCTTTGTCAAATATAAAGATATATCATTGAAATTTTATAGCAGGAGTCCACCCGCGGACATAAAACGAAAAACACAAAATTTTTGAAAAACGGGCGTGGCACCGCCTCTTTTTAGAAGCAGGAATATACGAGATTTCTGAGCCCATAACTCGACAAATAATTGAGATATTATGACGAAACTTGGTGTATACACTTTCATTACTTGTAGTAATACATGCTCAAAATTTTAGCGAAATCGGTTGACGACCACGCCCACTTTTATATATGGGTATTATAAACTGGCCTAATAAAAACATTTTAAGCGATATCTTTGTGGCATAAGTTCCACAATAGACCGGAAACAAAAAGTAGAAAAATTTTGGAAAATGGGCGTGGCGCCGCCTCTTTTTAGACAAAGGAATATAGGAGATTTCTGAGCCTATAACTCGACAATTAATTGAGATATTATGATGAAACTTGGTTTTTACACCTTTATAACTTTTATTAATAGACACGCAGAAATTTATTGAAATTGGTTTATGACCACGCCTACTTTTTAACAAAGATATTTCTGGAACACCCTTTGGGAATTGTAACGTGACATCTTTGTAACTAGAAGTCATAAAGGAATTAAATTTTGCACAAAGAATAACATTCATATGCTTAGTTGGATGACTGATAAAAATTTTGAAAATGGGCGTGGCTATACATCGTGTTTCCATCAAACGAAAACAAACAATGAAAGCATACAGCTGAGTATCTAATGTTCGATTCCACTCGAACTTAGTCTTCCTTACTTGTTTTTTTTTTTTTTTTTTTTTTTTTTGTGTTCACACTCCAAAAGTGGTCAGGTAGTTTGGTCACAATGGCAAAAGTAATGAAAAAAATTTGAAAAAAAATCGAACTTTTTTAAAGAAATTTCAGATTCGACTGTCCTAAAATCAGAAAAATTGTTTGGGGGACAAAAAGTTAGCCCCCTTATCCTATAGAGAATTTAATTGTGAACATTTTAAGAGTAATTGTCAGACAAAAAACAAAAAAACAGAAAAATAAAAATTTCGGTCTCAACAAAAAAAATTTAAATTCAGATTTTTTGGTCTTTCGGTAACAAAAATATTTTATTTTTCAAAATAAATCTCACATGTTGAGAAATATAAAAACACTTATTTGAAAAATATTCATATGTAGATATGTATGTATTTTTTTTATTTCTTGCTCAAATTTTTTCTGTTGAAAATAAATATCAGTGAATAACAGAAAAATTCAAGAAATACGGTTTTCTCTCAGACGAAAATAATTATTTTTTTTGTCTTCGGATTTTTGTTTTTCAAAGATTGTTAGAGTTTTTGTCTAAGATTTTTTGTTATTTTCAAAACCTTTAAAATTATTTTCAATGTCTGGAAATAACTATTATGGAATCCCCCAGGGATCACCACTTTCAGTCGTACTCTTCCTGATAGCCTACAACAAACTCGCAAATATAATATCCATGCACAGGGAGCTAACATTCTGCGCCTACGCAGATGACTTTCATATCATAGCACAACTTGACCGTAAAAAAAAACCAAACTATAAATATAAACCCCATAATAAACGAAATCTCCCACTGGTGTGACTACTCCGGCGCAGAATTGTCCCTACAAAAATGCAAACATCTACATATTTGCAGAAAACGCAATTGCAATTGTACCATATTAGCAAATAACATACACCTGACCGAAGTAGAGGAACTCCAAATTTTGGGAATAACTTTCAACTCTAAATACAGATGGAACACGCACGTAAATAAGCTAGCACTCTCACTAGATAGTAGATTGAATATCATAAAATGCTTAGCAAGCAGCAAGTATAACTGCAACACCAACTCCCTCATTTCTGTGATAAAATCACTCATTGTATCAAAATTAAATTACAGGTTATACCTTTACGGCCACACTTCAGAAAGTAACATCAAAAAACTACAATCAATCCTAAACTCTGCAACCCGCTTAGCGCTTGGAGCCTTCCGAACCACTCGCATAAATAATCTTATGTATGAAGCTAATCTGCTGACATTAAAAAATAACAGAGACCTTATCATAACGAACCTTTTTAAGAACCTACTCACCAGCCACGACACCCCCATCCATAACATAATTAATTATCTTTCGAACCACACACATAACGAAAAGGTGACATCCGTAATATCGAAAACAATAACCCAGTGCATCTACCATGATCTTCCTTACCTTCCCGAACCGTCGCTCATTGAAAAAATACCACCATGGAAGTTTCCATCCGCGAACATAACCACTTCTATTCGAAAACACAGTAAAACCTCAACTTCAACATCAGTATATCGGCAACTATTTACAGAAATCAGAAATAAGTATCAAGACTATAAGTTCATTTTCACTGACGGGTCTAAGGCCACTCACTCTACCACTTTTAGCATCACAACAGAGTCCGAGGTCATACACAATTCAGTTCTTCCTGAATACTCATCAACATTCGCAGCTGAAACCATAGCCATTTTCAGTGCCCTAACCCACTTCGTAAATATCCCAGGAAAATTCGCAATCTGCTCAGACTCCCTCACAGCACTAGACGCTATAACTAACGTGCAAAACTATGAATACTACACCCATAACATCAGAGCTTTATTGACATAGTACCACACCAAATTTGTCCTAATTTGGATTCCCGGCCATGCAAATATTCGAGGCAATGAGCTTGCAGACCAAACTGCGAAGACTGGACACAGAACTCCACTTATTGCAACCAAAAACTTGAATAAGAAAGATATTAAAAGTTACATCACATCCCAATATAGGGAAATCCATAAAAGCACTTTCTCTCAAACATCCCCGTGGTACCAATTTATAAACAGTGACCAAACCAACGCAAATATATTTTTCCGGATCATAGAACCCATTTCCCGACTAGATGCTATAAAATTCACCCGACTTCGACTAGGTTACACACATGTAACCCACAGCTATCACATAGAAAACGTGCCACCTAAAGACTGCCATTTTTGCAACTCAAGAGTACCAATTACCATTCCTCACCTCCTTTCCGAATGTCCAAATTTCCAAATACAGCGTACCCAATCCTTCCTCAACAACAACCCCCTAATGATGCTATCGACTCCAAATACAGATAACTTCCACAAAATAATATGTTTCCTGAAATCCACTCGTCTCTATTATGTTATATAAGAAACAATATACATTTATATATATACTAGCTGACCCGGCAGACGTTGTTCTGCTAAAATTTATTCCTATGAAGCCTAAAGAAAAGTCTTTGATTACCGTATTGCTAACCATTTTCTTAGAGTCCATCTTAATGACTGCGAATAATAAAAAATTGTCTATTCTCTAAATAAAAGTTATAGTTATATTCGCCGCGACAAACCTACTTCCCAAGATCCCTATCTCTTTCTCAATCCCTATCTCTATTTCAGTCTCAATCTCAATCTTAATCTCAATCTTTATCCCTATCCCTATCCTTATCCCTATAGCTACCTACCTTTACCTTACCGGGACCGTCCATCACCATCCGAGCCCACTACTTTAGCCATCTCTGGGAAAGCGCCTTAGAAATCACAATGAAAACAGCTGTATGTGGAAGCCTGCTCAACGCTTTTCATTTGCTATCAATATCGCTCGAAAACATTCAGGGGTTATCCGTGTCCACGCTTTGACCCAAATCTTGGAACCAGGCCTAGGCATCACTATTTAAAAAGCTCTTTGTTGAAGTCCTCCTCAACAGCTTTCATTTGATACCAATATCGCTCAGAAACTTTTCAGGGTCACTCGGTCCCACGTTTTAACCCATATCTGGGAACCCGGGCTAGGTATCGCAATGAAAATAACTTTATGTTGAAGGCCTGTTCAACACCTTTCATTTGATACCAATATTGCTCGAAGACTTGCTGGATCGATCTGGGTCCTTATTTAGGCCTGTATTCCGGGAAGCTTCCACTTTTTCGCAATTCTATATACCCTACTATGTACACTAACACCACATGAATCTATTGTGAAAATTTCATAAATAATGGTTGGTTACTTTAGGAGTTTATAAAGGACACACATCCACAGATGCACATATACACACATACACACCGATTTTTCCAATTTTCGGACTTTTTCGGATGGATTTTCCAAAATTTTCTTCCGTACGAACCATCTCCTCGAGAATACGAACAACTGACAAAAAATATTACAGAAATCGGTCCAGCCGTTCTCATCTGATGAGGTTAGTAACATTTTTTACACCATTTTTATATATATAGATATGTAGTAGATATATACATACATATGTAAGTAGAAAGTTGTATTATACTAAGAATAATTACACTCATTGTGCATACATATCAAATTAAATTCTGCGAGCTGAAGGCCTCAGTAGCTATTGCTACATAAACAGTTGCCTTATAATTTTAATTATAAGTAAACAACCAATAAAAAAAAAAAAAAAAAAAACTATTATGGAAAGACTTTTAAAATATGTTTCTTTCAATAATAATTATTTTTTGATTTTTATTTTTTCTCTTATAATAATTACAACTCTGATTTTAACAATCGATTCAGTAGTTTCGACGGAGAAGATGGAACAAAATTATGTTAGCGTATTCATAATATATATTCGAGTGGTGATAAAGTATCAGGGCTTAAAGTAAAACTAATCAAGACATGCGAGTGGATAGTACACGGACTTTTTTCCAAACAAATTGGGAGCTAGAACATCAAGAGATGCCATTAAATCGAAAAGTATTCAATTTAAAAAGAAATGCTCATCTTGTCTTTCAGTATCAGCAGCTAAAAAGCGCGGGACTTATTAATTAAAAGCATAACACTAAAGCCTAAAGTTGATCGTTTGCTTTTCATAAAACCTTAATTAATTCTTTGCTTGCACGAAACGAAAAATCCCCATATTGTTTTAATTTCATTTTCTTTACTGCAGAAAGGTTTTCTGAAAAGCATTCGCCTAAATCTCAAATCGACAACGAATGTTATAACGCACGAATCGCTAATGATAATTCGAGGAGAATTCGAATACGTCGATCTATGGTGGTGTAGTATTGCCGAGATAATATAATTCGAAATTGCGTTCGCTGGGTTATAACGAAATTGTCAATATACGTTATATATTTGATGAGCGTGTTAATTTTTTGCTTTAAATTAAAAAATTGTTTTGTTTGTGCATAAATATAAAGAAAAACAAGTAAGGAAGACTAAGTTCGAGTGGAATCGAACATTAGATACTCAGCTGTATGCTTTCATTGTTTGTTTACGTTTGATGGAAACACGATGTATAACCACGCCCATTTTCAAAATTTTTATCAGTCATCCAATTAAGCATATGAGTATTATTCTTTGTGCAAAATTTAATTCCTTTATGACTTCTAGTTACAAAGATGTCACGTTACAATTCCCAAAGGGTGTTCCAGAAATATCTTTGTTAAAAAGTAGGCGTGGTCATAAACCGCATTCAATAATTTTTTGAGTGTCTATTAACACAAGTTATAAAAGTGTATAAACCAAGTTTCTTCATAATATCTCAATTATTTGTCGAGTTATAGGCTAAGAAATCTCCTATATTCCTTTGTCTCAAAAGAGGCGGTGCCACGCCCATTTTCCAAAATTTTTCTACTTTTTGTTTCCGGTCTATTGTAGAACTCATGCCACAAAATTTCAATGAATTATCTTTATATTTGACAGAGATATCGCTTAAAATGTTTTTATTAGGCCACTTTATGATACCCATATATAAAAGTGGGCGTGGTCGTCAACCGATTTCGCTAAAATTTGGAACATGTATTACCACAAGTAACAAAGGTGTGTACACCAAGTTTCGTCATTATATATCAATTATTTGTCGAGTTATGGGCTTAGAAATCTAGTATATTCCTGCTTCTAAAAAGAGGCGCTGCCACGCCCATTTTTTAAAATTTTTGTGTTTTTCGTTTTATGTCCGTAGTCTGACTCCTGCCATAAAATTTCAATGATATATCTTCATATTTCACAGAGATATCGATTAAAATGTTTTTATTAGGCCCCTTTATAGTTCCCATATATAAAAGTGGGCGTGGTCGTCAACCGATTTGGGCAATTTTTCGTCCAAACATTTGCCTAAGTAAGTATATTAAGCATACCAAATTTCATCGAAATATCTTCAACGGTTTCTGAGTTATGACTCATAAAACTTTCAATGTTTGCTTCTTAACCCTTTCGGTTATTCTATGCCGTACGGCATAGTCGCCTTTCAGTGGCAGATTTATGATATAAAACTTCAACATCCAATTTTTTTTTTAATTTTTTATTTTTCCTTGAAGAATTCTGAATAAGAAAGCATTGAAAAATTTTTGATTACTGCAACCAGTAACTCGCGATAATTACAAAAGCAATCATCTCTTTTGAGTCTTGTTTTTTGCAAGAAAAAGTAACTTCATAAATTCAGTTATTTCACGGAAAAAAAATTTATTTGGCAAACTTTTGTACATGTATTAGTAGAAAATTATTGATTTTAACATCTCGAAAAAAATTAGGACCCTGGACTTTTTAATAAGGCTGCAGGATTTTTTTTATTTCCTACCATGCCATACGGCATATATTTCACTCAATGGAAATAAAAAAAATGTATGGGAGGAAATTAGTCGCAACGATGGCGTGTTTTTTTGTGAACAGAGGCCAACAAAATTGTCACCCGGAAACCAGTGTATACTTTTCCGAAGGTCCACCTATCTCAAATCACTCCAGTTTTCGAGATATCCTGACCTAAAAGTGTAAAGATTGGGGTATTTCCCTTTATTTGAGGTAATGTGGCATAAAATGACTCTTTCAGTCAAGAAAATTAAATTTATCTAAAGGTACGAGTTATCACCTTCCAGATTCCGTTGAGCTTGCTAAAATATCATTTTTCCTCGCTGAGATATTGCATTTTTAAATGTGCATGTTTGCAAAGGATGCGAAGGATATTCGTGTTGCGCATTCTAAATGGCCCGAGGAACCGTTTCAGATGATACCATAAAAGATAAAGTAAGTTATATTTGCTTCTAAGAGACATGTATATATATATTTTATCTCATTTTTATCTTTTTTCTTCTTTGTTTCAGGACTGATACAGAGGTGGATCTAGTAATTTACTAGAACAAGGGCTGAAATCGTTTACACTATAATTCTAACGTTTTAAAGCAAATTTAAGCTTTTATCTTTAATGTTTTTTTGTTTTATGAATGGTTTATGTCAATGTATCTTATTATGCATGACTTCTATCTTTTAAAATAAATTCATTATATCTTTAAATCGAAATTGTATCTCGAATATCCTTTGCATCCTTTGCAAACATGCACATTTAAAAATGCAATATCTCAGTGAAGAAAAATGATATTTTACAACGGCCAACGGAATTTAGAAGGAAAAAACTCATACTTTTAGATAACTTTAACAGTATCTTGACTGAAAGAAAAACTTTGATGCTAAATGATCTCGAAAACTCACAAAAAATGTCATTTTTACAGTTTTGGATAAGGATATCTCGAAAACTAAAGTAAATTGAAATATTTGGACTTTCGGGAAAGTATATTCTAGTTTATGGGCCACAATTTTGCTTGATTTTGTTATCAAAAAACACGAATTTACTGCGACTTGATTTCATTCTATACATATTTTTATTTCCGTTGAGTGAAATCTATGCCATATGGCATAGTGCCAAAAAACCACTTTAAAAAAAATTTTTTTTTTAAATTCCTTTTGATTATTCATAACAAACCCCTTAACAGTAAATAAAATGCAAATATAGATTTTTAAGGTCAAAAACAAAAAAGAAGTTCCGAAAGGGTTAATAAGTGGGCGTGGAACCACCCATTTTCCAAAAATTTTTGTGTTTTTTGTTTTATGTCCATAGTTGGACTCATGCGACAAAATTTCAGTGATAGATCTTTGTATTTGACAGAGATATGGCTTAAAATGTTTTTATTAGGTCACTTTATAATACACATATATAAAAGTGGGCGTGGCCGTCAACCGATTTTAACTATTTTCAGTCCAAATGTTTGCCTAAGCAAGTATATTACGCGTACCAAATTTCATCGATATACCTTCAATGGTTTCTGAGTTATGACATATAAAACTTTCAATGTTTGAGCCTTAATAAGTGGGCGTGGCACCGCCCATTTTCCAAAATTTCATCAAATTTCTTCATAGGGGCCTGAGCTCAATACGTGGGTAAAATTTCATCGCTCCAGCTATGTTATTGACTGAGATACCAAATTTCCGATATTTTCTATATAGGAAAAGTGGGCGTTGTCATGGTCCGATTTCGCCCATTTTCAATACCAACCGTCCCAGTCTCGATACCAACTTGCATTTCAAATTTCATCAAAATATCTCAATTTTTGCGCGAGTTAGAGTGTTTACAGACGGACGGACATGGCTCAATCGATTTCTCTTTTCACCCTGATCATTTTGATATATATAAGTCTATATCTATCTCGATTATTTCATTCTGTTACAATCCACCGTTATGTGATTAAAACTATAATACTCTGTGTACTAGTACAGCTGGGTATAAAAATTATTTCGGCGGTATTTCGCGGGGCCAAAAAAAATTTTTTTTTTTACCTTAACCCTCTCAACATAAGCTTCACATTTAGGGGCGGACTCTTACAACTTTTTTATTTCGTATGGGGACCAACCCAGTCAAATGTACTTACATCGATTCTCAGTATCGTTAAATCAAATTTTAAAATGGACGAGAGACGCCAACTGTCGAATTTCGACAGATTTTCTAGATATTTAGGATTAAGATACGTTAGACTTTTTTTTTTAAATTTTGTTGCTGTTATTTTCACTTATACCCAATAAACACAACGGATTCGCCTCGAATTCGCGTCGGATTTGCTTTCTCTGATTATATTATCGCGGCAATAGTTCGCGGCGATAGATCAGCGAATCCGAATTCGTAGGCATGTCACCTATCACTAGCGACTCGCGAATTTGTTCATTCTCGGATCACTGGCGATTCGAATTTTTTATCATTAGCGATTCGAGAATTTTTAATTTCTCTGATCGTTGGCGATTCGAAAATTTGTTCATTAGCGATTCGAGATTTTTTTATAAATGGCGTTTCGAAAAATTAAAAGTTCAGAATTTGGTTTATTGGCAATAGGTTAAATCCGTATAAAATAATACAAAGCATTTAAAATATTTTTATAAAGAAAGTTTAACTTTCATGAAATAACAAAAGCTTTTCAAATAAATTTAAGCAGTAAATAAAGTTCCATTATTTAAACAGTTTTGAATTGGTTTTTCTACATACTCACATCTATTTTTTTATAAACCAATTTGATCTACTTTCGCAAACTCGCCTGGAATTCGCCACGATAGCATCTGCGGAACTATGATATTCGAGTTCAGGTATAAATGTAAAATTTCAGAACTATAATGCTTTTTAGTGCAAAACAACTTAAAAAGATAGAAAAAATGATATCGCGAAAATTGATTTACTCGAACTTTCCGCGAACTCGAGGCGAATCCGAAAAATTACATTCGCGAAAATCTGCTTTCGCGAACTCGCCTCGATTTTGCCGCGATATCATCCTCGCGTCTGTGTTTATTGGGTATTTTTTGTTGTGGTTGCTGTTGTTGTTGTTGCTACTTGTCTTCCTTATTCTTCTAAATCTTTCTTCCTATTTATCTTTCCTTTTCCCTATTTCTTTTCTAGGTACTTATTCCTTTTTATTTTCTTCTTAATTTTTCTACCTCTTTGAAATCCCCACACCACTTGAAGTTAAGCACCAACCATACGACTAATTTGTTGTTGTTGTTGATGATTGTTGTAGTTGCTGTTGTTGTTGATGATGTTTGTTTTTGTTGCTGTTCCTAATTGTTGTACTTATCTACATACTTTTCTCATTCTATTTCTCTTCTTTCCTTTTCCTTAATTCTTTTTTATTCTACTTTTTCCTTGACTTTGTGTTTTTGTTTTTATGCTGCTGTCTCTTTTTTATGTTCTTACTTCTTTGAAACTGCACGCCACTTCCAGCAAAACATGTTCACAATTGCATGGTAAGTTTGGTGAGCACGCACAAACTCACCTATGCATGCACGAAAACGAACCGAGAATGTAACAACGCACGAATCGCTAATGATAATTCGAGGAGAATTCGAATACGTCGATCTATGGTGGTGTAGCATTGCCGAGATAATATAATTCGAAATTGCGTTCGCTGGGTTATAACGAAATTGTCAATATACGTTATATATTTGATAAGGGTGTTAATTTTTTGCTTTAAATTAAAAAATTATTGTTGTTGTTGTTTTTCTTCTTTAAAAAAATGGTCAATAGCTCATTTAAAATTGTCTTCGGCCGTACCGAAGACTTCATACCTTTCATGAGTGGGGAAATGAAAAGTTACCTATGTATGTACATAGCCGGATTAAGTTTAATTTATAATTTTAATTCTGTGGGTTATTTATGGAAAGATTTATTAGAAACAAGGGTGTCTTGGCTATTTAAATGGAGGAGTTATACACCAAAATGTCCTTGTCTGAACAATCGGTTGTATGGGAGCTATATGTTATAGTGGTCCGATCTTAACAATTTTCGGTAACCCCGTTTGGGCTCATATGGGTACAAATACTTAAAAAATTTCACGCCATTAGCCGTTAAAATGGAGGAGTTATACACCAAAATGTCCATATCTAAACAATCGGTTGTAGGGGAGCTATAGGTTATAGTGGTCCGATCTTAACAATTTTCGGTAATCCCGTTTGGGCCAAAATGGGCACGTCTTCTTCAAAGTTTCATGTCCTTAGCTGTTTAAATGGGGAAGTTATGCACAAATTACATCCAAAAATTTCATGTATGTATATCTGAATAATCGGTTGTTTTCTATATGTTATAGTGGTCCGATTCGGCCGGTTCCGACAAATGATCAGCTGCATATAACAACATACCTGTATTCCGAATTTCATTCAGATATCCCAAAAACTGAGGGACTAGTTTGCGTTCACACAGACGGACGGACGGACAGACGGACATGGCTTAATCGACTCAGCTCGTGATTCTGATCATATCGGTATATATTTTGGTGGGTCCCCCACGCTTCCTTCTGGTACTTTCGACAAAAATTTTTTGGCACCAAGTTATAATACCATTTCATTCCCATGAAAGGTATAAAAATTTCGTATTTACATAATTCTTAAATATAACAAGTAAGGAAGCCTAAGTTCGATTGGAATCGAACATTAGATACTCAGCTGTATGTTTTTTGGCACTAAGTTATAATACCATTTCATTCTCATGAAAGGTATAATTACCATTTTCCCCCGAAACCCCTTATAATAATGTCCTGTATTTTAGCTATAAATCGCGGCGAAAGTTGCCAATTTCTTTATTTCGTACCAACAGTAATCAAACAATGAATTCGGGCAAAATTCATCTGGTGCTAACGCTCATACTGAGCTTTGTGTGGTGGACGACGTCCACAAATACTAATTTCCGCATTTTTAATGGCAACCGCGTTACCGATATAACTGAGTATGCTTACATGGCAGCCTTGTACGAAAATCAAACATATTACTGCGCGGGCTGTCTGGTGTCCTATCGGCATGTGGTTACGGCGGCGTCTTGCGTGCACCGTAAGCGTCTGGCAGACATTTCTGTAAAAGCCGGTGTAGCCAATTTGGAAGAGGCAGCAGAAGTACGCATGGCACATTCGTTTCATATTCCAAATGAGTATGATCCAACTACACAAAGGATGGGTATCGCCGTTGTTCAAGTGCGCGACTTCTTTCCCCCTGGCAATGCTGCAATCGCTCCAATACGGCTCTGTGATTGGGTTTTGCCGGAGCAAACCAGACTGGAGGTAAGTGGTTGGGGTGTAATAAATCAACAAGCACAACAATGCGAGACGGAGTTGAGGACGTGTTCTTTGTACGTAAAGAATTGGCATAAGTGCCGCCGCCATTATGAATATGCCACTAATGTAGACTTTTCGGCGGAGCATATTTGTGCTGAAAACAGGCGCCGATCGAACATATGTTATGGAGATGTTGGTGCACCTGGCGTTGTATGTCATAAGCTTTGTGCAGTGGTAGTATGAAATATCGTTATGGTTCTAGGGTTAATAGTGATGCCTAGGCCGCACAGTGCTTCGTCTCCATATAGTGAATCGGCAAAATTAGGGGAGTAATCGCAGAACAATGAAATTTTGTGTACAGACATAAAATACTAGAGATAAGAAAAAACGAAGTTTTGGCCAAATCGATGCAAGGATATGACTACCTCCCATATATCCTTAATTTTAAAATTGTGATTTCAACTTCAATTTCAAACAGAATGAAATGAAATTTGGTGTATGTTTATATAATTATGTTTTTAAACTAGGTGACAAGTTTCGTCCTTTTAAGTGCAAGGACATGACTATCTCCCATATATCCTTTTTTACAAAAAGTAATTTTTAAATTAACATGTAATCACAATACATTAAAAACGAACTATAACATATATAATTATCCTTTTAGAATCAAGGATGGACTACTCCCGTTAGTTATTGCAAAAAATGGTTCTAAAGAAAATTACTTTTAAATTTGTTCAGAAAATATGTTGGTTGTTATAGTTTAATACACTACTTTATTGCAAAATGTCAATATGATTTTGGCACATATCAAATTGTAACTTTTAAAAGCGCAATATTATTAGAGTTAACATAGAAACAATTTTTTATTATAAAATTTTTCCATGTAAAAAATAAAATTTTGGCGGTGTTAAATAAAGTACTAAATTAGCGATTTCCGGCATAATTTTTAAATCTTTTTCTTTTTTGGTAGCAAGACCTCCTAGCATAGAATCGAAAGTTAAAATAAAAAAATATTCGTTTTTTCTTGTTTTTTTTTAAATTTTGTCAAACTTTGTAAAATTTTTTGTGTCTCACCTAAAAAAGTTAGTATCAAATGTATGTCTTTTGTCAGTATTTGTCACATATTCATAAAAACTGTATATTTTATCCTAATTAGGCTAATTTCCTATAGCATTAGAGAAAAAATAGTTCCATATATTAATTTTGCTAAACTTTTTCCATACCATATACAGTGTTGGAAAAAATAATAGGGACACGAGAAATATTTTACAATTCTCCATTTATTTGATTTTATGACCAAACAATAATTACTATATATTGATAGTTACACGGAGAGGACATGCTTCAATGACTCTGGGGTGGTTTTTGTATAATAATTTAATTTTTATAAACAAAAATAATGAAATGTATAATTTAAGTTGGAAAAAATAATAGGGACAAACTTTAAATTCGATTGTTTTTTCAAATAATCTACAATATTACTGCTGCAATTAGATTCAAACTAAAGTTTAATTGAAGCTCCTTCATTTTTTATAACTTCCTTACATCTTCGTGGCATAGGGTTGACCAAATCAGCGCAATTTGCAACCGGTATTAAGTACCAAGCTTCTTTAATTTTTTTTTTTCATAACTCTTGCTTATTTTTCCATTTTTGATCCGCCATCGTCTTCTTTAATGTTCCCTATAGGCCTGAGGTACGACGTCTGTGAGGGCTACTCCAAAACAGCAGCTTTCTTACGTTCAAACCATGAGTTTTCGATTCTGGAGGCATGTTTGGGGTCCTTGTCATGCGTAAATCGCCATCTAATGATATCAAGGAGGGTTTAAATGATCCTGGTTTGAGTAGAACAATTCGCAACAGACCTCGAGAAGTAGGACTAAGTGGAAAAAAACCCAGAAAAGCTCCGTATCTGAGAAAAAATAATGTAAGCCAACGAACTGAATTCGCTCAGAGGAACATGTTGCCGGACAACTTGAATAACGTTATTTAATCTGATGACACAAAAGTAAATTTGTTCGGCTCGGATGGCATAATGTTCGTTCAGCGACCGCAGAATGCAGAATTTCATCCCAGATACACCAGAAAGACTATCAAGCACGGTGGCGTCCTCTGAACGAATTCAGTTCGTTGGCTTACATAATTTTTTCTCAGATACGGAACTTTTCTGGGATCTCTTCCATTTAGTCCTACTTCTCGAGGTCTGTTGTGAATTGTTCTGCTCAAAACTGAATCATTTAAACCCTCCTTGATATCATTAGATGGCGATTTACGCATGACAATGACCCCAAACATGCCTCCAGAATCGAAAACTCATGGTTTGAACGTAAGAAAGCTGCTGTTTTGGAGTAGCCCTCACAGACGTCGTACTTCAGGCCTATAGGGAACATTAAAGAAGACGATGGCAGATCAAAAATGGAAAAATAAGCAAGAGTTATGAAAAAAAAAAAATTAAAGAAGCTTGGTACTTAATACCGGTTGCAAATTGCGCTGATTTGGTCAACCCTATGCCACGAAGATGTAAGGAAGTTATAAAAAATGAAGGAGCTTCAATTAAACTTTAGTTTAAATCTAACTGCAGCAGTAATATTGTAGATTATTTGAAAAAACAATCGAATTTAAAGTTTGTCCCTATTATTTTTTCCAACTTAAATTATACATTTCATTATTTTTGTTTATAAAAATTAAATTATTATACAAAAACCACCCCAGAGTCATTGAAGCATGTCCTCTCCGTGTAACTATCAATATATAGTAATTATTGTTTGGTCATAAAATCAAATAAATGGAGAATTGTAAAATATTTCTCGTGTCCCTATTATTTTTTCCAACACTGTATATAAGGTTCTGTAGAATTTTCTAAAATTTTGAAAATATGGCTTTACAAAATTGTACAATTTCTACATTTCCGGCAAAAAACAGTGCAATTTGTTTACAGATTCGACTAGACCACTTCAAAGTTAACCAAATTCGCAAATAAAAAAATAGGCGTTCTTTTTAATTTTTTGTTTGACTCCACCAAACTTTAGTAATTTTTTGAACTCCAATAAAAAAGTCGCAAATGTTTCGATGGAACTAGTCACCTTTCTGAAATAAATCATTTATCAAAAGTTATTTCAGCTATTAGGGCATATAATGGTAAGCAAATGTGGCAAGTTTCAGAGTAATACGATTTAAAATGAATTTTTGGCAATTTTTTTTGTAACACACTAAAAATCGTATTACCTTAAAACAGTTTTGCCTCAAAATTGTACTGATTTTAGCGACCTCTATTGGCAACAAAAGCATGAGTTTAAAAATTGTATTTATACATTTATTCCAGGTGATATGTTAGCTTTCCTAAAATATATATTACTTGAATAAATTACGCAGTTTATTTTATCCTAATTTTGCGTATGGGGCGAAGCACTGTGGGCCGGGTCTCCAGATAAGGGCCAACAGGTGTACCGGATGACCCTCGAATATTTCTGAGCGATATTGCTACCAAATGAAAGGTCTTGATGAGTACTTCGACGTACAATTATGTTGTTTGTGATGCCTGGGCCGGGTCCCAATATATGGGTCAAAATGTGACCCCGGATTAACCCGGAATGTTTCGGAGCAATATTTATATAAAATGAAAGGTTTTGAACAATGCTCTTACATGGAGTTCCATTCATAATGATTCCTAGACCGGGTCCCCAGATATCGGTCAAAATGCAGACCAGGATGTTTTTGAGCGATATTGGTATCAAATGAAAAGTGTTGGGAACGGCTTCAACATAGAGCTGTTGTGAAGGCTACACAATGTCATCGAGTGGACCCAGATAACCCCGGAATAACTTAACTTAACTTAAATTAACTTGGCTCGACTTGACTTGACTTGACTTGACTCGACTTGACTTGACTTGACTTGACTTGACTTGACTTGACTTGACTTGAATTGGCTTGGCTTGACTTGACTTGACTTGACTTAACTTAACTTAACTTAACTTAACTTAACTTAACTTAACTTAACTTAACTTAACTTAACTTAACTTAACTTAACTTAACTTGACTTAACTTGACTGAATTGACTTGACTTCACTTGACTTAACTTGATTTGAATTGACTTGAGTTGACTTGACTTGACTTAACTTGACTTAACTTGACTTAACTTGACTTAACTTGACTTGAATTGACTTGATTTGATTTGGATTGACTTGAATTGACTTTACTTGACTTGACTTGACTTGACTTGATTTGACTTGACTTGACTTGACTTGACTTGAGTTGACTTTACTTGACTTGACTTGATTTGAGTTGAGTTGACTTGACTTGACTTTGGTTAACTATTATTCCTCATTGCGAAGCAACGGGTATTTGCTAGTCTATTATATAAAAATAAGTCGCGTTTTCCTCCCTGACGCTATAACTCCAGAACGGCTAGAATGAATTAAATGAAATTTTACACATATAGTTTTCGATTGAGCCCGACATGGTTTATGGTCAAAAAAAGTATAAGAATCCGGGAAGATTTTGGAGATATTACACAAAATGTGGACCAGGGTAACCCTATAACGGGTTCGTGCGATATGGGTATCAAACGAAAGGTGTTGACGTGCTTGAACATGGTATAGTTATTGGTCTCATATAAGACCCCGTATTCGAGGGATAGGGATGGGGATAGGGATAGGGACATTGGCGCACTGAAGGGGGGGTTTTGGGGTTAAACCCCCCCCCCCCCAAAATTTGACAGCACACCATAAAAAAATAATTTTATAAAAGATGGTACATGCATAAATATTTGTGAAAATACATGTTGTAAAATCTATGAATATTCGTGGATGTACATTGCCAAAGTTTGTCAACAACTACTGATTATGTTTATAAACAAGCAGTGTGGAGACATTTCCCTAAAAGTATGCTGTGGATATTAGCTGAGGTTTGTTTTAATTTAAAATAATTCACCAACGCACACTGGTCACATTTGTATGGAGAGTGGGACAAAACTCAGTTTCCTGGAAATGGATGAACCTACCGAAACCAAATTTTGCACATTGCTGTCCCAATAAACGACTCATCTTTCAGAAAAATTAAAAATATATATGTTGTAATCCACGCCCACCACTAACGTTAGTTTACAGCTAAAAAAAAAAATTGGGGAGGATAGAAATTGACCTGCTGAGCTTGGACTTATTTTTTTTTTTTAAATTTTTGGTATGGTTAGGTTTTTGAGATAACGGTAATTTTGTGTTTTTTTCTATCACTTCATTCAAAAATTATTTTCGACGGAGTGACAAATGCGATAAACACAAGCAGTATCTCGTTTGAAAGGCAATTAAAACCGCTTCAAATGACATACAATTTGTGGTGGTCTAAAACTCGCTGAGCGATAGCTGGTCAAAATTTTGTCCATTTTTTGCGATTTTTGAAAAAATTTTGATTTTCAATGTAAGTTTTTTACAAAAACTTGTAAAAATCAGGAAAGTTTTATTCTTTTAAAAATTTGCCCATTTAGATGCAAAGGCTTTAAGCGTAATATCAGAGAGATCCGATGAATACTTTATTTTTGGCGGTTTTTTTCTTGTGAAACAAAAAGGATATTTTGGATGAAAAACTTGGTTAGGTGACTTAACTATGTGAAAATGACTTCATAGGTCAAAAGAACATTAGAAGGATATATAGACCTTCCAAAGACTAAACTAATGACATTTGAATTTTAAAAATCCCATGCCAAATAACAAAGTTACAATTAAAAAAAATATTTCCGCGATATTTCGCGGGATAAAAAAAAAATTGTATGGAGAGTGGGACAAAACTCAATTACTCAGATTTTATCGAAAATAAAGTTTTATCGAAAACAGTCGACGTACATATGTACAAAAATACCTAAAAGGAGCATCTTGGGCAACAATATTTTTTAGGGAATAGCTACATTTAATATGATATTTTAAGAAAAAGGGAACAATGTATAAACAGAAGACTTGAAACAACTCAAATCTGCTTATAAGACCTGGTCCAGAGTGGTCCTTACTTGTTAAAAGTTTAAATGAAAATGCTAATGCATGAAAATTAATAATAATATAATACAATGGCGCTATTATAACTCTGACGAGTTTTATGGCCGAGCTTCTCTCCCAATTCGAGATGAAAATGAAAATTACGTTCATAGAAAAACTAAGATTTCTTCATCTTGTATTTTGCTAAAAATAAATTGTTCTCACTGTTTTCTTTCGCTAAATCATGAAACATACCTTTTTCTTCCGTTTCCATAGTTGTCCCCATTTTTTTTTAGCAGTCAAACTCAGCGCTGCCAGAATGACGATGGCATCGTCATTTTGACGATTTTTGGACTCCATGACGATGGGACGATTTCATGTCACAAAATGACGATTTTAGGAAGTACAGAAAAATATAGATTTATTCGTAATAAAAATTAATTACTTTATACAAATTTCCATAATAAAAAAAAAATTAAGGCAATCTGATTGGTTTTCTTCAATCCTTTTCCAACACTGGTATTATGGTTTTCATAAATCCTTTTATTACATTAAAATGCAACATTGCCTTAGTTCTGAGCGCACTGCCACACGAATAGAATAAGTGCATTCATTGCTCAACATAATCTACTATTCTCCGCCGTAGATGATCTTGTAAAGTGTATAAAAAGCAGTTTCGACGATTCTAAACCGGTGGCAACTTTATCGTGTGGAAGAACAAAAGCAACAATTATTCAAAGCGCTCTTGGGCAGTACCAGCTATAATCGCTATTTGCCATACTCCGAACAACTAAATTTTCATTATGCGTTGATGAATCCACTGATATACTTAAGTAATATGAAATTACTCAGTCTTGTAGTGAGAGTATGTATAAACTTTTCAGTTAAAGACTTTTTTTTTGGCTTGGTCCGTGTTGAAACCTGCGACGCTATCAATTTACATAATGCGATAAAACAGTATTTCATCGAAAACGATGTGCCTTATGAAAACAACATGATTGCATTTGTCGCAGATGGGGCAAAAAATGGATGACGATTTTTATTTTTAAATTGACGATTTGGGACAAAAAAAATCTGGCAACACTGGTCAAACTTGAAATCTCGTAAAAATCATAATACACTTATTTAAACAAACTTTTTCCAGATTTTTTTTTTTCAAATGTGTTGACTTTAAATGAGCCAAAGTAATGTTTAATGGTGTCTATTGCGTATAGAAGGAGGTTTTCCATAAAATTCAATATATTTCCCACGGAAATGCATGACAGAAATTTCTTTTTGAAACACCAAGATTTTTTACTTTTGTGTATGGGGGCTGACCAGTGTGCAACGATGTGGACTTAACGAATATTTAATTCACCATAATCCAATTCGTTCCACCAAAGCTACAATGTAGCTGCTACATAACGAAAAATATGAATTCAGTTGCAATCAGGGTTGCCACTTTGAAATTTATTTTCCGACCAAATTCGTCTCAAAAACCTACCAAAATAGCTTTCAGCCGACCAAAATTTTTTTTCACAAAATTCGTCATATAAGCTGGTTTTTGAAAATTTATGTATTTTTATATATTCATTTAACTGTATATACCAGTATAGGAACTTATACATATGTACATATCACTCTTCAAGTATTTTCACATGTTTTAGCTTAAAATAATAATATACGAATGCGTTTATACATATGTATGTACACATTGGGCACCGTGAGTGAAACGGATACGTACAGGAGCTAGGCCTCCTGCATCCATCAACACGCGTGGTGCGGAGCTTTGGCCTCCGCAGACCACCTAACATTGAGCACCGCGAGTGAAACGGATACGTACAGGAGCTCGTCCTCCTGCAACCGTTACGGATACGTATAGGAGCTAGGCCTCCTGAATCCGTCATTGCGCGTGGTGCGGAGCTTTGGCCTCCGCAGACCACCCAACATTGAGCACCGCGAGTGAAACGGATACGTACAGGAGCTCGTCCTCCTACAACCGTTACGGATACGTACAGGAGCTAGGCCTCCTGCATCCGTCATTGCGCGTGGTGCGGAGCTTTGGCCTCCGCAGACCACCTAACACTGACCACTTTTATAAGAAATAAATGGGTGAAGCCTTTTAAGGCAGACTGAGGGCAATAACGCGACCATTACTGACTTTCGAGCCTGGTGCTAAACCCACCTGCCGACGGTAGCTTGACGGTAGTACCGGGGGGTTCGGTACGACGACAGTAGGAGGTTTAGTGCGGTTAGAGTCCCACACTGACGGGATAAAGGCTTTCGATGCTTCCTCCTCGTAAAAAAAAAAAAATATGTATGTACATTAGTTTGTGTATGTAATCTATGTTAACCTTTTAAAATAGTTACGACTATGGTTTAACAGGTAGGTCCAAGTAGGTATACAAATGAGATCAGAACTTTAATTAAATATCAAAATTGAATCTAAGATCTTTTTTTGTGCATAGTGCTTATTTCTAATTTGTTTCTGAGTTTGGTTTTATTAAAGAAAGTGTAGAAAATCTGCGCCCCGGGGCAGCAGACCTGTGTGGAAGCGTAAGCAGATTAAAAATAAATTTTGTGAGCCCGCAAAAGCAATTTTCATTAAGCGCATTTTTCATCAAACTAAAAAATGAAGAAAGGGGTTTCATGCGTATGCGTTCACCTTCTTTTATCCACTTTACACAAAACTCTGCCGAAGAGAAACACAAAAAGTATTCAAGCAAACTGTTGCTGCGAGAAAGAGACATGAATACATGAACTTTCAAACGTTCTTTCAACAGTGTTGTGGCAAAATCTAGCAAATCAGTGATGTTACTTGAAGGAAGGTAAAAACCTACCAAAATTCAAATCGTGCGACCATCCGACCAACAGGAAAAAAACCGACCAGTTTTGGTAGGAAAAGCCCATTTATCACATCCCTGGTTGCAATCATGACGCACACTGGGGCCACTTATATATATGAGGACGCTCAAAATTCTGAAATCAACTTTTTTACATCAGAATCGCTTTATCTGCACTAAAGCTGTTAATCTATAGCATCTTAACCCATTGACGGCCATGAGTTAACCCGATGGTGACCTATGTTTTTTATTTTAGTTTCGAGTTTAATTTTCTTGAATCAGAATCGGTATATCGATACTAAAATAGTAAATCCCAAGAATTGTAACCCCTTAACGACCACGCATTAACCCATTTTTAACCAAATTTTTTCACTTAATTCTTAGATCAAAATATTTAAATCATATTAGTTGTATCTACACTAAAACCAGTAATCTTTGGAATCTTAACCCATTAACGGTCATGAATTAACCTATTGGTGACCAGTTTTTTTTAAGATCTGTAAATAAATTATTTAAATCACAATTGGTATGTCTGTGGTATGGTGGCCGCAGTGGTGCAGTGGGTAGAGTGCTCGCTTGCTATGCCAGAGGTCTCAGGTTCAAACCCCAGTCCGAGCAAACACCAAAAAAATTTATCTAATTAGTAAAAATCCAATTATTGGGTTTTTTAAGAGCAGCGGTCACCTCTCGGCAGTGGGCGACATACCCTCCGAGAGTATTTCTGCGATGAAAAAGCTTCTCAAAAAAAAATGCATTCGCCGTTCGGAGCCGGCATAAAACTGTAGGTCCACCCTATTGGTACGAAAAACAAAAGGAGCACACCTCGAATTGGGACAGAAAAGGTCGGCCATAAAACTCGCCAGAGTTATAATAGCGCCATTGTTTTATATTATTATTATATTAGTATGTCTGTACAAAAATAGCCAATTTGTATTATATTAACCCATTAGCGGCTATTTATTAACCCATTGATGAAATATGCAGGTGCAGGTACATATGTATGTATACAAAAATGGTTTTCTCCAATTTTTTATTTTGAGATATTAAAAATTTTCTGTGGTCACAAGTACATATGTTTATATGGGACTTAGGAGTTTCAACGTTAGCGTTTTAAGCAGAACGCGTATTTCCCCACACATTTTCATGCCTAACATAAAAAAAAACAAAATTGGAGTAACACAACTTGTGCTTCAAAGAACTCTATTGTAATCCAACTTACAAGTCTAAATTAAAGAAACCTGGCTTGACAAGTAGCCTTAACCACAATTTGTAATTAAAGTAAGCAGTAAATAGTGGATCAACTAAATTTAAGATAGAACAGAATCAAATTCAACCAGATATAGGTGTTTTTTTTTTAACTAAAATTGGAATGTAATTTTTAAACTCACTTTTTTTTAAAATGCGCACTTTGCTTTTGGTTCTGAACTCGGATTCTTTGTCACAAAGGACCATATTTTACTGCTGCATTTTTACATTTGCTACTTTTTTGCGCAAATTAAAAAAAAATCCATTTTGAAAAAAAATATTTAAAAAAAAGAGGTACGTTTAGTTTTATACTAAAAATTAATTTTTTAAAACATCTAGTTCCAAAAAAAAAAACACTCATCGATTATACAAGCTTCACTTAATGTTATGGAAAAAGCAGAATAATAAAATTTTATATCCTTCTCTTACACCAACTATTTCAAATACACATTAAAATTTCTCACTTTGAAAAAAAATTATTTTTTGGAAAATTTGCCATGTTTGTGTATGGATAACTCAAAACTGAAAAACGATAGAAAGCTGAAAATTGGGCCAGAAGTGTAGAATTTTATAGGGAACAATACTGCGTTTTTATTTTTTTGAAAAACTCATTATTTAAAAACTGAATTTTGAGCACGCTCGGCCCCAGTGTGTGACGCAATAATACAGAGAAAATGCAATGAATTGAGCTTTAAAAGGTGCCTTTGTTTAATGTGTGCATACGTAGGTCCACTCCCCAAACATACATAGATTTAAGTAAAAATTGTCTGGAAGAGTTTTGAGTATTTTTTTTTTAATTTTCCGTTGGATATTGAAACCTCCCCCCCCAAAATATTTTTCTGTGTGCGCCACTGGATAGGGATAGGGATAGGGATAGGGATACGGTTATGTGTTTGTTAGGCATGTAATCGTAATTGAAAACTTTTTAATTGACGATGCCCTGGCATCCTTAAATGTCACTAGACGATTTGCGTTACACCGCTACCTGACATAAACGTAATCGCCAATTAATAATACAATGGCGCTATTATAACTCTGACGAGTTTTATGGCCGAGCTTCTCTCCCAATTCGAGGTGTGCTCCTTTTTGTTTTTCTTACTAATTGGGTGGACCTACAGTTTTATGCCGGCTCCGAACGGCGAATGTATTTTTTGTGAGAAGCTTTTTCATGGCAGAAATACTCTCGGAGGGTATGCCGCCCAGTGCCGAGAGGTGACCGCTGCTCTTAAAAAACCCAATAATTGGATTTTTACTAATTAGAAAAATTGCAATTTTCTTTTTTGCGAAATTGCAAAAAAGTTTCCGCGCAAAACGAAATTACTTTTTTATCAGAACTGCTGAAAAAAACAAAAAGTTTTATACAGTGTACACGTTTTTCTTCATAATAATAGATATTTATTTAACTAATAATTTTCCTATTATTACAAACGCCTTTTAATGGACCTAAGGGAAGTGCCCCACCCACCCCAAACTAATTTTTCTTCAGAAAATTCTGATTCAATATAATAATAACACAGCTGTGCGCGGAACGTTTTTGAACCGAAATCACCTAAAAAAGTGATATTCATTACTTGTACAATATTTGCCACCACGTGGTGGTATGCCAAATTTTTCTTCAACATTTGTTATATACCTAATGTACATATGTACTTACCTTTACATTTATGTAGGTATATAAAAATTCTAATAAACTATATATGTACATACATATTCCCTTACTTTTATTAATTGTATGCCTTCAAGATTATTAAACATGTGCGCGTTTAATTAAAAACGCAGTAAATACTTATCCTTTTTTGCTGTGTGAAAAGAAAACCCCTTCACTTTAATATTTTCCCTCAAAAAAAAAAAACCGGAGGAAATTGAAAAGCAGTTGATTGTATTTAAGCAACAAAAGAAACTATCGGAACGTAACGGAAAACAAGAGGTTTATTTGCGCAAAAAAACCAAAAAAGAAAACTGGTCCATGAAAGTACATAAGTAATTATATAAATACAAATGTATGTACATACACAGACTACTTAAATGGCAAAATCCCAAATCAAGAAACCCTTAACTTCTTCCTCTTTTCACAACTTGCCACACCGTCTCTGCAACGAACGAACGAAGGCTTGATTATTTATTAGATACCTTTTTTATTGAACGATCTTTGCCGCTGGTCTTACCGTTTCGCAGCACAGAATTTTCCTTTATGATTTCTTTAGAAATTACCTTTTTATGCGCAGAAAAAAATGTTTGTGGATTTTTTTTTTTTATTGAGAAAAAGATAAAAATTCAAGGGTAAAAATCAAAGAAACCAACTCGAAACAATCAAGGCTCGTTTGTAGTACCAACGAAGCACAACAAACACGAACGCACAAGCGCAATCGATCGACGTATACGATCATCGAGCAACGGTAAAAAACGAAACAAAAGAAACAACGAAACAAAAAAAGGAAAAACCGAAGCAAAAAGAGATTACGCAAGATCTGCGACGGATTATTGGAGGGTTAGCAAACAGCGATGGAGATGATGCTGCTGTGTGTGTAATGCTGTGGGTTGTTGCCACCCTTAAAAAAATTTAGCAACAACAACAACAAAGCAAACTGAGAATAAACACACACACATAAAAACAAATAAGAGATTGTGCGTAAAAAAAAATAACAAAAAAATGACAAAAAAAAAACAAAAAAAATAACAAAAAAATAAAAAAAAAAACAACGTAGTTAAAAAACGAGTGTCTCTCGTCCCTAGACACCCCACAACATTTTAAATTTTACCGTTTTTTTTTTGATATAGTATTTGGAAAAAAATTGCGACATTTCATACACATTTTTTGGGTGAAAAATTTGAAATGCGTAACAAAAAATAAATAAAAAAATCATTTGTTTTGTGCTCAGCTCAGCTGCTGTTGGTACATAACGGAACGGTGCTCACTATCCCAGCAAATCGGCGTAAGGTTTTTTCTTTATTTTCAGCGCTAAAAAGATTTGCTGCGATTTTTTTTGTTGCCTTTTTTTTGAGTTTTTATTTTTGCTTAAAGGTTGCCAGTTTTTAACGTATTTTCATGCAATTTTTCTCACACATAATTTTGGTTTTTTTTGTTGTATATGTTTTTGTTTTGTACTTTACAAGGCCACAGTTTAATAATCTTTAATGTGGGGTTTAATTAAAAATCATTTGGAAATTTGAAATTCGCTGCAAGAGAATGTGTTTAAAAAATAACCCTAAAAATTGTTTTTTATGTAAAAATAAATCCTAAAATAGTTATACATACATATTTAGTAGATATGTGTACAATTTACTCATTTATATATATGCACATATGTATACCTAAGATAACGGAAAAATGTGCAACGTTGTTTGGAAAAATATTTCATTGCAAAATATTTTTGCTTGTCTCTTTTTGGGATTTGCACAAAAAGGATGCAAGTAATAATAATCCAAGGCGAATAAAACTCAAGGATTCAGCCATATTGTTTGCTTTTCTCAATTTATAGCGCTTAAAAATTACATAAAAGTGAAGAAATTAAGTAATTTTAGCCTGGCGCGTTACCAGAAAAAATTCACTCTTGTCTATATAAAAAATATTAAAACGATTGACCTTTGCTAGAGTTCATTAATTTCTATTTCAGAAAGAGGAAACTGCAAGACCTCAATCTCCACCTGTTCAGGGCTGTAAACCTAAGCCTTTCTGAAAAGGTAAAATATCTAGGAGTGATTCTATGTAGCTAAGAAACTGAGCTGGTAAGCTTAATTCGAGGTGAAGATAAACAAGGCACTGAAAGTTTTCGTACAGTGTAGAAGAACCTCCAACAAAAGATCTGTAGTCTGAGACCAGCAATAATGATGAGGATTTACACAGCTTTGGTCAGACCGATTATCACGTACTCCGCTGTAGTGTGGTGGCGTAGGTCTATGGTTAAGTACCACAGTTAATGTGCTAAACAGACTGCAGAGGAGTGCAATCAGTACAACATCAGATGGCGTCCTTAATGCTCTGCTGAACTGGATCCCCCTGGATTCGGTGATGCAATAGGAGGCTATGAAAACGACGTGTCGACTACACTCCTTCGGGGGGTTGTGGCACGACAATTGGAGCTCGGGGTACATGGAGTTGTTCAGCAAGCTGCCTGAGCAATAACCCAGACTGACCATTTGGCCCTAAATGCCCCAAGATGGTAGCACAAGTATCTTTGCTACACGATACGCTATCGATTTTCCCACAAGAGATCAATGGAGCGATTCAGAAATTCTACTGGCAGGATCAAAGAATATCATCTACACAGACGCACAGTGGGGGCACCTCCATACAAACGCGGCCAAAAATAGTAATAATTAAGCTAGAATCTTGAAACTCGGAACTTAAGCTTTTTTGGTTGAAGTTAGTAAACTGTGAAAATTTGAACAAAATCCACCCACAAATACGCCCACCTCCCATATAACGGTATTTTTGAAATTTCAGCATTTTCCTAACTATTATAGCTAAAATGCTCCATTTTGATTAGTGTATACATTTTTGAAATATAAATCAAATGCGGTAATCATTTTGGAAAAAGGGTAAAGCACTTCACCGTTTTTAAATTAAAAATATATGCACTTTTAAGTATGTTATAAGCATTTATCATAAAACTTTCATACAAAAAAATCGCATTTCAAAAAAATTTTATACCGGAAATGAAATTACACTTTTCTAAAGGATTTCAGTGTGATAAACCTGAGTCTGGAGTCAGATTTTCCAAATTGTTTCTAGTTTCTGATATATTCATGCCCAAATAGGAAAAAAACACGTTTTTTGGCTCTATTCCCTGCTTAATATCTTTTATATAATTACTTTCCACTCAAATTCGATTTAACCAGTTGAAAGCACAATCATTACCCTTGAAAACAGCGTTTAGTTTCTTCGAATATCTTAATTAGAATTGGAAATATCGATATTTAAGTTTCACCATTTTGACAAATATTCCCCATACAAAAAAATTTAAACTTTTTGAAGCATACTTCTGGGCATTTTGTATGGGAAAAATTTACGAAAACTGAAAAAACACCTTCCATAAAAATGTTCATAAAACAAAATGGAGCAAACGAATTTTTACAATTTTTTCGCCAGTTTTTAAAAGACATTCAGGAGCATCAAATATTAAAAAATTGAGGAGGTAATATTTTTTGTTTTTTTTTAATTTCATTTTAAAATTTTACAATTTTAACAATTTTTTTTTTTATATTCTAAAATAAAAAAGCTGCCAAAGATAATAATTAACGCTGATAAAAAAAATTACCTCATAATTTTAAAGTATGGACCATTTGCTGAAAGACGATAGAGAAATATTCGATTAGTCGCCTAAATATACACGTTTTTCATAATGTCAAAGGTAACATAATTAATGCATTTACAAAAACACAGTTTTAGGCAGATGGGAAAAAAATTATAAAAGCAAATGGAGCAAGTGGATTTTTAAAATGAAAATGCAGTTTGATTAAGAATATATTATTTCAAAGCATAAAAAAAAATTGAGGAGGTAATATTTTTTTTTTTTTTTTATTTTTTTATTCAAAGTCGAGGAAAATTTTTTTATCATCGTCATTTTTTGTGAATATTTGAAAATTCATATAAATTCAACAGTGAGCGCTATTTACAACTAAGTTATTTTTTCTGAAAGAGAAAATCATTATCTATGTAACGATGTATCATTCGTGTATGTAGGTTAACAGTTAAATGAGAAAGAGCGTTTTGTATGAGGTGTGTTCATTGAGAAATAAAAGGACCTATTTTTTGCTCAACTTTGCGCACCCTGTACGGCTAAACGAAAAGATACTCAAAAATTTTTATATAAGCTTTTTTATTACAATTTGATGTATCTGTCGATCTGTGTTTAAAAAAATGGTTTTACTCATACTTTAATTTTGAATTTATTTTTGGCCGCAATCACCCATTGTGAGACGGTTCAAAAACAGAATATGCACGGAAAGAATTTTTTACTAGAATCAATGCCGAGGCAAGAAAAATTATACTTGATTTTGAACTTAGAAAATAATTTCTTAATATCAAGAAAAATCCAAGAAAATTGGATTTTAAATAAATAAGTAAACATTTTCTTGCTTCAAGTGGAATTGGATTTAAATAAATAAGAAAAAGTTTTCTCACTTCAAGCAAAAATGGATTTTAAATAAATAAGAAAACACTTTCTTGCTTCAAGTGAAATTGGATTGTAAATAAATAAGAAATAATTTACTTACGGTAAGTGTTTTTTTCTTGTTTTTAAAAATAAATAATTAAGAAATAATTTTTTTGTTGCAAGTAAAACTTTTCTTATACGAGCTTAAGTAAATAAGAAAATATTAAATTAAGTAAAAATTTTCTAAAAATATTAAAAACGTAAAAAATAAAATGAAAACTAATCATGAGGGATTAGAAAACCATAATTAGTCAACTAGTACTTATTTTCCTAGGACTTGTTCACTGAAATGATAACATTTCAATTAATATAAATGAAGATGCAAATAGTGAACTCCTTATACCAAATGCTTTACTAACAATCTGAGAATTGCAGAAATATTCAGAAATATGCAAAGCGGATGGCAAATGAAAAAAAAAAAAAATACATGTTACTTTGGAAATGCAAATTCAGCAAGAAATATTTTATTTCGCTCAATAAAACGTTTTCTTATTTACTTTCAATTTTTGTTCCTGCAGTTTGCTGATATGCTCAAAGAACTTTGGCGTTCAAATTGAGCAAGAAATATTTTACTTCGCTCAAGATAACGTTTTCTTATTTATTTTCGATTTTTTTTTGCTGTAGTTTGTTGTTCCAATTCATCGAAACACAATTTTCTTAAATTCTTCTTGATATTAGCAAAAAGATTTTCTTCATTTAAGTAAATTTAAGAAAAGATGTTCTTATTTATTTAAACATTTTTTTCAACACTTTTTTTCTATAGATTTTGTTAGTGTTCTTGAATAAGAAAATAATTGTCTCATTTTTGGAAAACTCAATTTCTTAATTCCAGTAATAATTAAGTCAAATTTTCTTATTTCCCTAAAAATTTTCTAAATTCAGTTCAAGATAGCATTTTTCTTGATTCAAGTATGCAAATTTCTTTCCGTGTGGTAATGGAACCGGCGGACACCTGGAGGCCGGCTTCAGGTGCCATTATGCTTTAGGTGCAATGGCGATGGCTTTTCAATTGGAGATTTATGTCATATGGTGTGGACACCAAATTTGTAACTGCAGTGACAGCCAGGCTGCGCTAACGCATTGCAAACTGCGGGAACCTCTTCAAAAATTGCTCACGAATCTAAGTTAGTTCCGTAGCAAAATGGAATAAACTTGAACTTATTTGGATACCAGGACACTGCGGTGTTCAAGATAACGAAATGGCTGATAAATTGGCATCCAATCATAATACGAAGTATAGCGGACACCGTGAAGTAAATCAGGTACAAGTACTTTCTGGAAAAAACTTAACAGGGTGGTAGCAATCTTCCTCAAGCAGAAGAGGAGAAGACTTCGGGCCCTAGTGGGGTTGATTACAGGACACAATCTATGGGGACAGCACATGGCCACCATATGTATACATCATCAAGAGCTCATTATGCCTATCCTGTCTGGAGGAGGACGACGACGGCGCAGAGCATTTTCTCTGTACCTGTCCGGCTTTCGCTGGACTAAGATTGGGCATTGTCGGGTCAGATGAACTGACCCTACCACTCCACTTCATTCCAAACCAATTACCACTAGACCTAAATATCTGAGAAACCGCCATTTTCAGTGCGATAAGACTATGGGAGTCGGGTTGCTGAACGAAAATACGTCACGATCATAGCAATATTCTCAGCAGGCTCGCTGACGGAGTTCAAGCATCAGACTAGGTCCCTCGTTCCCTCACTAAGTTTTGATAGGGGCTTTAGTGTGACATTCCCGTAAAGAAGAGAATGTAAAAGAGACAGCGGATGCAAGAAGAAAGCAGTCTCAATATACAACAACGGATCCAAAATGGACTGTAGCTGGGGATTTATCTGAAGTAAATACTTAATGTATATCTTTCTGTCCATCTCCCGCCCAGTTCAGCCAGCATTTTCTAAGCAGAAGTTTTTGGTACTGAAAGGGCTTCGGAGCTCATACTGACAAAAATGGTAACAGGGGAAAAGGTGCACATGTGTAGATATATTCAGACAGCCAGGCTGTGCTCATGGCGCTCTACTCACATATCACAACATCCAAAGCTGTACGCTAGAGCTGCAAAACCATCGATAGTCGGACCACTCGATAGTTTCTTTAAGGGAAAAAAAAATACTATCGATACTATCGATAGTTTTTTATGAATATTTCACTACAATAAAAAGAGGTATGGTTTTGTTTACATTTTTCTTTTTAAAAAGTCTTTAATTTTTTTTTTTTACGCAAAATAATAATTAAATAAAAGATCAAATAAGAATTAAATACTTCACTTATGTATATAGAATTTCAGGTTAAATTAAACCTTAAAAAGAGGATTGTTTTGTAGGAACATTTTATGATAAATGCTTATAATATCCTTAAACGTGCATATAATTTTTCTGTTTAAAAACTGTATAGAACAAGTAAGAAAGCCTAAGTTCGAGTGGAATCGAACATTAGATACTCAGCTGTATGCTTTCATTGTTTGTTTGCGATTGATGGATTTTATATAAAGCGAGTGCTGAATAAAGTGGGCGTAGCCACGCCCATTTTCAAAATTTTTTATCAGTGATCCAACTAAGCATATGAATATTATTCTTTGTGCAAAATTTCATTCCTTTATGACTTCCAGTTACAAAAATGTTACGTTACAAATTTCCAAAGCGTGTTCCAGAAATATCTTTGCTAAAAAGTAGGCGTGGTCATAAACCGATTTCAATAAATTTTTGCGCGTCTATTAATACAAGTTATAAAAGTGTATAAACCAAGTTTCATCATAATATCTCAATTATTTGTCGAGCTATGGGCTCCGAAATCTCGTAGATTCCGTTGTCTAAAAAGAGGCGGTGCCACGCCCATTTTCCAAAATTTTTATATTTTTTGTTTCCGGTGTATTGTAGAACTCATGCCACAAGATTTCAATGAATTATCTTTATATTTGACAGAGATATCGCTTAAAATGTTTTTATTAGGTCACTTTATAAAAGTGGGCGTGGCCGTCAACCGATTTTAACAATTTTTCGTCCAAACATTTGCTTAAGTAAGTATATCACGCGTACCAAATTTCATCGATATATCTTCAATGGTTTCTGAGTTATGGCTTATAAAACCCTCAATGTTTGACCCTTAATAAGTGGGCGTGGCACCGCCCATTTTCTAAAATTTCACCAAATTTCTTCATATGGGCCTGAGCGCAACACGTGGGTAAAATTTCATCGCTCTAGCTATATTAGTGGCTGAGATACCAAATTTCCGATTTTTTCTATATAGGAAAAGTGGGCGTGGTCATGGTCCGATTTCGCCCATTTTCAATACCAACCGTCCCAGTCTCGATACCAACTTGCATTTCAAATTTCATCAAAATATCTCAATTTTTGCGCGAGTTAGAGTGTTTACAGACGGACGGACGGACGGACAGACGGACAGACGGACGGACGGACGGACATGGCTCAATCGATTTCTCTTTTCACCCTGATCATTTTGATATATATAAGTCTATATCTATCTCGATTATTTCATTATGTTACAATCCACCGTTATGTGATTAAAACTATAATACTCTGTGTACTAGTACAGCTGAGTATAATAATAGCTTAAAAATACTAAAAAACACGCTTTAATCTTAAAAATCGTTCTAAAAATTGAGAAATAATTTAATTAGAAACAAAATGATGAACGAAAATATAAGTATTTAAGGAAAAGCGTCGGGTGCTCAGTATGTCAAAAAATATTTAAAATCGCTGTTTTTTTTACTAATATTTTTATTTTGACTTTTTTAAGATTTCATATATCGTACTCTTTAAATTCGCTAGTGGAAAAAAACTATCGATAGTGACACGAAAAAAAAACTATCGATAGTGCCATCGATAGTTTTGCAGCTCTACTGTACGCAGCTGCAAAAAGATGCTTCAAGCAGAGACCGCTGTAGGACTCTGTATTCATTATATGGTTTCCTGCTCAGAGGAACATCGATGGTAATGAGCGGGCTGTTGAACTGTGGAAAGCGGGGGCAGCCATGCTGTTAATAGCGCAGATAACCTGAGCTGCCCGGTCACAGCTATAAAACGAGACATCCACCTATTATTCCGTAAGCAGGCCACTCTTCAATGGCACTTCTTGGATAATTGTAAGGCTACGAAGGAAACGTGGCCGGCTTATGATGCCAAAAGTACCAAAGTATTAATTTGAAAGTCCAAAGGAGACATCTTCCAGATCATAGCGAGGGTTACAGGATACTCCAAGTGCCACAGTTGCTCCAAGAGTCTCTCTGTTGGCTGCCTTTTTTTATGAAGGAAGCATGACCGGTTTATGATGCCACAAGAACCAAAGAATTAATCCCAAAGTCCAGATGGGACACCTTCCAGATCGCAACCCGGATTACAGGACACTCCAAGTGCCCCCCTTTTGGCTCCCTTGACACACTTCTAAAAAGGCTTGCTTCCTTCGTGAATTTAAAAGTCTACCTACTATCTTTGCCCAGCTTGAAGATTTTAGCGTTCGCCAGAATGTGCTCTTTTTAGCCCCGGGTTCCAGTCTTTGACGGTCACGAAAGTCAAGTAGGTACTTGCGGCGATGCGGCCAGCTTACCAAGTGAAAGAAAATAGATATTAGAGAAGGTACCTCAGAGAGCTAGGCTCATCGTGAAGAAGTGCTTTTTGAAATCTATTATGTAAAAATAAGTCGCATTTTCCTCCCTGACGCTATAACTCCAGAACGACTTGACTGAATTAAATGAAATTTTGCACGTAGTTTTGGATTGAGCCCGACATGATTTATGGCCAAAAAAAAGTATAAGAATCCGGGAAGATTTTGGAGATATTCCACAAAATGTGGACCAGGGTAACCCTATAACGGGTTCGTGCGATATGGGTATCAAATGAAAGGTGTTAAAGAGTGCTTGAACATGGTATAGTTATTGGTCCCATATAAGACTCCGTATTCGAGGTATGTCCCGAAATATGAACCAGGTGTGACCCGAGACGGGTTTTATACAAAATGGGTATCAAATAAAAGGTGTTGGTGAGTATTTAAAAAAGAGGTGATTTTCAAGACCCTATGCGACCCGTTTTCCGAGATATCGACCAAAATGTGGACCAGGGGTGACCCTAGAAGGTGTTTATACGATATGGGATAGGGACAGGGATAGGGATAGGGATAGGGATAGGGACAGGGATAGGGATAGGGATAGGGATAGGGATAGGGATAGGGATAGGGATAGGGATAGGGATATGGATATGGATATGGATATGGATATGGATATGGATATGGATATGGATATGGATATGGATATGGATATGGATATGGATATGGATATGGATATGGATATGGATATGGATAGGGATAGGGATAGGATAGGGATAGGGATAGGGATAGGGATAGGGATAGGGTAGGGATAGGGATAGGGATAGGGATAGGGATAGGGATAGGGATAAGGATAAGGATAAGGATAAGGATAAGGATAAGGATAAGGATAAGGATAATGATAAGGATAAGGATAAGGATAAGGATAAGGATAAGGATAAGGATAAGGATAAGGATAAGGATAAGAATAAGGATAAGGATAAGGATAGGGATAGGGATAGGGATAGGGATAGGGATAGGGATAGGGATAGGGATAGGGATACGGATAGGATAGGGATAGGGATAGGGATAGGGATAGGGATAGGGATAGGGATAGGGATAGGGATAGGGATAGGGATACGGATAGGATAGGGATAGGGATAGGGATAAGGATAAGGATAAGGATAAGGATAAGAATAAGGATAAGGATAAGGATAAGGATAAGAATAAGGATAAGGATAAGGATAAGGATAAGGATAAGGATAAGGATAGGGATAGGGATACGGATATGGATACGGATAGGGATAGGGATAGGGATAGGGATAGGGATAGGGATAGGGATAGGGATAGGGATAGGGATAGGGATAGGGATAGGGATAGGGATAGGGATAGGGATAGGGATAGGGATAGGGATAGGGATAGGTATAGGGATAGGGATAGGGATAGTATGTACATATATAAATTTTATTCAGAAAAGTGACAATTATTTAGTATTCGCAGTCATTACTATGGTTTCTAAGATAATGGTGAGCAACTCGGTAAACAAAGACCTTTTAGGCTTTATAGGAATAAATTTTAGGCGGGTCAGCTAGTTTTTAATGTGTAAGTGCGTAAATTTGCGACAGTTAAGTCCATGTAAGCCAAAGTTTAGCTCTACAAATCCAAAAGAAGTTTTTGACACTAAAAAAAACAGAAAAACCCAAAATAAGAAAACAGTAAAATAAAAAATTGCGCACCCCATTTTAAAAGCCGCCCATAACACACAAAAAACAAGTGTATCCAAAATCCCCATACAAATTCAAATCCAATTTCCACGCATTTTATATTTCACTTATGTACATAAGTGTGGTGGGGGTGAACGCGGTGGAGTGTTCGGAATTTATGATTTCATTCTTTTATACCATTTAAAGTGTTTTTATTGGATTTGTATTTTTTTTTTCAGCCACCTTTGTACTCATAATATAAACGTAATAATAAAGAAAAAAGCAGTAAACTCCCATTGATAAATTCATAATGCAAACACACACACACGCACCCCACACGTTTAGAGTGGCTGAAGAAAGCTCAGAAAGTCTACAAAGACGCTTTAGAATGTGCCGCCGCGCTATTTGTAAAATGGTGAATGTTGCTGTTTTTGTTGTTGCTTTTATTTCAAATTTGTGCACAGTTTTTTCTGCCTTTTTTTAACCTTTCCAAGCGAGTGGGTGGTTGTTTGCTGCGTATTAGTATGTGCGTGTGATGTTGTTATTGCAACTTTAAAGCTCGTACCATGTCAAAGGTCACAAACACCCAAACTCAACCGCTCATCCATTCACTCATTCACTCAAACAATTTTCCTACCAACCAACAAATAAACGCTGCAGGCGGCAGCGGGTGGTGAATGTTGTTTTTTTTTTTCTGTGAAACTTCCCCCTAGTGCTTTTTGTTGTTGTTGTTATGTGTTGCCGTGTGTTATTACTCAATAAGCGAAATATTTTTTTTTTATTCTTTTTTTTTGGTATACCCGCAACCAAAGTGGTTTTAAATTCCATTAAATAACAAAATGAATACGAAAAAAATGGCTGAGGGGCACTAAAATGCTCGGAATTTGTGTTAACACAATTTTATTTTGCAATTGTTGTTGTATAGTGTAAATTCATATTTTATCACATGTGTAATGGACTTTGATTAGCCTTGCGGAGCGCATAGGTGAATGTTGAGTGGTGTGAGTGGTGAATAATAATTTTAGTGAGTGTTGAATGGGGTGAGTGCTGCCTTTTGGTGGTTAAAAGTGCTTATTCATCAGCTTAAACCTGCGCTGCATTAGCGTGGGACGGTCAAGTGGATTAAATTCAGTTGGAAGAGGATATGAGTTATAAAAATTAGTATATATTATTCAGATTTATTGTATCAAGGGAATAGTAGTACAATGAATAGTTTTATTTTTATAAAACTGCTCTTAAATAAAAGTACCTACCATGCCCTAATTTCAACCTGCATGATCTCAATGGTCGAGAACTAAGTGTTTCTTATAGGAATTTTTCTGACGCCTAAGCTAAACTGGAGGCTAAATACAGATGATAAGCCCAAATTACATCAGCGATGTGGCAGCGGGCAGCGGCGGTTTTCGAAATCAGCTGATGCGTCTAATATGAGCAGTGACTGCCAGACCAAACACAATAGAGCGTTCGCAGTATTTGGCAGTGACTTCTTTATATATTAGGTCTGTTTCCTTTTACCTTGGACACGTGGTGACATAAATTTACTTACCATTTTCATGTCCACTTTTTTCAATTAAAATAATTAATCTTGTTTCATTTTTTCCTCTGCTCTTTCTTCCTCTTTACTTTTTCATCCCGCCAGCAATATTTGCTAGTGGAAATTAATTAAGTAAAAATTAAATTATCTCCCGCTTGCCGGCATCAAAGTACGGAAACACAAAATTAGTAACAAATATATTACATTGGATAGTACGGAAACAGACGTAAGTTCACATCAACACTTTGAAGTTGGCTGCGATTCAAGGCAGCGGCAGCGAATTTAGAATTTGGGCTAAACGGAGCGGTGCTGCCAGCTGCCTCTGCTGTATTATGTGCCGCTTCATTACAAACCGTAGTTTCTAAAAATCAGCTGATTTCGAAAAACAGTCGCTGCCACAGCCACAGCGCTATTGTAATTCCGGCTATAGAATTAAGCAGACTTTCGGTGCCTTGTACGCCTGCAAAAGAATGCTGTGTAAAAAGTGCAGTCTGAGGCCAGAACTCACGGACTCTATGTACAAAGCAGTTATTCGACCGATGCGATCCTAACTTGCGGATGACTGGTGTGGTGGAGGGCAGCCGGGGTGAGCTACATGGCTGATATGCTAAGGAAAGATCAACGAGCTGCTTGCGTTGCAATCACAAGGGCGATTAGAGCATGCTCTAGCCATGGGTAATGGCGCAATTTTTTTGGCGCTGATACAATAACGCCAGCGCCAACCGTGGCGCCAACACACGGTACTGGCGCAATAACACCTTTAGCGCAATTGTCATCGAATAATCGATAAATAACATTTTTTCGCTTGTTACTGTTTACCATCCCCGTTTTATTTCTTTTGGCGCAATTCTGCTTACATATACGAGGGCACAATTAATTTTAATTTTCATAATCATTTGGAAAAATATTCCGTATATATGTGAAAATATGCTGGAAATTAGAGTCACTTAGATCACTATCGAGCACACATAATTGTGACGTTGTCATACGTATACATATACTACGGTGCTGTTATTGGCGTTGTGGTTGCGCCATTTTACACTAGCTCTATATTGGTGCTGGTGTTAGCGCACGAAATTGAGTCAGTGTTATATTGCAATAGCGCATCATTGAGTTGGCGCTACATTGAGTTGGCGCTATACTGAGTTGGCGCTACATTGAGTTGGCGCTACATTGAGTTGGCGCTATATTGAGTTGGCGCTATATTGAGTTGGCGCATTTCCCAAATCGGAGTTAGCGCAATAACACCAGGGTTGGTGTCAGCGCAATTGCGCCGCGCAGCGCAGTGTTACCCATGCCTAGCATGCTCCACGGAGGCTCTTAATTGATTACTGATTCGCAATATCCCGGCCATTGATTTTTAGTCAAGGAAACTGCATCTCAGGACGCGCTTAGGTTGCGGGAGTTGGCACTCTGGAAGGAACGCACAAACGGTCACGGTCGCATTATGCTCCAAGTCACTGACTTCTACATTAGTACAAAGATACAAGATTATATTTGTCATATAACAGTCTTCGATACAAACTATGAGATTGTCTTTCTATCTAGGAAGGACTAGGAAGATGGTAAAATAACTCAGAGATCCGATGTTTCAGTTTTCATCGACAGGCCAAAGATGGCAGGCGGTGTGGGAGCGAATATATTCGCAACTCAGCCATATACTTCCATATCAATCAGGCTCCCGGATACGGCGGGCATTTTTCAATCAGAAGTTTTCGTCATTAAGAAGGCCAGCAGGGCTCTACTTGCAGCGGAAAGTGACGCTGCTGGAAACAGGATATGCATTTTTTCGGATGGTCAGGCGGCGCTTAAGGCTCTGAACTCTGCAACGGTATTATCAAGCCTGGTCAAGCAGTGTAGGAAGTGGGTCATGGGCTTAGCAAGTCGACATGGCGCATCTCTGATCTGTGTGCCGTGGTTCCGCGGCATCCAAGGAAACAAAATGGCTGATGAGCTGGCCAGGCTCGACTCGGCTCTTGATATCACAGAGCCGCAGGAGGTTCTTGATATCGCAGAGGCGCGGAAAGCTCTTGCGTCGCTGGATTTCATCAAGGGTCGAATCTCTCGGCACTTGGTTCGAAGAGGCTAAAACTAGATGGAAGCGGTTGTACACCTGCAGGGTCTGCGGAGGTATGTGGCCTGCATACAATGAGATGCGTTCCGCAGCCATGCCAAAGATGAACAGGAGGAAAATTTCCCGCTTAACTGCGGTAAACACAGCACATCGGACCATTGTACAGACGCGGTCCGATTGGGATTGCAATACAACATCTTGTGTCGCAGCTGTAGTCTTCCCTGGACGGAGAAGATGGTGGAGCAACTGTTTTGCGGGCAACTGCTTTGCGAGTGCACTTCGCACTGAGAAGGCGCAATAAAGTTCCGTGGCAAACCTTTCTTTGACAACCTCTCGGAACATAGCCTGAAGGGCTTTTTGGCTACCTAACTCCACAGTATGGATATAGGGCGTGGGACGGACCCTGCTTTCCGAATTGATATTCCGTTTTACTCTATTCTTATAGTTCTGATTCATTAATCACGAGTCATGATAACAAAACGCGGTTTCGGCGCTAATTGGAGTCTGTGGAGCTCAAACCAACCGACCAACCAGTTAAAATACTTCAAAACCTCACCTTTGAGTACAATATTATATCCTGATGTATTTGGCAGATGGCTGTATATCTAATGTGCATACTTTTCCTTTGTTTAGGATTCGCTAAGATCTTGTAATAAAGTCGTCATAATGGTTAACAACATCCATATCAACTGATTGTTCGAGAATAGAGCTCTAAACTCATTTAAAAGGCGCCTCTGTCCTAGTTTTAAAGGAATAGATATTGCCGTTTCGAGCTAAGGTATATTTTCCTTTTTTCTTTTCGGTACTTCTCAACCTTGCTTACATACGCATTTCCTCAAATGAATGTCCATCGAGACCAATTTCTTAAACTCTCATTTAACACAGGAAACCTTATAAATAACTAATCTCATTTTCACACATTACGTTACACATTGACATTCATCAATTTGACGCAGCGAAGTCACACAGATTCACAAAAAAAACTGAGAAGGTCTTCAATCGACGAATTTTTCGTGCCAAAAAATTTAACATTTCATATTCATTGGCTTACATTGAGTTATATAGTAAGTATGTACATATATATATAAATATATACATAAAAACATATGTACAAAGATATATAAGCTCTAATACATACCTGCTGCATTTCTGCCAATTCGCACATTCGCACTTCTATTTAATTCCGCCATCGCAATCGCCATACAATTTACGTGATTTGCGCCAACAACTCCCATCACTTTCCTCTCACCAACACGCGACTTTTCTAAGATTTCTTCTTCTTCTTCTTCTTCCTTTTCTTTTTCTTCAACACCTTCATCGTCGTCTCTTCGTGTTCGCGTGTTCCTCATTTCCGCTGCCAAATCATCCCTTACAATGGCTACCATGTCCATCGTCTCGAGCATTCCCACATTTGCCGGCATTCCCGTCGTCGTCTTCGTGTTTGTCATCGCCACCGGCAACGCCACACGCTGCGCTTCTTGTTGCTCCACTTGCTGTGGAACATTGTCATCAACACCATTGCCATCGCCGTTGTCGTCGTCGCCGCCATCACAGACACCATTCCCATAACAATTAGTGCTCGCGGCTTTATTCTTAAAATCAACAAAGTAGATTGCGGCGGCGGTGGTGGTGGTCGGGGCATTGCCATGCGTCAAAATCGAAGCTGCATTGGCTGCTTCACAGTTCGTTGCACACTTTACGGATGCAGAGTTTGTTGCTTTTGTTGTTGCCACCTTCACACTTTCAACGATTCCGGTTGACCCCAGACACGCTGTCATTAGCGTTTCTTTTGTTGTTGTCTTCTGCTCTGTCTCTTCGTCGCCAGCATCACAGCCATGTTTACCAATTGCATCCAGCATACATTCACCAACATCATCCGACCTCCACTTCATCCTTCCCATATCCTTTAGCTTCTCAGCGCTCTTGGTGTTGTGCAGACGATGATTTAATTGATGCTCTCGTATGAGACGATCTCTCTCGTGAAAGTGTCGCACGAAAAAATGCTCTCGCTGACTTTGATAACCGAACGAGGAGGAGGAGGAGGAGGAAGAGGAAGAGGAGGATGAGGAGAAGCAGGAGCAGGACGTGCTGATTAAATGCTCCGAGGAATGTGCATTGTATTTACTAATTTGTTCTTGCTTTCTCAATTTGCTTTGTTGCTGTTTTTGTTTCGGTTTTTGTTTGCGTTGCTTTTGGAGTGTTGCTTGCGCGTCAGGACACTCAACGCCATTCTGTGGGGCTTGCGGGAAGTGCGGAATGTCCTGCATGTGCGGAACATCTGGGATGTATAAAGCATAAGGAACGTCTGGGATTTGTGAAACATTTTGGACATGTGGAACATCTTGAACGTGTGTTAGCTGCGGATGGCCGTGATAGAATGGGCGAAAGTAGCGCACGGAGTGGGTTCTGGTGTTGCGACCAAGTCTCGTTATTTCGTGCTGCTCATTAGATGTGTTTTTGCTACGAATATTACTGTTGTTGTTGTTGTTGTTAATGCCGGCAGCAGCATACTGGGTTAATGACTTTCTGACGGCACATTCTAACGGCAATACCAAAGCCGCCGTTGTTGCTTTAATGCATACATGGCCAGCCAATAGCTCCAGTGACTCCGTTTGTCTCCCAACAACATCGCTGTGGCTCCGAGTGGCTCCCAACAACAAGCAAATCAATTTCGACATATTAACGCACATTTCTTTTTTTCACGGAAATCGTCATCGCGGCGAGCACTCAAACCTAACGGTCCAGCATCGACCGACATTCATTGCGTAGATACAGCTTCGACATTCATTGTGTATTTACGCCTTCATACACTCTAAAAACTGCGTGTAAATATGCTACCAAAATATATGTAATTTTTAGTTGAACATTACATTTTTTTTCGTAGATTTACACTACAAGTGTGTAATTTACAGTTCTAAACGAAATTTACGCACTTTTCAGCAAAAGTGAGCATATTATGCGATTTTACACGCATTTTGGATTAAAGGAAATTGTAATTTCAAATCTCGTGCGCGAAATTACAATTGAGTGGGGTAAAATTACATAGTGAATTGGTAATTTTGTTTAACTTATATGCGAAATTACAATTTATTACTCGATTAGTGTTTAGATTTAAAGTTTGTTTGTGTAGGATTTACACTTTTATTGTTTAAATTTAAACAGCTTATCTGTTGAATTTTTCAGTGTGCGATTTTGCGCATAATAAGGTAGGAAAAAAGTAACCTACCTTTTTGTATGCAAAATTACACGAAAATTTCTAAGAGTGTACATACATACATACATAAGTACATGTTGTTGCAATAAACCGTTATTTGGCAAAATAATATTTTTATAATTCCGAGAAGAAGGTTGTTGCAATTTTTATTGATGTTGTTGTCGTGTGACTCCCTTACGCTTAAATCCTGGCCACCTTTGCTTTAATGCCAGCAGCAGACGTCTCGTGAGCTGGCATCACTCCACCACCAACACCACCACCACCATCGTCCGCGACATGCCAATTTAGCTGCTCGTTGGCATATTTATAGGATTGTGTCGGTGTGTATAGATGAATTGTTGTGGGGTTCATGGCTTGCCGGTGAACGTAAGAGGAAGCATTTGGTTTGGTTATTGTTGGGTGTGTTGGAGTTGGCAATGTTTGAGTTGCTGTTGGTAGGGGAATGTCTGCAGTTTGAGTTGTATTAATTAGTGTTTCTATTGTCGGCGTTTTTGTCCTTTTGGCCATTGGCATCTTCAACGCTGAAGCAACGTTCAACGCCGTTGGTTGTGTTCGTTGTTGTGTTCGTTGAGTTATGCAGCCGTCTATGCGCCGAGCTTGTGTTGGCTGTGAGCTCTAAGCTCTTATTTTGCCACATGGTATTGTTGATATCGTGCCGTGGCAGCATTAGCTGCTCTTTTATGGTTTTATATAAGTGCAATGAATCGGCGGCTGAAAGTGGAAATTTGATGTGTTCGATCACGGACGATGGACGGTGGTTTTGATTTTCGTTTATATCATGATTTCTATAGTCCACTTGTTGGCCGACATAATTACTTACTGACTGAAGAACTTTTGGCACGAAGCGCATTTAATTGCCTTGACAAAATCGAGTTTGTGACGACGATGACATTGACTCAACGGGTGGTGATTGGTTGCGCAGCAGCAGCCGTGAGTTGGTTGGAGTTTGGCAGTTGTAAGTGCTATTAATTTTAGCCGTATTTGTTTCGGCAAGAGTTAGAGACTTGCGATAAAAACAACCACTGGTATAAAAACAAGTGAAAATTATACGACCGTTCGTTAAAGTAAAGAAATTGGAAAAAAGGTGTGTTTATTTGATGAAGTTTCTTCAACTTTTTATCGACAGATGTCTCCCCTATCTTCGAACACCGTTCGTTAAAGTACGGACAAAGAACGTATATTGTACAATATACGTTTTTTGGTACGGAATTGGAGACAATTTTCTAACGAACGGTATTGCATTGATTTCGAAGATAGGGGAGACATCTATTGACTAAAATTTGAAATCATTTCACTTATTCACAATAGAAGAAATTGGCATAATCAGTAAAGATCAGTTTAATGAGTAGCTGGCATACTATCTAAAGGTATCTTAAAGTCTCTAACATTTTGTATGGAAACTGTCAGCCAAGAGAGCAGAATCGAGTATAAGCGAGCAGAGAAGTGCCCAATAAAACACTCCTATTGCATATTCTGGCGGTGCTGGTGCTTCGAGTTGGGTTTCTAGTGCTCTCACTGGCCGTTTCTTGGAGCAAATGTGGAATTTGTTGAGGTAGAGTTGTTATTGGCGCTGTTACTGTTGATGGTTGTTGTAGTTGCTGCAGGAGCTTCACTTTCTACAGTTCCTCTCGCTTTGAGTACAGCTCAGTGTGCGGCTGCTGCTTTAAAGATTCATTCCCACTTTCGAAACTCTTGAGTGCCGCTTTTTGCATACAAAACATCATCTCCACATCTTTTCCCATATGTCGAAGGAACTCATCTTTCAATAAGTTGGTTGGCGTATATTCGCTACTGAGACTTTTCTTCATGTGCAAGGAACTTGCCATATCTTCTTTCGGAGGAGATTTCTCAGCAGCCACGTCCAATCGTGGCGGTTCTTGCCAATCATTGAGCACATTACTTCCATTAAAATGGCAGTAATCGCCAAACAGACTCTTCATATAATAATATAATACAATGGCGCTATTATAACTCTGACGAGTTTTATGGCCGGAGCTTCTCTCCCAATTCGAGGTGTGCTCCTTTTTGTTTTTCCTACTAATTGGGTGGACCTACAGTTTTTTGCCGGCTCGGAACGGCGAATGCATTTTTTGTGAGAAGCTTTTTCATGGCAGAAATACTCTCGGAGGGTATGCCGCCCACTGCCGAGAGGTGACCGCTGCTCTTAAAAACCCAATAATTGGAGTTTTACTAATTAGAAAAATTGTTTTGGTGTTTTGCTCGGACCGTGGTTTGAATCCCAGACCACTGGCATAGCAGGCGAGCACTCTACCCACTGCGCCACAGCGGCCGCAGACTCTTCATACATTTCGCAATCCACTCATCGTCTAGAGAAGGTAGTACAGCTGCTCTTGCTCCATTCAAAAACGTGGGAAATCTTGACAGTTCCGATTTAATACACTCTAAATGCTCCAATTCAAATGGCAGTTGCAACTCTTGTGGCAGTACTAGGCTTTCAAATCTTTCGAAGCCCGGTAATGGCATACCGTAAATATTTTTCCATTCAATTGAATCACTGTTACAAATTACAAGCAAAAAAGAAAGTGTTACGTTAAAATATAATATCAATTTATTGAATGATTTCAGCTCAGAATTAAAAATCTAGTTGATCGTTGCAGTAAAACTTCTCAAACTTTTGCCATACAGGGATGCCACTAAGAAAATTTTTTTCCTACCAAAAACCTACCAAAATGGCTTCGAGCCTACCATTTTTTTTATACTCAGCTGTACTAGTACACAGAGTATTATAGTTATAATCACATAACGGTGGATTGTAACAGAATGAAATAATCGAGATAGATATAGACTTATATATATCAAAATGATCAGCGTGAAAAGAGAAATCGATTGAGCTATGTCCGTCCGTCCGTCTGTAAACACTCTAACTCGCGCAAAAATTGAGATATTTTGATGAAATTTGAAATGCAAGTTGGTATCGAGACTGGAACGGTTGGTATCGAAAATGGGCGAAATCGGACCATGACCACGCCCACTTTTCCTATATAGAAAAAATCGGAAATTTGGTATCTCAGTCACTAATATAGCTAGAGTGATGAAATTTTACCCACGTGTTGAGCTCAGGCCCCTATGAAATTTTGGAAAATGGGCGATGCCACGCCCACTTATTAAGGGTCAAACATTGAAAGTTTTATATGTGGATGAAATTTGGTACGCGTGATTTACTTACTTAGGTAAACGTTTGGACGGAAAATTGTTAAAATATATGTGAATTATAAAGTGACCTAATAAAAACATTTTAAGCGATATCTCTGTCAAATATAAAGATATATTACTGAAATTTTGTGGTATGAGTCCAACTACGGATGTAAAACAAAAAACACAAAAAATTTGGAAAATGGGCGGTGCCACGCCCACTTATTAAGGGGCAAACATTGAAAGTTTTGTGAGTCATAACTAAGAAACCGTTGAAGATATATCGATGAAATTTGGTATACGTGATACACTTACTTAGGCAAAAGTTTGGACGAAAAATTGCCAAAATCAGTTGACCACGACCACTTTTATATATGGGTATTATAAAGTGACCTAATAAAAACATTTTAAGCTATATCTCTGTCAAATATAAAGATATATCATTGAAATTTTATGGCAGGAGTCTAACTCGACAAATAATTGATATATAATGACGAAACTTGGTGTGTACACTTTTATTACTTGTGGTAATACATGCTCAAAATTTTAGCGAAATCGGTTACGACCATGCCCACTTTTATATATGGGTATTATAAAGTGGCCTAATAAAAACATTTTAAGCGATATCTTTGTCAAATATAAAGATAATTCATTGAAATTTTGTGGCATGAGTTCTACAATAGATCGGAAACAAAAAATGGAAAAATTTCGGAAAATGGGCGTGGCACCGCCTCTTTTCAGACAAAGAAATCAACGAGATTTCGGAGCCCATAACTCGACAAATAATTGAGATATTATGACGAAACTTGGTTTATACACTTTTATAACTTGTGTTAATAGACACGCAGAAATTTATTGAAATCGGTTTATGACCACGCCTACTTTTTAACAAAGATATTTCTGGAACACCCTTTAGGAATTTGTAACGTGACATCTTTGTAGCTAGAAGGCATAAACGAATGAAATTTTGCACAAAGAATAATATTTATATGCTTAGTTGGATGACTGATAAAAATGTTGAAAATGGGCGTGGCTATACAGGATATACATTTTGTGGAATAACATTTCAGGAATAATGAGGGCAATCAACTGATCCTGAAGGAAACGTAAGAAGATTTATCGAGGGAAATACCGGACATTGTTTCCACTTGGTACAGCAAACGCATTTACTACCTAAGTAGGCCTGATGGCCTGTTGTGATACCACATGGAGCTCTTTATTACACATCATGTAGACGAACAGCCTTGTTTGCTTCATATAGCGTAAAACGTCAGATGCTTTTCTGTTTTCCATTTCCTCCAGTTGTGTCTGTGGGGGCAAGTGTACTTGATGCTCAAACAAAACGTTCTTTTTAGCAGAGTTTTGTGACAAAACTCTACTGAGAAGGCATGTTTTCTCAACAGTGTTGTGGCAAAGTGAAGAAATGTACCAAATCAATTATGTTAGTTGAACGAAGGCAAAAACCATAGTGTATGGAGAACAGTGACTTGACTCTGGGATGTGTGTCAAAAAGGTCGAACAGCTGTGCTCAGCTCATTTTGAAGTTGTTGTTATGGCCCAATGACGATCATGAATGCAATATAAGTTGCTCTTCTTCTTTCTGCTTTGTAGGCTGTTAAATTTACATTCTTGCACATGTTATTCGTGGAATAGCTGGCGTTTACGCCCTCTCCGGGAATTACGTTTTAGAAACTCAGCCTTAATATCTTTTCGGAATTATTAATTGTTTTTTTTTTTTTCAAATCCCAATTCCGGAATTGCGTTTCTGTCTTGATTGCTACGACCATGTCATTATGGTCCCTTTTCTTACAACAACCACATCCGGCCGCCATATCAATCTGTACCCCCGAAAGTCGCCGCTAAGTATACCAATGTGTTCCCGATTTTGACATTTGCCAATGACATATCGACTTTTTTTTATCGATTTTCGATGAGCTGTGGGACTTGTATATGTTGAAAATGGCAAAAACCTACCAAAATTCAAATCGTCCTACCAACCTACCAAAAGGAACAAAACCTACCAGTTTTGGTAGGAAAAGCCCAAAAGTGGCATCCCTGTTGCCATATCTACTCAACTCAAAAACAGTTTTCTACACAAATAAATTATTTTTTAGAGCATTCCTAACCGTTAGCTCGCTGCTGAAGGTATGTTTGGTTAGGTTGGTAAGAGTGTCAAGTCCCATGGACTTCAACTACCGCCGAAGCGCTGTTTTGTCACCACGACTGGTGAATAAAAACCAGAAAGTAGAGTAAAGGAGAATATCAATTCGGAAGCCAGGGCAAGTCCTACGCCTTATATCCATTCTGTTGAGTTTAGGTATCTACGAAGCCGCTCAGACGTGGCGTCCTTGAGCTCCGAGAGTTTGTCGAAGAAAGGCTTGCAAAGAAATTTCATTCTGCCTTGGCAGTGCAAAGGACACTCGCATAGCAGGTGCTCTACTACCGTCTCCTTAGGTTCAGGAAGATTACACAGACCACAGACTTTTGTACGTCCTGCAGTTCTGCAATCGTTTACATCTGGTTTTAGTCTCCTCAAGTCAGTGCCGAGAGATTCGGCCCTTGATGAAACTCGGATGCACAAGAATCTCCTCCGCATCTGCTATGTCAAAAACCGAGTCTTGCCTGGCTAGCGCATCAGCTATTTCGTTTCCCGGGATGTCGCGGTGATCCGGCACCCAGATCAGAGTTACGCTATGTCGACTTGCTAAGCACATGACCCACTTCCCAATCACTGCCTGACCAAGCTTGATGATACCGTTGCAGATCCCAGAGCCTAAAGAGCCGTCTGACTATCCGAGAAAATTCCTATCCTGTTACTGGCACCGGCACTTTCCGCTGCAAGCATAGCCTTGCATGCCTCCTGTATGGCGAAAACTTCAGATGGAAAAACGCTCGCCCAATCCGCGAGTTTGTATCGAAGACTACACGGAAAGAAATTTGTATACTTGAATCAAGAAAAATGCTTTCTTGAACTCAATTTAGAAAATTTTTAGGTAAATAAGAAAAATTGACTCGAATTAAGAAATTGAGTTTTCCAAAAATGAGACAATTATTTTCTTATTCAAGAACACTAACAAAATCTATAGAAAAAAAAAATGTTGAAAAAAATGTTTAAATAAATAGGAACATCTTTTCTTAATTTTACTTAAATGAAGAAAATCTTTTTGCTAATATCAAGAAGAATTTAAGAAAATTGTGTTTCGATGAATTGGAACAACAAACTACAGTAAAAAAAAATTGAAAATAAATAAGAAAACGTTTTCTTGAGCGATGTAAAATATTTCTTGCTCAATTTGAACGCCAAAGTTCTTTGAGCTTATCAGCAAACTGCAGCAAAAAAAATTTAAAATAAATAAGAAAACGTTTACTTGAGCGAAGTAAAATTTTTCTTGCTGAATTTGCATTTCCAAAGTTATATGTATTTTTTTTCATTTGGCATCCGCTTTGAATAATTCTGAATATTTCTGCAATTCTCAGATTGTTAGTAAAGCATTGGGTATAAGGAGTTCACTATTTGCATCTTCATTTATATTAATTGAAATGTTGTCATTTCAGTGAACAAGTCCTAGGAAAATAAGTACTAGTTGACTAATTATGGTTTTCTAATCCCTTATGATTAGTTTTCATTTTCCTTATTTTTTACGTTTTAAATATTTTTAGAAAATTTTTATTTGATTTAATGTTTAATATTTTCTTATTTACTTAAGCTCGTATAAGAAAAGTTTTACTTGCAACAAAAAAATTATTTTTTAATTATTTATTTCTAAAAACAAGAAAAAAACACTTAGGTACCGCAAGTAAATTATTTCTTATTTATTTAAAATCCAATTTTACTTGAAGCAAGAAAATGTTTACTTATTTATTTAAAATCCAATTTTCTTGCATTTTCTTGATATTAAGAAATTATTTTCTAAGTTCAAAATCAAGTCTAATTTTTCTTGTCTCGGCATTGATTCTAGTAAAAAATTCTTTCCGTGTACTCTAAAACATCCTATTTTCATATTCCGGTGCCGTAGAGAGGATCTGAGAAGGTATAAAGAATCCCATACAAAAAAAAACTCATCTAATATACACAGCCTCCAAAACTTTTGCTAAATAGCATTAATTGCGAATAAAGTGATTAATAAAAATATTTTTTTTACTCTTACATACAAATAAACTGTCATTAGTTTTTACAATGTTTAAATGGCTAAATAAACGCCAAAAAACTTAGGTATATACATACATATGTATGCACATTAGGCATATAACAAATATTGACGAAAAATTTGGCATACCACCACGTGGTGGCAAATATTGTACAAGTAATGAATATCACTTTTTTAGGTGATTTCGGTTCAAAAACGTTCCGCGCACAGCTGTGTTACTATTATATTGAATCAGAATTTTCTGAAGAAAAATTAGTTTGGGGTGGGTGGGGCACCTCCCTTAGGTCCATTAAAAGGCGTTTGGAATAATAGGAAGATTATTAGTTAAATAAATATCTATTATTATGAAGAAAAACGTGTACACTGTACAAAATTTATTGTTTTTTTCAGCAGTTCTGATAAAAAAGTAATTTCGTTTTGCGCGGAAACTTTTTTGCAATTTCGCAAAAAAAAAAAACCCGCGTGTAGCACAGTACACGTGATAGAAGTTAACTTCTTACATCAATTTATATTCGCTCGAAAGCAACAAGTAACAAGTTTCATATATCATATGAGAAACGAATTTGCAAATACATCCCTGCAAAAAATGCGATTAATCCGGGACGTGTCCGGGATCAATCGCAAGGGAGAATGCGACTAATACAATTTTACATCTCTTTATATGTGGCGAATTGATCGCTTTTGTTCGAGAATGTCCTATGAAGAGGCTAATTGTTCAATTTGTATACCCGAACGGGTACAAATGTAGATCAATCGCTTTCATCCAATTCTGAAAATGTCTAAAAATTATAAATTGTTTTATATATTAGAAGAGTTTATTCGATTAGATTTCATTTTGTAAATTAAAAAAAAAAAATAAGTATTTCCTCCAAATATTTAAAGTTTTGAGAATGCATTATGCGAGTGTAAAAGATATGTGAGGAATTTTTCAAAGTTGTTAGCCAAGGCTATTTTTATAACAATCTTTAAAAATTATAATTGTTCATGCCTATTTAAATAAAGATTATACAATAAGTTTTACTTTTGTAAAGAAATCTATTCAATAAATTAAAATATTTTAAATAGTCAGTTTTGAGTTTATAATCGTAATTGATTTTTCAATGGATATTTTTGGTAAATTTTTGTCAAAATTATTATTCATCATTGTTATTAAAAGAAAGCGTGTTCAATTAGTTTTACCTATTGTGTTTTTAATACATACATTGAATATTTTTGTAAAATTTCTACATATAATCAATCTAGATTTATACCCGTTCGGGAACAATTGGTCTACAATTAGTCTACATTTATACTCGTTCGGGAACAATCGGGCACTAATTGTGGACCGATTGTTCCAGAAAGAAATCAATCCGGGACAAATTTATGTATATCGGTATTAATCGCACATTTTTTTGAAGGGATATTACAATGAAAAATATCGCACGTACATATCTGTGCCCGCAAATTAAAATAGCCTAATTCGAGATAATGCGAAATTGAGTTATTGTTATAGTGTTAATCTTTGGAGGAAAACCCATCGATCTGTATTATCCCCATTTAAATTGGAGTAATATTTAAAAAGTTATTAAGATATAAAAATTATCCTAACTCAGATAGAAACATTTTGCACCAGTTAAAAAAACTTATCTTCTAGCAAATCTCTTAAATCTAGTATTGTATAAAAAATCGTTTTATTAAAACATCCTAACTAGAGTTATGTGGGTACTTCATGGACGTATTTATTTGCGTTTTCAGTTTATTAAAAAAACCTAACTTGAGTTAGGAATTATAATTTTTTTTTGTCAATTTTGTTTTCATAGCCTAAGTGGAAATAAGTTATTTTAAGTGATTTTTTTTTGAATTTAAAATGAGCTATTGGCCATTTTTTAATGAAGAAAAATTGAAAAAATTTTTTTGGTAGAAGTTATGGATCCATTTCGGAGACCACCACATCCCGAAATGGATCCATAACTTCTACCAAAAAATTTTTTTTCAATTTTTCTTCATTAAAAAATGGCCAATAGCTCATTTTAAATTCAAATAAAATAATTATTAGAATTAAAACGGCCATATAAATACAAACATAGATTTTTTTTTATTTGTACACAATTTATCTCGAGTTAGGTTTTTTTGTTAGAATACTTTTCTCATTTCATGCGTTATTATCTTCAGTTAAGTTTTTTTGTTGGAAGCAAGTGGATATGATAAACTGAGATAAGAGATTTTTCAAGGATAATATATATATATATATATATATAGAAATTCAACTAATTATTATATACTGTATACATAAAACACCTTTTTTCATCAATTAAACTTTAATGTGGCCGCTGAGGTGCAGTGCGTAGAGTGCTCGCCTGCTATACCAGAGGTCTTGGGTTATAACCCAGTCCGGACAAACACCACAAAAAAATTTTCTAATTGATTAAAACCCAATTATTGGGTTTTTATAAATAGCGGTCACCTCTCGGTAGTGGGCGGCATACCCTCCGAGTGTATTTCTGCCATGAAAAGGCTTCTCACAAAAAAGCATTCGCCGTTCGGAGCTCGCATAAAACTGTAGGTCCACACAAATTGTAGGAAAAACAATAGTTAAGAAGCACACCTCGAATTGGGAGAGAAGCTCGGCAATAAAACTCGTCAGTTATAATAGCGCCATTGTATTATTAATTGGCGATTACGTTTATGTCAGGTAGCGGTGTAACGCAAATCGTCTAGTGACATTTAAGCATGCCAGGGCATCGTCAATTAAAAAGTTTTCAATTACGATTAACAAACACATAACCGTATGCCCGATTGTTCCCGAACGGGTATAAATCTAGATTGATTATATGTAGAAATTTTACAAAAATATTCAATGTATGTATTAAAAAACACAATAGGTAAAACTAATTGAACACGCTTTCTTTTAAAACAATGATGAATAATAATTTTGACAAAAATTTACCAAAAATATCCATTGAAAAATCAATTACGATTATAAACTCAAAACTGACTATTTAAAATATTTTAATTTATTGAATAGATTTCTTTACAAAAGTAAAACTTATTGTATAATCTTTATTTAAATAGGCATGAACAATTATAATTTTTAAAGATTGTTATAAAAATAGCCTTGGCTAACAACTTTGAAAAATTCCTCACATATCTTTTACACTCGCATAATGCATTCTCAAAACTTTAAATATTTGGAGGAAATACTTATTTTTTTTTTAATTTACCAAATGAAATCTAATCGAATAAACTCTTCTAATATATAAAACGATTTATAATTTTTAGACATTTTCAGAATTGGATGAAAGCGATTGAGCTACATTTGTACCCGTTCGGGTATACAAATTGAACAATTAGCCTCTTCATAGGACATTCTCGAACAAATGCGATCAATTCGCTACATATAAAGAGATGTAAAATTGTATTAGTCGCATTCTCCCTTGCGATTGATTCCGGACACGTCCCGGATTAATCGCATTTTTTGCAGGGATGTATTTGCAAATTCGTTTCTCATATGATATATGAAACTTGTTACTTGTTGCTTTCGAGCGAATATAAATTGATGTAAGAAGTTAACTTCTATCACGTGTACTGTGCTACACGCAGGTTTTTTTTTATATTGGTTGTTTGATCGTTTTTATTTTAATAATTAACTAGTATGTAATCCCCGATATTCGGGTGGCACTTTTATTTAATAAAAAATTACAAAGAAAATTGTTTAATAAAAAAAAGAAACAAAAAAACTGACTCGACCTGGACTTGAACCAGCTTCATTTGAATCGGAAGCCTAGCATCTTACAGCTGAGCTACCGCGCTTGTTACGTGAGTTGTGTCAAACGGTGTACTCTAATTCCTTCTTGTGTTAATAACATTCTCACCTCGCCTATTTCAAAACCGCGCTGTCCTGGTTAGAATTTCTTATGTACTTACACGTATGCATATGTACATATGTACATACATGTACATACAAATTTCCAAAAGAATTTAAAATAAAAATATGTATTAGTAAAAAATACCGATTTTAAATTTTTTTTGACATACTGAGCACCTAATGCTTTTCCTTAAATAGGTAGGTACTTATATTTTCGTTCAGCGTTTTGTTTTTATATTAAATTATTTCTCAGTTTTTAGTGCGATTTTAAGATTAAAGCGTGCTTTTTAGTTTTTTTAAGCTATTATTTATTATTAAAATAAAAAAAATAAAAAAAAAAATAAAAAAAATAAAAAAAAAAATCAGGCGCCTGACTTGATTTGAGAACTTACCTCACCTAGCTTCCAGACCAGACACACTACCTCTGCGCCACCACACCACACCACTTGCGTGGGGTATGCCAAACGCTGTACTTAAACTGAACTAACAAAACGGGTGGTTGCTTTCATTGTAATATGTACATATGTATTTGCAAATATCAAACTTGTTACTTGTTGCTTTCAATAGGTGAGTGAGTTGTACTTGTTAGTTCAATTTAAGTGCAGCATTTGACATACTCAACGCAAGTGGTGTGGTGGCGCAGAGGTTTTGCGTCTGGTCTGGAAGCGAGGGGTTGTGAGTTCGAACCGCGCGAGATATCAAGGTTGATTTTTTTTTAAATTAAAAATCAACTAAAATGGCTGCTATTTCCGGGAGCAACTTCCGTTGCATCAAATTTCAAATTTCACTCTCCATAAAAACTCTGTATCGCCGCTTAAGAAGTTAACTTCAAAAACATAATGGGGTTCATACTTTTTAACACGCTTTTATTAGCTTCACGTGTATGTATGTATGTATGTATGTAACTTCATCCCATCCTAAAAGTTGTAACATTTAACTAAATTATTATATCTTTCAAACATTCACTTTTATTGTGTTCTCTCTATTATTTCTATTCTCCTCCGGATTCGAAACATGACATCAACAGCCCAACGGCATCATATAGTAGGACATTCAACATTATACTTCATGCTTCATTGCGGCTTTTAAGTTACCTTTCCTCAAAATAGTCTCTATGAATTTCAATTCACTCCCGTATATAAGCCAATAAGTAACAAGCTTTCAGGGTACGGAAAAACTCACTCACGAACGCTCAAAAATACATTCTTCTCAAATCACAAACAAATGTTCAAAGAAAAACGTATAACCACTCAAATAGCGAGCGAACTAACGCACAACAGCCAGCCATCACTCATAGCGATGGCGATAAACTCAATGCATAAATTGACTCAAAAATGAAGCTTGAAGCTTTCTGTTTTGGGTTGTATTTGCAATGAAATCAGCCGCATGTACATACATACGTATGCAAAGCAAGAACTGGTTTTGTTTGTAATTCATTTAATAGTAAGTGCTGAATCAACGAAAAGGAACCCTAATTCTATAATTGCATTTCACGTTTGGAAAGCAATTTTTATACAATGTTTTGTAAACGTGAGGTGAAAAAAATTTCTCTAAAAAAAAAAAATGCGCCACTTGGGACTCGAACCTGAGCTCCTTGGTCCGTAGGCAGCATACCTCACCATTACGCTACAAACGTATTCGGAACTTTGTTGTCTAAATTCGAATTTATTCAATCAGGTTTCTTTTTTTTTTGTTCTTTTCAAATGCTTCACCTCAACTTCTCTTCACTTTCTGATTGTAAAATATAACAAAACGTTTGGGAAATTTTGTATTTCCAAACTAGTTTGGAAAACCTTGAATAAAAGGGGTTGGAAAATATTGCATAATAAGCTAGTTTACTTCACTGCATATTGGGACTTTTGGTAGAAGTTATAAATACATACATATGTATGTAGATCTATTTCGGAGAACACCACATCCCATCAGACTTCTTTTTACTTTTATTCTTGCGTCCGCATAAAACATCCTTTAATGAAAAATTTCACTAAAAAGTTAAAAATAAATAATAGCTTAAAAAAACTAAAAAACACGCTTTAATCTTAAAAATCGTACAAAAAATTGAGAAATAATTTAATTAGAAACAAAATGATGAACGAAAATATAAGTATTTAAGGAAAAGCGTGGGGATGCTCAATAATATTTGAACATGAAAATATTCGATTCGTACAACTAGTACAAAAATATACATACCTAGTTGCGAAATTAAAGAGTACGATATATGAAATCTCAAAAATGTCAAAATAAAAATATTAGTAAAAAATAGCGATTTTAAATATTTTTTGACATACTGAGCACCCCACGCTTTTCCTTAAATACCTATATTTTTATACTCAGCTGTACTAGTACACAGAGTATTATAATTTTGATTTCATAACGGTGGATTGTAACATAATGAAATAATCGAGATAGATATGGACTTATATATATCAAAATGATCAGGGTGAAAAGAGAAATCGATTGAGCCATGTCCGTCCGTCCGTCCGTCCGTCCGTCCGTCCGTCCGTCCGTACGCACGATAACTCGCGTAAAAATTGAGATATTTTGATGAAATTTGAAATGCAAGTTGGTATCGAGACTGGGACGGTTGGTATTGAAAATGGGCGAAATCGGACCATGACCACGCCCACTTTTCCTATATAGAAAAAATCGGATATTTGGTATCTCAGCCACTAATATAGCTAGAGTGATAAAATTTTACCCACGTATTGAGCTCAGGCCCTTATGAAGAAATTTGATGAAGTTCTGGAAAATGGGCGGTGCCACGCCCACTTATTAAGGGTCAAACATTGAAAGTTTTATATGTCATAACTCAGAAACCGTTGAAGATATATCGATGAAATTTGGTATGCGTAATATGCTTACTTAGGCAAATGTTTTGACGAAAAATTATCAAAATCGGTTGACGGCCACGCCCACTTTTATATATGGGAACTATAAAGGGGCCTAATAAAAACATTTTAAGCGATATCTCTGTCAAATATAAAGATCTATCACTGAAATTTTGTGGCAGGAGTCCAACTACGGACATAAAACAAAAAATACAAAAATTTTTGAAAATGGGCGGTGCCACGCCCACTTATTAAGGGTCAAACATTGAAAGTTTTATATGTCATAACTCAGAAACCGTTAAAGATATATCGATGAAATTTGGTACGCGTAATATATTTACTTAGCCAAATGTGTGGACGAAAAATTACCAAAATCTGTTGACGACCACGCCCACTTTTATATATGGGTATTATAAAGTGACCTAATGAAATCATTTTTAGCGATATCTCTGTGAAATATAAAGATAATTCATTGAAATTTTGTGATATGAGTTCTACAATAGACCGGAAACAAAAAATAAAAAAAGTTTATAAAATGGGCGTGGCACCGCCTCTTTTTATGCAAAGAAATCTACGAGCCTATTACTCGACAAATAACTGAGATATTATGACGAAACTTGGTTTATTCACTTTTATAACTTGTGTTAATAGACACGCAAAAATGTATTGAAATCGGTTTATGACCACGCCTACTTTTTAACAAAGATATTTCTGGAACACCCTTTTGGAATTTGTAACGTGAAGTCTTTGTAACTAAAAGTCATAGAGGGATGCAATTTTGCACTAACAATAATATTTATATGCTTATTTGGATGATTGATACAAATTTTGAAAATGGGCGTGGCTGCGCCCTGTATATGCAGCACTCGTTTCATATAAAATACACCCTATATCGAACAAACGCAAACAAACAATGAAAGCATACAGCTGAGTATCTAATGTTCGATTCCACTCGAACTTAGGCTTCCTTACTTGTCGTTCATCATTTTGTTTCTAATTAAATTATTTCTAAATTTTTAGTACGATTTTTAAGATTAAAGCGTGTTTTTTAGTTTTTTTAAGCTATTATTTATTTATGATATATTGTGGAACGATCCTCCGTCATCCCTTGTCAAGTTTGGTTTGGAGACAAACCGGTTTCGGCTAATATGCGCCATCTTCAGTGTCTTTTTTCGTTCTCACTGGACACTGAAGATGGCGCATATTAGCCGAAACCGGTTTGTCTCCAAACCAAACTTGACAAGGGATGACGGAGGATCGTTCCACAATATATCATATTCCTACCCTGTCGGAAAAACAAGCAACCAAAAAGTATTTATTTATTAGTGTCCGACCGAAGCTGGAATTTTAGGCCGAAGCCGAAGCCGTAGCCGAATATTCGGCATAATTCGGCCGAAAACCGAAGCCGAAGCCGAATACCAAAATAAGAAAAATATATACTTAAGTATGAGATTTTTTTTATTTCATAACTAGAGCTCGGATAATAGGTGAAAATCAAACGCCTAAAATTATGCTACGTAATGTTTGTGAGCACATCCAGCGGCAAGTTTAAGGGTGGGTGGGGTTCATTCAGGTCTAAGCCCCCGTGAATGCAATTGGATTTTTTGCTTACTAGGATGCCAGAAAAATAAATTATTAAGGTTTTTTATGGGTTGCACGTGAAAAATTGCAAAGAAAGCTACAATAAATAAATATAATAATAAAGAATAATAATAAATAAGGTATATTAAATAAATATATAATTATAAAGAATAAAGAAAAAAATTAAAAATTTGTAGTGACTCGCTTAAATTTGAGACAAAATCTTCGCACGTGAAGGAAAAGCAATTACAGTTTCAAACCAAATATATTTTGAATGAAAATGAGGCAAGTGCATATTAGCAAATGGAATATATAATACAGCTTTTTAATTTGTAGTGGTCTGACTTTAAACATTTGCATATTTTAGGTAAAAAAACTTGACTTGAACTTTCCTGTTTTTTCTTATGACCATTTCAGGGTTTACAATTTTCCAATTGGATACTCGGCATAATTCCATATCTGTAAAAATGCAAATTTCTGTCGTGGTAAAAACCGTTTTGCATTTTTGTTTATGAGTTATTGGAACATTAACTATGCCATAATTTACTTACTTTTCCCAAATTTTATTTTCATTACAGCTAGTTTTGTTTTGCTTTCAAAAAGCTTGACGATGTACAAAAATATAAAATACAAAATGTGTTCTTCATACTTTTTTTCAGTAAAAATGTCAAAGAAACTAAATTCCTCTTTGGCTTTATTTCATCACACACCACTGTATGTTTATTCAAACTGCAAATTTGTGTAACATGATTAAGAACTTTTCTAATAAAATCTTCACCATACCAATATGCTACCCCTTTATATTTAAATTGTAATCCCGTCACTGAAAACAACCAAAATTTACAAAATGTAGCATTTTTTAGGCGCTTGATTTCACCTATTTTTCCGAGCTCTATTCATAACAATTAATTTTTTTTTTGTTTTTTGAATAAACAAAACACCTTACAAAAATACATACATAGTTGTAAACAAAAATAAAAAAATTCAGTCTTTATGTAGGTAAATAAAATTCAATACTTAAAGTTCAACAGCTTTATGTTGTACGCCAAAAAAAGAGTTTATCTGCTTCGGTGTATAGTTGACCAGCAACTAAGATTAAGTTAGTCGAACAGCTGGTTGGAGTTGTGTATGTATACTCAAATTGTATTCCGCCATACATGGTCTGCGACTTCCGCGAAAATAATTTTTAATGAAGTGATAACCAAGAAAACACAAAATTACCATTATCTCAAAAACCTAGCCATAAAACAATAGCAGTACTTGAATTTCTTGGTTATTTTTTTGCTGTAACATAGTATTATACATACATAAAACTATTTTTTTTTGAAACTGTATTGAATTTTTACTTATGATCTCTTTGTTTTTATGGCCAATAAGTGAATAAACCACTTTTTCGTGTAATAAACTATGTTTAATTTAATGACACTTTAAAAGAATTGATCGACACAATAAGGTGACGATATTTAATAACACTGGATCACAAAATGAAATTTTTTGTCTGTACTTTGGACGTGACCATCCTATCTATATGTAAAATCGGTCGCTGATTCCGAAAATCGGGCTCATTTTTAATTCTATGGGAAGGTTTTTGAGATATCGGCAATTTACCGTTATTTGGCCACTGGCTCCACTTAATCCTGTATACCTTTTTAACGCAGTGAGCTATCTTCCTTGGAGTGACACTCAACGAAAGAAAATTAAATTTCCTTTTCATCGCTGCTATAACATTTTTCTGTAACTCTTATAGTTTCTGAAATATTGACGATTCAATTTGAATTTTTTCGATTTTTTACGATTTTTTGAAGAAAAAATTGAATTTGTCAGGCAATATCTTTTAAACCAATGTCTTCACCTTCGGTTTTACTCCTTTACATGAAGCTCCATTCTATTGGGAAAAATATAAGCTATCAACGAAGAAAATCCATGGTAAAATGGAAAAGTTATAGGCGATCAAGTAAATACATCCAACTCGCGCAATGCCTCTGCACGGGTATATTCTATGCATGTTATACCCGTGAATGGGCTTTTATCTACTGCGCTGCCAATGTGCTGCTACTGCAGATGTGTAGGTATTGGTATAACATGCATAGAATATACCCGTGCAGAGGCATTGCGCGACTTGGATGTATTTACTTGATCGCCTATAACTTTTCTATTTTACCATGGATTTTCTTCGTTGATAGCTTATATTTTTCCCAATAGAATGGAGCTTCACGTAAAGGAGTAAAACCGAAGGTGAAGACATTGGTTTAAAAGATATTGCCTGACAAAATCAATTTTTTCTTCAAAAAATGGTAAAAAATCGAAAAAATTCAAATTGAATCGTCAATATTTCAGAAACTATAAGAGTTAAGAAAAGAAAGGAAATTTAATTTTCTTTCGTCGAGTGTCACTCCAAGGAAGATAGCTCACTGCGTTAAAGAGGTATACAGGATTAAGTGGAACCATTGGCCAAATAACGGTAAATTGCCGATATCTCAAAAACCTTCCCATAGAATTAAAAATGAGCCCGATTTTCGGAATCAGCGACCGATTTTACATATAAATAGGATGGTCGCGTTCAGAGTATTTTTTGGCTGTAGAGCAGTGTAATTAGCGTAAGTTATCGTTCGGAATCTTAGGCCTGTTCAATAACAAAAACATATTACTAGAAGTTACGATATTCTGTCGCTTATAAAAAATCAAAAATTCGTAAAATCCAGTCAATTTTTTTTTGTTATTAAACACATCTATTATTCGGCCTCGACTATTCGGCCTTTTCAGCCGAAGGCCGAAGCCGAAGCCTAATAAAAAATACCAGCCGAATAGGCCGAATACCGAAGCTTGGCCGAATATTCGGTCGGACACTATTATTTATGCTTTATTCGACTATGGTATGCCGTTTTTCGTATTTGCAAAAATTGTAAAAAGTTATATGCCAAATGCACATATGTACATATGTATATTTATGTATGAATAACCATAAGTATAATATACATATTTTCTGCCATAATAGATAATGATGATGATGACTACGCCTATCATTTAACCCATTAATGGCAACACATTAACGCACCGCACACATCCTTTCGCAGTTAATGTTCCCGAACAAAAAAAAATATACACAAATGTCCATATATTAACAGATTTCACCCTTTTTTTGGGAGGGGGGGCAACAAGCAAACAATACACCATGATTTTTGGGTATTTTTTCTGCAAAAATTTATGAGAATAGTAATTTGTAATTTACTTACATATATACCTACATATGTATATAGATACAGAATTATGTTCATATGCATGAATGGGCTGTTAAAACAACAACAAAAGAATATGCGCAACCCTTTCCGTTTTTGCTTTACATCTGTTACATACAATCATCTATCGATTATTAACTCTTTTTTTCTGTGTTTTCAATTAGAAAACTAATACACATACAAACAGAAGTATGTCCATATATATTGTCATATTCATATACACATGTGCATCAATAAATTTGTGCGTTGAATTATGATCGAGTCGGGAAAAATGAAAACATCATTGAATTATCGTTAAGATTTACACCGTTCAATTTTGTGCCGATGTCATTGCCTACACTTTCTTCGTTTGACATTGATTAATTTAGCAGCAGCGACGTAAAATAATCACGCAAAATTATCAATGGATGGGTAAAATAGTGCTTTAATAATGCTATTTTGAAGACAAAGAAGAAATGTAAGGGTTATTTTAATTACATAAACAGTTGTTTACAAAATTATTACATACATAAACGAGCAGAATGTAAAGGCATAAGGCCTTAAGCCCTTTGGTAGCGTTCCCATTACGAAATTACCATTCAACCTTGTAGCCAGAAACATTCTATTACGTATATAGAATATTTCATAAACCCGCTGAGAATTGCAGCACTCAATGTTTAGAAACAAGGCTGCTGTATTAAATAACAATAACGTTCATTAGAGCTTTTAAGCTCATACTTTTCCCTCCTACAAACCAACCGCTATAGGTGCATTCATACAAGGCCTATGCCTTTGCTTCCACTTTCCACCAAATTCTTAAACTCTTCGACAACAACAACAAAAAGAAAACACAGCATGAATATATACAACTTTCCAACTATTCATCCAAAATCATCAAACCGTCAGCCATTTGCATTACTCAACAACATTAACAAATAATGCTATAACTCTTTTGTAAAATGCATACAAATAGTATAGAAATACGTACATAGATACATATTTATTTAGTTATGTGTAAAAGGGTTATGAAATATGGCTTCCTAATGCGTTAGAAGTGTTAAGTAATACTCATAATCATATTAGGTTAATTTTGCGACTAAAATGATAAATCACTTCCGCTAATATTCGAACACCCTCAAATTTCTAACATACATGTGTGTGCATACCCTGCAGCAAATCGCGCTAGTTCCATAGCTAGTGCAGAACTAGTTCGAAAAGATATAGTGTTGGTTCTCGTTGGCCCAGCGGAAAGCTGCCTCCATGGAATGTAGATAGTGGCATCCTCCTCACATAAACACTGATTTAGATCATCTAAGAAGTCCTAAAGTTGATTATAAAAAACACCACATGCAAATGTATGTACATAAGTTGAAGTCCGTGATTTAGTTTTCACAATAATCCTGACCTCTAAGGTTTCTATTATAAATATTCACGTGATTTTATTAACTCCACACACATAGCTGGACTATATTTTGTAGCCACTGCACTCAGAGAAAAATTGTGTTCTAAAATTAAATCCAACTGGTAATAAATTTATCCTTTTTTGTTCTTAAAATTTTAGGCATAATTCGTTCTTAAATATTCTAAGAACAAGAATTTTCCATTTCTCTTTTTAAAAATTAAGATGCAAAATATCTCAAATAACAATAATGTACACACTGATGTACGATTTTCTTCAAATCAAGGAATAAAAACTACGTTTTAAAGAAAATTGTACATCAAAATATGGAAATATGTCTTTAGCGCCGAATCATTCCCATTTTTCCATAATCTGAGTAATTTTTTTTTTGAGTGCATAAGTTAAGAAAAATGTTCTTAAAACAAACCCGTAGCCCGTTTCTGTAACCTTGCGTTATAATAACGAACGAAATGTTATCGCAAGGCTCGTATCGCTTGCGATATGAAAAGTGTTTCTGTAACTCATGAATTCACCTTGCGATATGGTAATGGTGAGTTGTCGTCATATCGCTGGAATAATCGAAAAATGTGTCATTCCCAACAAAAAATTGTAAACAAAGTGCGCGTTCGTTGCCAAATATTAATATTTAACGCTACACAATTTTAGGCTGAAACATAGATTAAGTTTCCCGATATCAATGGGAATAGAAATTTCGTTGAAGTAGAGTTTCTTGAAAAAGACCGTCCAAATGATGGTTTGTTGAACCGAGGAAGAAGCGTTCGAAAACGAATCATTACCGCTTCACTTCATTTATTTTTATTCGATATCAAAAGTCAAATAAAATAATAATAAAAAAAAAAATAAATAAATAAAATAATAATAAAAAAACTAAATATCCAGTAAGATTAGCTCTGTTCAATAACAAAAAATTTTTAAGAATTTTTCGTAAAAAATGACAGATCTCCATATAAAATGACACTTTTTAAGAAAAATTCGTAACAATTTTTTGTTATTGAACACAGGTATTGTGTATGTGATTTAAAAATAATAAAAAACGAAAACGATAAGGTAAATAGAAAAGGTAAAACAGTGCCACTCTTTCGTCTTGTCATGCACACGTATTTATAAATACATTCTTTTTTTCACTTAGCTATTACCTTTTTCCATTGTTCCGCGGTTTTGCAAGCTCTGCGAGTTAGGCACTATTCGGCCCACTAAATATTCCCATTGCGACTATTTATTGGATTTCATAACTTCCATGAGCTTCACTTTTTGCAACTTGGAAATTTTCCCACTTATAGTTTTATTATACAAAACACAAACTAATGTAATAAATAAAAATGCAAGAAATTTAATACAAACCACACTCATTATTTTGAAATGTATCTGTTTTCACTACCCTCAAAGCTGGTGATATGAATATCGCAAGAAATAACGAAAACCAAAACTCACCACACTTACAGAAACGCTACCTTGCGATAAATATGAAACAGGGTTGTATTTTGCGTTATAATTCATATCGCAAGGTTACAGAAACGGGCTACCGATTTCTGCTCAAATCAAGAATATTATAGATATTCTTATTGCTACTTTGAAAAGTCTTTAAAAAAGAATAAAAATTCTCAAAATTTAAATTCTTTAGTTTAGCTTTTTACAATGATGACAACAATACACAGATTCTTTTTTCGAAAAAAACGGACGTAGATATAAAAGCATTACTAAAGTCCAATATAATGTCGAATGTCGCAATATATGATGACGTTGGATTGAATTTCAGCTTGATGCCATGGTTCGGATATGGAGGAGAATATAAAATGGACAACATAGCAAGCAGTTAAGGGGAAGCAGATGCCACAATGGGAGAAAAAGAGGAGAACAAGCGGAGGTGAAGGTGGAAAAGGTTATTTTTAGGCCATATTAGAAGGCATAAAATATATGTGTTTGTGAGAGAGAGAGAGAGAGGGAGAGAGAGAGAGAGAGAGAGAGAGGGAGAGCAATTATAGTGAGAAAATATACCGAAATGATTAATTCTAAATTAGGAATAAATATTCTTGTTTTCAGAAATTTCAATATTAATCTAGGAATACTTATTCTTGAAAACCTACAAAGCATTCTTAAATATGAACGAAATCAGTCTTAAAAGTAGAACTTTGGATATTGAAGAAAAATTCTTGAAATAAAAATTTTCTGCTCAACATAAGAATATTCGGTATTGCTGTACTTTCTTGACCAAAATTCTTTATTTAGGCTTGATTTAAGTACAAAATTCTTGATTTTTTTCTCTGAGTGCATAGAAATATGTAGCTAGAATATATTTTGTAGCCATTAAACATTAGCAAAACGAATCTCCTAACAAGTCTCACTTTCGTCTGCTGGGTTAAACGATGATAAATTTGTATGACGGTACGCAGTAGTGAATATTAACCACCCATTTTCCATAATTCATACACCCAAGAGGCCAAACTTCATATTTTTTTTTGGAATACTTGCATACTTACATATCAATAGATATAGATGTAAATATGTACATATGTGTCTATACGTATTATATATCTCCATGCCCTTATGTGATTATAAGCATAACATTACGGAAATATTAAGCAACATTAACACCCCTTCACACTGGTTTTAATATGACAACCCTTTTTTCCTTGCTTGGAATTAAAAGGACGATGGCGACGACAAACGAACGCCAAAAAATGTTGCCTATTACATGTTATTGTTGTTGCTGTTGTTATTATGCAATCGGATATATGAACATGCGTCTGACACGCGTGTGAATAATTTTAAATAACCAACAAACCGTATAAGAAAACGTTTAACTCCTTCTCGGGGAGTTCATCAAAACCAACAAGCCATCAAAAATTATAAGCCATATAAGCCAAGCAGCCAACGAAGGCATGGCAGGCAGTGTGAAAGGGAAGAAGGCGGGGAACGAGATTCATAAAAAAAAGGATGCTCAAATAATTTGTAACTAAAATACAACACATTAACAACAACAATAAAAAAAAGTGAAAGGGTTGTGCGCGGCAAATAAAAAAACAGCCTGCTCATCCATCCAGCCAACCATCCATCCAACCAGCCAGCCAATCGAGTACACGCGTACTGAAAAAGTGTTGTCGTCCTCAAGCTAAAGCAGGAAGCCAAATGCAGGCGCGTGTCAATGATGACGATGATGATGATTTGGTGTTGTTGTTATTGCTGTTGAGGTCCTTGTGTTTGCTGTTGTTGTTGTTGCTAGTCTATGATGATGATATGTATGTACATACATAATAAAAGGGAAAGGATTGCATTTAAGCAGATGCTTTCGCGGACAAATACGATATCAAATTTAAGAAGAAAGCAAAGGTGATTTGGTGACGGTGACGTTGAAGGGATTGCATTGACATTTAAGACACAAGTTGAGGAGGACACACAAGCGCATACGATTTCATATGTATTTAATGATATAGGATTGCATTGAGCGCTGGAATTTGCAGCAAATGCAAACAAACGCATCAAAAGAAAGGGAAATTCGTTAGTAATTTGAGATGAGCTGCGTCTGAGTTGGAGGAATTTTGGCGCATCCTTGGAAGAGTTAGCTGAATGCAACGCGTATTTAAGTTGCAACTGAGGACTCAGTTTTCACAGATGACTTTATAAGAAAATGTCAAAAATAAAGGAAAGGAACGGAAGGGAAAGGAAAGGAAAGGACAGGAAAGGAAAGGAAAGGAAAGGAAAGGAAAGGAAAGGAAAGGAAAGGACAGGAGTGGAAAGGAAAGGAAAGGAATGAAAAGGAAAGGAAAGGAAAAGAAAGGAAAGTAAAGGAAAAGAAAGGAAAGGAAAGGAAAACGGAGGAAAGGAAAGCAAATGAAAGGAAAGCAAAATAAAGGAAAGGAAAGGACAGGAGTGGAAAGGAAAGTAAAGTAAAGTAAAGTAAAGTAAAGTAAAGTAAAGTAAAGTAAAGTAAAGTAAAGTAAAGTAAAGTAAAGGAAAGGAAAGGAAAGGAAAGGAAAGGAAAGGAAAGGAAAGGAAAAGAAAGGAAAAGAAAGGAAAGTAAATGAAAAGAAAGGAAAGGAAAGCAAAAGAAAGGAAAGGAATGGACAGGAAAGGACAGGAGTGGAAAGGAAAGTAAAGGAAAGGAAAGGAAAGGAAAGGAAAGAAAGGAAAGGAAAGGAAAGGAATGAAAAGGAAAGGAAAGGAAAGGAAAGGAAAAGAAAGGAAAGGAAAGGAAAGTAAAGTAAAGGAAAGGAAAGGAAAGGGAAGGAAAAGAAAGGAAAGGAAAGGAAAGGAAAGGAAAAGAAAGGAAAGGAAAGGAAAGGACAGGAGTGGAAAGGAAAGTAAAGTAAAGGAAAGGAAAGGAAAGGAAAGGAAAAGAAAGGAAAGGAAAGGAAAACGGAGGAAAGGAAAGCAAATGAAAGGAAAACAAAAGAAAGGAAAGGAAAGGACAGGAAAGGAAAGGAAAGGAAAAGAAAGGAAAGGAAAAGAAAGGACAGGAAAGGAAAGGAATGTGATTTGCAATACTCCGCCCATTGATCTTTATGTCAAGGAAAACGCATCTTAGGGCGCCTTGAGGTTGCGGGAGTTGGGACACTGGAAGGAGCGCATATTAAGGCACGACCATATTCTACTCCACGTTACCGAGCCCGACATCAATACGAAAACCGATTACATCCGTTCTATAACAGCCTTCGGTACAAACTATGTGATTATCTGGGAAGGACTAGTGGATTGTGGTAAACTAGCTCCGGTATTCGATGTTTCAGTTTTCACGGACGGGTCAAAGATGACAGGCGGAGTGAGAGCGGGTATATTCGCAACACAGCCCGGAACTTCCATATCAACCAGGCTCCCGGATACGGCGATCATTTTTTCAATTTGAAGTTTTCGCCATACAGGAGGCCTTAAAGTCTGCACCTGCTATGGAAAGTACCGATGCCGGAAACGGAAACGGGATAGGAATTTTCTCTGATAGTCAGGCGACTCTGAAGGCTCTGGAATTGGCAACGGTATCATCAAGCCTGGTCAGGCAGTGTAGGGAGTGGTTGATGGGCTTAGCAAGTTGTCATAGCGTATCTCTAATCTGGTTGATGAGCTAACCAGGCAAGAATCGGCTCTTGATGTCGCAGAGGTGGAGGAGGTTCTTACGCATCTGGGTTGCATCAAGAGACGAATCTCTTTCGGCGCTGGTTTGAGAAGACTAAAACAAGATGGAAACGGTTGCAGATCTGCAGGGTATGCATATAAGTCTGTGACCTTCATATAACTGCGGTATTCGCAAGACATTGGGCTATAATACTCTCTGCTGCAGCTTTAATCTTCCTGGAGCGGGGTAAATGGTGGATCACCTGCTATTCGAGTGCCCTTCGCACTACCAAGGCAAATTAAAATTGCTTGGCAAGCCTTTCCTCGGCAACCTGCCGAAACTCAAGGACGTCAAGCCTGAGTGGCTTCTTAGATATATTCTTCTTATTGACATTCTCCTTTCCTCTCTATTCTTCTGTTTTATTAGTCACGAGTCGTGGTATCAGAACGGCGCTTCGCTGATAATTGGTGTTGGTGGGATTCGCCACTCTAACCAACCAACCAGCCAACCACATCTTAGAGTGATGTAACGCTGGTCGAAAGGTTCCTCCGTTGATTTTCTACAATTTTTTCGAAGGAAGTCTAGTGTCTGGTCTATGTCTAGTGATACATGTGAGAGATCACTGTATCTTAGCCAACGTCACCCAATCTAATCCAGTGTCTTTCGCCATAAAGAACGTGCAGGTTTTTTTTGTATGAAAAATCTAAAAAATTAAATCCAAACAATTAATACAAAAAACAATGTCCACTGTTATAAAATTATGCGTTTTTCCGTTAAAAAAAAAATGTTGCGCAAAATCCTTCATCTCCTCTCACACGCAAGATCAGCAGCAGCTGCTAAAGGCGAGATCGTTAAGCGTCATGCAATTTGCTACTGATCCTCGTTGATTGAATCCTTTTATGCTCGTATTATTTACATACATACATACGCATTTTGTTACAACATCTACAAATATATGTTCAGCTGTTGGTTGTATAAAAAATTGCGCCATGCCACAAGCGCAGCCAATGGCATCCCAAAGAAGTGATTGCAATTGTTGAAACTTAAATTAAAATCCTTTTTCAGGCTCAATTTGATTCAACTGTGGCAAAAGAAAGAAAAGCAGCAAAATAAAAAAGCGGTAAAAAAGAAACCAAATCAAAAATCCCGCCATGCAATAAACTCTTAATAAAGGAAGCTGTGGTTGTATGCGTATGCATGAATAAAGGATTACGCAGCCCCAACGCAAATGTGATTCAAAAAGAATCCTTTTGCTGAAATGTGGTAACAAAAAAGTATAAAAAAAAACACACACATAAATGAAATAAAAAAAAAAATCGGATGCACCTTTATTTTCACAAAAAAAAGAGTAAAAGCCGCAAGGACATGTAACTACATACTTACATCTTTCACATGTCCTTCCTCCATCCTTTCATTCGTTCATCTATTCAGCCAACCAAGCAAACAACTAACTATTCTTCAAACGCGTCGCGCATTTCCCTTTTGTTTGCTGAGAAACATTCAAAGAACTAAGAAATAGATGAAAGTAAGAAGTTAAAAAAGCGTCTTAAGACGCAAACTGAGCGCCTTAAATGCAAAGCGGCAAGAATGTGACAGAACAATTCGCATGCAAAAGTGAGACATTCAATTTGAGCGTCGTTTTATTTTTTTTGTTTTTTTTTTTTTGGTTTGAACTTAAAGGGAAATTGCGTTACTTTCAAACTTTTTTATTCAGTTTTTTTTAATCCTTTTTCTTTTCTTATTTAACCTCAAATGTATTTTATTCACCACTTTATTTCTTGATTGAGTTTTACGCGTAGATATTCCTGCTATTGCATTCAACATCAAACGATTGACATCCCATGAAAAGAAAAGGGGATAGAGGAATCTTGTATTTTCCGTTAAATATACTTCTTTGTCGCATTGAACGCGAAAATTCATTTGATTTTGTGCAATTTTGCAAAGGTTTAAACGCGAAGATATGTTTAATAAAAATAGGTAAAAAAACTTTTTAAGTTAAACGGTTTTATGTTATACATACATTGCAATGTTTAAGATAAATGTACTAAAAACCAAAAAATAATAAAATAGATACAGTCGTGGGAATTATAAACATTTGCATAGACTAGACTAAAATAAAACCGTGGGGCACGTCAATTGTCTACAATCGTTGATTAAAATGTTTGTTTTGTAATGTTACACTATAATTAGGCAGTTGTTCAACCGACAACGATGGACGTGTGATAAGTAGGGCTAGAATGTGGAAAAAAGCTAGCAAGCTCGATTATAAGCGAGTTTTAGGGTTTCATAGTGGTGAGCGAGTAGTACTTTTATCATATGTTTTGTCGATTAAAGACAAACTACGAGCAGTGAAACGATTCCTCGTGTGAATGTCCAACGATAAACTAGTTGAAACATCTCTTTTATTAACATGGAGTGTATAACTATTGGAATTTCCATGAGCAAGAAAATAGTAAGTATTTTCCTCACCGTCTGCGGGCCAACTGCCTAACGACGAATTAAACGATTCTTCTATCGCACATTAAGTCGATAATTTGTAGACAATTGACGTGCCCCCCGGTTTTATTTTAGTCTAGTCTATGCAAATGTTTATAATTCCCACGACTGTATCTATTTTATTATTTTTTGGTTTTTAGTACATTTATCTTAAACATTGCAATGTATGTATAACATAAAACCGTTTAACTTAAAAAGTTTTTTTACCTATTTTTATTTTCTAGTTTTTAGTTTTTATTTCGCATTCTGTTTAATTCATTTAGTGCTTCATTATTGCAAGGTTTCTTGCCCGTTAGTTTATTGCAGTCCAACGCCTCTATAGCGACCCACGCGCCACCTATCGGAAGTTTTTTTTAGGAAAATATTTCCTTTCAAGGAATACATGTTCCGAATTTCAGCCAAATCGGACCATAAATGCGATTTTTGTAAATATAGCGACCCACGCGCCACCTAGCGGAATTTTTTTTTTAAGAAAATATTTCTTTTCAAGGTAGTAATACATGTTCCGAATTTCAGCCAAATCGAACCATAAATGCGATTTTTGTAAATATAGCGACCCACGCGCCACCTAGCGGAATTTTTTTTTTAAGAAAATATTTCTTTTCAAGGTAGTAATACATGTTCCGAATTTCAGCCAAATCGGACCATAAATGCGATTTTTGTAAATATAGCGACCCACGCGCCACCTAGCGGAATTTTTTTTTAAAGAAAATATTTCTTTTCAAGGTAGTAATACATGTCCCGAATTTCAGCCAAATCGGACCATAAATGCGATTTTTGTAAATATAGCGACCCACGCGCCACCTAGCGGAATTTTTTTTAAGAAAATATTTCTTTTCAAGGTAGTAATACATGTTCCGAATTTCAGCCAAATAGGACCATAAATGCGATTTTTGTAAATATAGCGACCCACGCGCCACCTATCGGAATTTTTTTTCATAATATTGCATTGTCATCGGGGTTATACATGCGTGCAAAATTTCAGATTAATCGGTTGACAGGAAGAGGGTGAAATTTGAATTACTAAATTTGACCCAAGAATAAAGAATAAATAATAAATAATAAAACAAACGGGGTGAGCTAAATAAAACCGTTTAAAAAGGGATCTAATGGTATTAAAATGTTGTTAATGGCAACAAAAAATAACGGATTTTTGACAACTTTTGACAATTTATGCCTTGCATAAGTCCCCCTGACATAGACTATATTTTTTCGCGCTAGATGGCGCTGGAGTTGCTATATTCGCAAAATCCGTATTTATGATCCGATTCCGTTCGTTTTTGGCATGTACATTAGGGTCACTACCACCCAGTACTTAGTTCATACCACCCTAATGCAATTTTTATGCCTGCATGTTAAACGTAGTCTAAAATCATTAATCTTTTGTAAAAGAAGTATTTCGATCGCTTCAGTAGAACTCGAAATAATACATGTTCAACATTCCCAGGAATATATCGCTAGCTTAGAGTGCAAATTGTGTAAGTCCATTTTTCAAACTTTGTAGGAGAGACAAAAAACACAAAATAAAAAAATTTCAAAATGAAAAAAAAATTTCAAAATGAAAAAAAAATTTCAAAATGAAAAAAAAATTTCTGTTCATATAAAAATTTTGGACTTACACAATTTTCTTCTCTTTTTGGACTTACACAATTTGCGTATCACTGAATAACAACGAGTAGAAATATGACAAGTATCACAGACTTGCTTAGCGTGGTGCGTATTTAATTTTTCTAGCTTTCTACACTTAAAAACACTTTTTCATAAAAATGGACTTACACAGTTTGCACTCTAAGCTAGCGATATATTTTTCGCTTTCTTTGGACTATTAGGTTCATTTTACAAAGATTTATTCTGAGGATACCCCTACTGAAATTTTATGGTGAATAATTTTCAAGGAACATATTAACCCTCTATCACCGCAAATAAAGGGTTATTTTGACCCCTATTTTTTAGAAAATCAGGAAAAATTGTATTTTAGAAGGTTAAAATGTTCTAGAAAATTATTTGGAATAAAATTTTATTAGGGGTCTCCTCAGAAAATTTTTCTGTAAAATTAACCTAAAAGACCAAAGGAACGGAAAAACCTATATTCCTCGTAATGGGTTAACTTATTTTATTTCGGGCTCTGCTCAAGCTATCGAAATACTTATTTTGCAAAAGATTAATGATTTTTGACTACGTTTAACATGCAGGCATAAAAAAGATACATTAGGGTGGTATAAACTAAGTACTGGGTGGTAGTGACCCCAATGGCGCACATAAGGTTAATAATATTCCACAGTATAAGCCGCCCTTTCAAGCCAAAGACATTGGTGTATTAAACTTAGAGATCGGACTATAAATACCGCAGATATGAGAAAAATAAATTTTAGCGACATCTAGCGGCGTCAAAAAAAAAATAAAAAAATTTTCCGGAAATGTTTTCCAAAAAGACATCATATGCGGGGGCGTACGGTGAACTTTATTTTTTGCAATACGGTCTAATGTACATATGTATGTTTGTTATGTAATGAAGAGTTCGGTTACAGACAATGAACTCGTTAATTCCTTTAGCTCGTTCCCTTCCCGAGATATAGGCCAATAGGCATATGGACCCAGATGACACCGAAATTAAATGTTTGATATCAAAGTAAAGTTTTAAATTAGGGCTTCAATAGGAAGTTTACTACATTCCAACTTTCAAGTCGATTCTGCCGACAAAGGCCAAAACGTTCATCCGGATGGCCCCAAAATACTTTTTAGCAATATTGGTATCAAATTAAAGGAGCCGAACAGGGTTTCCGTATAAAGTTCATGCTATGTGTATATCTCAATCGGTTTCCGAGATAGCTGAACTGATTCAAATAATATATGTGAACCGAGATGTGGACCCGTATGGCCACGCAATGCTGTTAAAAGGGAAGGGGAGAGGAGGAGAGTAGTATAAGGGGAGGAAAAGGAGTATTGGGGGAGGAAAATATAGAGGGAACGTGAGATGGCGAGTTGTAGGGAGATTGATAGGCAATGGCATAGTGTAATTTGTCGCAGCGAAGCGGAACGGGTATTTACAAGTCGTGAGTAAAGGGATCTGATGAAATATGTTTTTTTACAGAGTTTATCGCCATTCATTATAGGGAGTGGTGGCAGAGAACGTATAAAGCTTATACGTTATCTGCTGGTGGTCTGGTGTACAGGCCTGGGCACGAAAACGAACACTCAACTACTTCAATAGGTGCCGAGGAGTGCACTTATCTGTGCAAGTGGAGCTCCGCGGTCTACCTCCTCAGAGGCACTGGGGCCATTTTTAACATACTAGCGATTGATCTCAGCGGTAGGCTATTTGAGGCGTGTTCGGCAATACGCCTACAGCTGTCCGAATGGAGGGTAATGGCCATAGTCATACCTACCTACATACTCAGGAACATTCCAAATCAACAATCAGATTATAGCTTACGCAAACCTTTTTCAAAAGGAATTATGAAATAAAGATGCCATATAGGGATTCCAGATATTGGGCCAGGGGTCTTCCGGTTCCGAACAATGCTATACATCGCTACACCTACTGTTCTAAGCTTAATGCTAGGATGGGAGGGGGAGACTATTCAGTCGACGGGTGGCTAAAAATATCATTTCGCTAATCTGATCACTGCAGTGTCTTCCAGGCGAAAATAGTGGCGATACAGGAGACGGTTGAGTCCTTGAAAGCGAATTTAAAGACATTTACAACTCCTCAGACAGCCGCTGAAAACGCTTGGAACTGTCATACGTAAATCCAGAACCGTGGAAAATTGCCGCAAATCTCTGAATAAGATGGCTGAGCAGGAATCTAGGGGATCTAGCTACAATGGAATTTAGGAAAAATCTAAGTTTTGTGGAATCCACAAGATGATTCGAAAAGAGATGATTTCGCATCCTATATTATCACAATGGGACCTTCAGGGCCTAAGTGTGCTAAGTGGAAACTAACAGCCTAACATATCCCATCATCAGAAACATCATCTTCATCCCCATCATTGTCATTAACATCACCATATATAGTTCTTATAGTTTAGTAAGTTCTTACTAATATTTTTATCTTTTAAAAGTTCGCGCTGTGAAATATTGCCAAAAAATTTAACACATAAATTTAATTAAACACCTCAATTTCTGTCTAAAAAGCGGTCATCAAAATCATCAACGTTAAGAAAGAAAGTGAATTTATAGGCCTCACACTTTTTTCTGTTAATCTTTTCGTCGAACAAGCTAATAATTATAAAAAATAAACAAACATGCATACAAGCATTTTTAAAATTAATTATTTATGTAGGTTAATTGGCAAAAATTTTCTTTACGATCTACGCAGCAGCAGCCAGCAAAGGTGTTGATTGTCAGCAAGCAACTAATTGAAGATGTGTAAGCGAACACACCCTCAAATGAATAATTTGCATAACAGAAATACATAATTACAATAACACAAGAATATAGACATACATATACATATATGTATTAGATATGTATTTACATACCAAACATTATCAAGAAGCTGCGGGGTAAACGCTTCAAACATTTTCTTCTCTTCATTCACCACACCTTTCAATTTAATTGTGTGACTAGGCGCCAAGTGGAGTAGTAGCGAATATATAAAACTAATCGTTTTTTGGACATAATTCAGAGCACAATGCTTTTGTTTACATAAATATCACTTCAAAATTTAAATTAATTAATTTTTTAAGCTAAACTCTCTTTAAAAGCTCTGCTAAACAGGAGAAAAATAACATTATTGTAATAAAACAAAACTAAAGTCTCTTTAAAAGCTCCCCTAAAGTGTATTTGATTCTATATTTTTTTTTAATTTAATCCAGTAGCTACTTACGACAGCATTTTTTCAAAACCTGTTGAATTAATAAAAAGTACATGCGACTTTTGTTATCGAATTTGCTTTCTACGGGACTAGTCCCTACTGCGTAAGATCATCCTCAATTTATAAGCGCGTTGGTTTTTTGCATAGCACAATTAATCATTGACGCGAAACTATAAAATTCCATCAACTAAGTACATAATTTTACAATACATAACTAACAATTTCGTCAACATGCAAAAGTACTTCGGGTACCTGGAACAAAGAGGAGGAATTTGTTTACATTTTCGTAGGCAAAAAAAAAAAATAAAAAATAAAAATAAAAAATATGAAAATAAAAGGAATTAAAACAAGATTAAAAAATTATAATAAAAAAAATCAAAACATGAATAATCACATTATATTGTACTCGTACCTATCATATGTGGTTAAAGAAAAAATACATTTAAGTATACAAAGAAGAGTGATGCCAATAGGATATGCGGTTAGCTTAACCATACCGTTGTATTGAATTATATAAGGAGGCGGTACAGTACTCGAGCTTTCAGCACTACACTTATTATAGTTTAAGTTCAGAAAGTTAGGTTAGGTTAGGTTGCCGTGGCTGCTAAAAATCATAGCACACTTAGGCCCTGAGGTCCCATTGTGATACCACGTGGATCCGAAGACCCCTTACTCGAAACATCGTGTGGATTCCAGAAATCTTAGAATTTTCCTAAATTCTTTGTAACTAGATCCCCTAGTTCCTTAAATTAGTAAGCTCCTAAATGTTTTAGTCGCCCCCTCCCTAGTGCTGGGCAATCACACAGCAGGTACATATTTTACTGTTTCAGGCTCCTCTTCGTCTTCACACGCCCTACCATAATCATAATGTGGAGCATTCATCCTTTCTGCATTCCTCCCCAGGATTATATGGCCTGTTATTAGCCCTATCATTAGTGCAAGCTCAGACCTTCCGAGTGCAAGTAGACTCTTTGTCCGTTTGTTGTCCCAATTAGGCTATAAGAGCCTAGTATGGTTGCATGTACTCATACCATGGCACCTGTTATTAGCTTCATTGGAGTATAGCTCCTGTTCTTGATTTGCATATGACAGACCCAAGCGCTTTCAGAGCAGCCTGGCTGTCTGAGAAAATGTAGACTTCCTTACATTCGTTTCTCCTTGCCTTCAAGGACTCAATCGTCTCCTATATCGCTGCTACCGCCGCCTGGAAGACACTGCAGTGGTCCGGTAAGCGAAATTACAGTTTTAGCCCCCGTCGGCTGAATAGACCTTAGCATTAAGCTTAGATCCATCGGTGTAGAGGTGGATAACATTATTCGAGACCGGAGGACCGCTGCCACAGAGGTCTCTTTCTGGAATTACAATTTCATAATTCCTCATGAATGAATTCTTCGGTATGCTATAATCCGATAGTTCGTTTGGGATAGCCCTTAGTATAGAGGTATGACCTTGGTCCATTAACTTCCATTCGGGCAGCTCCTTTAGCCGCATTGCCGAACACGCAGCAAATAACCTACCGCTGAGATCAATCTGTAGTGTGTTAAGAATGGCATCTAGTGCCTCTGAGGCGCTAGACCGCAGAATTTAGAAAATTACAATTGAAGTTCAGAATTTCCAATTGAAGTTCAATTGTAACTTTCTGAACTTCAATTGTAATTTTCTAAATTTCAATTGTAACTTTCTGAACTTCAATTGCAAATTTCTGAACTTCAATGTAACTTTGGAAATTCTGAACTGTAATTTTCTGAATTTCAATTGTAACTTTCTAAACTTAGACTGAACTGAACTAAAGGTTTTGTCGGCAAGCTTCCTTAAAAAAGCTTCGCTGAAACAATCAAGTAACCTTAGCCTTGAAAGTCTTTCTAAGTTATATATTGTGAAAGGAATTTCCTTCATCCCTTGGCAAGATTGATTTGATTATAAACCGGTATCGGCAATATGTAATTTTTTCGTTCTTTCTAAGTTTGTATGAAACTGTAAGTCTATGGCCCGGTTTCACCAACCGGTCTCAACTTAGTTAAGCCGATTTTTTTACATTTTTAGTTTCACCATGCAACTAAGCTAAGTCACAAGTAAGTCAGCTTTTGCCTTGACTAAAACTAAACTAAGAATTTGAGTCGCTTTAGCAAATTCAACTACGAACAGAGCGAATATGACAAAAAAATGAGCAAATACAGCAACCAAAACAACCAAAAAACCCAGTATTCGCCATAAAAGGTTGGTTACAAAGGTATTTTCTTAGACTATTTGGTGAAACCCAAAAGTAAGTTAGCCTCAAATCTGGGCTAAACTAAGTCAAAACTTAGTTTTAGCTTTAGTCACGTTGGTGAAACCGTTCCTATGCATTTTATTTTTATCACCAAAAATGGGGGAAAAGCTGCGACGAAAGCTCAGCGAAGCTATGGTGATTATGCTTATGAGAACTTACAAGGTCGAAGTCAGTTTAATTACCTATTACCGATTTTTATTTTTTTGGGTACCATGAGTTCACCATGTCATTTATTTCCTGCAGGGTGTGTGTTACTTGGCTAACGTAGAATTTTTTATTTATTTTTTTTTATTTAATTTGATTAAAATTTACGAAATAAAAGTTCAACGTGTAAATTTGTACAAACATAAACACATCTCTTCTTAAAGAGAGAAAGTCGTTTTAATGTTGTGGAAAAAATTTGATCTATTTTCTAATCGAGCATTTCATCGCATGTTCTTTTCTTTTAACGATTTGTGGATGTAAATAAAAATAAAAAAAATATGTACATACATATGTTTAATTAGCAATAACCAGAACCGCCCGCTATAGTAAATATGGCAAGTGCGATCTGATTTGATTTTATTATTCGGTTCTGTTCTTCTGGCTAACCGCAAATGCGGCTGCAAATGAGCGAGTTAGCGAATGCGTGTGTAAAAATAGGCCAATAATGAGCTTTTTGCGGTGAGGCAGCATAAAAACAAGCAGAAGTATGTAAAAAAAAAGAAGAATCAGCTGATGAGGAATTATGTATAAATTTAATGGCATGAGCTTGACGTATGTGTGTACAACAACATGCAAACATAGAAACATACAGTTGTGCACAAAAAAAACAGCAGCAAAATTCAAATGTTATTTAACATATTTTACTCGGATTTGTTGAAATTTAACAAAACTGCAAATTTCCACACAGCGCGGAAAAGCAATATCTATGTATGTATGTACCTACACAGTAAAACCCCCAAACCGCTTTGCTCCCTGAGGTCAAATTTATTTTATTGACATTTTTAATTTGCTAAATTTCGTCTCAGTAAGGGACCGGGATTTTTATTCCTTTTAAAATAGAGATCCATAGAAAAAAAATATTTCTGGCTGTTTATTTTATTTGGGCAAAAATAATCGTTAAACTTATTTTTATTTTTTGTAGCCAGGAATAAAAATTATTCCTATCCTTTTATTTATTTTTTAAAGATAGAATAAAAATAATTTGGCAATAACTAATGAACCGCTTAACCGAATTCAGCGATGGATAGAGGGCTGACAAAGCTTTCAAATGAAGATCAATATGACGGTTGCCACTTATTTTTTTTTTTTTTGGAAATAAAATAGGTGGTAATCCCGTGATATTTCCCTTCATTTGAAAGCTTTTCGGCCCTCTATCCATCGCTACCAAGTTCGTTGAATTCGGTTAAGCGCTTCATTAGTTATTGTCAATGATTTTTATTCTATCCTTAAAAAATAAAAGGATAGGAATAATTTTTATTCCTGGCTCGAAAACACACCCTACCACCTGCACGAAGAGGTCGTTTTGACCCCTTTTTAATAAAGACCCAAAATAAAATATATTGAAGATCGTTAATGGGTTAAAATTTCTTGAAAATTATTTACCATAAAATTTCACTAGGGGTTTCCCCAGACAAAATCTTTCTATAAATTCTATGTATCAAGCTCTATTGCTCTCTCTCTCTCTCTCTTTCTCTCATTTTAATTACCCTTCCAGAAAGAAGATCATAACGAAGGTTCCGTTGTGCTAGGCAATGTCCCAGTGCAATGTCCCATTATTGAAGAAGAGTATTATTAGCTGGGATTTTTTTATTTTTAACATATGCTGCTATTTTTTGGAGGACCACTGTATGCACCTCTGTGCTTACAAGACATTTCGATATGTGTGAAGGGTTGTCTGTAGGTTGAGCGAAACGCGTAGAACATCTCATAACTGACAATTTTATGTTAACAGGTAAAATTATTTGTTTATTTTTATGTATGTAACTGTGTATGTAGGGAGTATGTACTGGGTGACGCAGAATTCTCAACCGCACATTGTGCTTTCAGTAAAAACGTAAATTTGACTTGATTTAATGATTGGAGTAGATGTAGAAGTTCGTCGGGTTTGGGTGTGGGTATGGTGGCTATGGTGCAGTGGGTAGAGTGCTCGCCTGCTATGCCAGAGGTCTCGGGTTCAAACCCCAGTTCAAGCAAATACCAAAACAAAAATTTTCTAATTAGTAAAAATCCAATTATTGGTTTTTTTAGGAGCAGCGGTCACCTTTCGGTAGTGGGCGGCATACCCTCCGAGAGTATTTCTGCCATGAAATGCATTCGCCGTTCGGAGCCGGCATAAAACTGTAGGTCCACCTAATAAGTAGGAAAACCAAAAAGGAGCACACCTCGAATTGGGAGAGAAGCTCCGGCCATAAAACTCGCCAGAGTTATAATAGCGCCATTGTATTATTATTATTATGGATGAAAAATTAGTATTTGATTTGTTGTTGTTGTTACTGTAGTTGTTATTATTGTTGTTGTTATATGTAGCAGTATTAAGCCCTGCGTAGTCGGCACGTTCTGCTCACAGATCATCGTCAGGCTCACTTAACGGAAAACTCAGGAATAAGGCAGCATTTTTTGTGTTAGTCCAGAGGCACAAGGGAGTTAAGTGGACATGTGAAGAGATGTTGAGTGTCTGTGCGGCGTCTCTCCACATGCCGGATATAAGTACATTTGGTATGTTGGGGTCTATTCTGGCCTTATATGTATGAGTTAAATTGACTGTAGCGTCCCGAAATTAGTTGCGCAAGGGTGACGCGGTTTTTGTCTCGGCAGCTGCAAATTCCTCTACTGCTATAGGGGGAGGTTGGTCTCTCAATATTACATAAAACGGACGGACTGATACGAAGGTGGTGATAGGATCTGTGTGCATTTATTTTAGGATATCTAGGGGTTGCTTTATATATTTTTCAACCTCTAGAGAAAGATGGTATAGAAGGCTTCGGACGTGCCGGGTGGTAGATTCTGGTTGTAACAGATGGCTATTTGCATGGGCCCTGCGGTGGCATCCCAGTAGGAACTGCTTTGTTTGCTTTGCTGCTTTATGGCGACTTAACCGGTCGTAGGGGGCACGCATTTTGGGAACAAAGGAAAACGTTCATCGAATGACTTCACTAAAAAAAATTGAAGCCAACATTTTGCATCAACTTGTATTATATGTAGTTCTTATATACGGATGAATGTACCTATGCGCTCACTTTCATAAATTCTATCACCCTACACGACGATACCTACAAACATTTGGGGCAACAATAGCTCATCATTTGTACATACGAACGCAACATTTTTGACTGATGCCAACATCATCAATTCAAGCGAAATTAAGAATAAAAAAAAACCAACAAGTAAGTACATTAAACAAACAAAATGTTGAAATACAAAAAAAAAAATAAAACAAAAAAAACCAAAACAAAAAATTCTATAAACAAAAACGCCAGCCAGAGGCTAATGATGGCTCAGAACTATTTAAGCGGGCATAGCGTGTAGAACGAACAGTTTTTGGTAGTGCCAACAAGAGTGCAAATGGCACATAAATTTTTAGTTAGTTAAATATATTCTAAATATATGCTTAAAGGGCGTTAAAAATAATTATAAAAAATACTACAACAAAAGTGTCAAAAAAAAAATGGCGCAACTGATCTCAGCGCTTCTACTACTCATCGTCTGCAGCTGGACATTGAGCATGGCACAAGCGAAAAGTATCACAATGGAGCCACCGCTGATTGACAGTGACAGTGATGGCACAAATGCCAATAGCAGCAGCAGTCTAAATGCCACGATCAGCCCACTCTTCCACCTGCCCACCACACTGAACGAGTACGAAGTGCTGGAGGAACTCGGCCGGCTCACTGCGGCCAGCATCAATCAGAGCAATGATCCTTGCGAGGATTTCTACGAGTATGCTTGCGGCAATTGGCAGGAATCACAACTTATACCAGCGCGTTCGCGTAACAATACCTTTCTCAATGCAATACAATACGGCATACATCAAATGCTGATTGGATTCCTAGGGAATGCCACCAGCGAAGAGCTCAAGCTAAATAATTCAGAATCCAAAGCAAAAGCTTTCTACGCATCCTGCGTGCAAATGCGCCATAACCTGTCCATGGGCTATAGGCACTTACTGGAGATGGAAGAATTTAAATTGGATTTAAAGGCGGAGGCAATGAAAAAGCAACAAGCGAATGAGACTTACGATTGGATTAATATCAACTTTTTATCGCGCCACGGCATCTATCCTTTGCTGCCGCTACGCGTGAGTTACAATACCGAAACGCGTAAATTCGATATACAGCTGAGCACAACGAGCAAAGTGCTCACCAATATAGATGCGGCGAATTTAAAAAATCTCACAAGAGACTTTCACATTGATAATGAAACCGAACTGCGGCAATTTCGCGATGAATTTGAACATGCAGTGGAATTCGAAAAGAATCTAACATTGCATGCAAATCGACGCAATGAAACAGAGAGACTTACGCTCGGCGAATTCAAGCTCAAGCACAAGGCAGATGCGCTCAATTGGACGCGTTACTTTGAGCTGGCCTCGAATGGCACGGCGCGCAATGATTGGCCGATACAAAACACGATCGGCCAAGTGGGCGCACTTGTGGATTTTTTGCAGAAAGCTGAACACGAAACACTGCGTCTCTATCTCAAATGGCGCACAATCATCAAATTCCACTACATCTGGCAACAGCGTACTGCCGATAATCTCACCGAGAGCACTTGCCGCGAACATACCGAACAGTATTTCAGTTATGCGCTCTTGCCATGGTTCATCGATCGCGTATACGATGCCGAACGTCGTGCGGACATTTCAACGCTGGCCAAACACATTAAAGACACATTCTACGAACGACTCGAAAAGCACTACCCCTGGCTGGACGATGAGACACGATCGCATGCGAAGACGAAGTTGCGCGCCATGGACATCACTATCGGCTATTCGGATGAGTTGCGGCGACGCGATGTCATCGATCGTGCGTACGCAGATGTTGTGGTGGGCGCGGATTGGTATCGCAACGTGCAATTCATGGAAGGCAATCGCGCACGCGCACACATGCGTGTGGTGGGTCAGGCGTCGATTTTGCCGTTGATGTCAACGCGCGATGTGAATGCCTATTATGCGGACTTTCTGAATTTAGCCTTTATTGGCATTGGCGTTGCGCAAGCGCCCTTCTATCACATACACTATCCGGCTGCGGTGAAATTTGGTGGCATTGGCGCCATTATTGCGCACGAAATGGCGCATGGCTTCGACTCGAGCTGCTATGAGTACAATTATGATGGCAAGAAGCAGAATTGGTGGACGGAGGCGTCATTGCGTAATTTCAAGGAACGCTTTCGTTGTCTGGAAGCGCAATACAACAAATACGTTTTTCATGGTGTGCTCACTAATGGCACGCTCACTTTGGGCGATAACATAGCCGATAATGTGGGTTTGCGTATGGCTTACTATGCGTATATGAATAGTTATGGGCGTTTGGATGGCGAACGAAAGGTGGCGTTACACGGTTTGGATTTGACGAATAAGCAATTGTTTTTTGTGAAATATGCGCAAACTTGGTGTACGGGTAAGGATGTCGATTCGAAGCTGCGACGCATGCGCACCGATGTGCACGCGTACGACGAGTTTCGTGTTAGCGGGCCGTTGCAAAATATGCCCGAGTTTAGTGAGGTGTTTAAGTGTAAATTGGGCTCGAATATGAATCCGCTGAAGAAGTGTGTGGTGTGGTGAGAATGTGGAGGGAGGGAGGAGTTGATGGATTGAGTGGAGTTGATGGATTGTATGGAAATGATGATGACAATGTGGGTATGAAATAAAGTAAAGAAAAAAATTAATTACTTTTAGTTGCTTGTTTTTCCAATTGGGTAGAAATATGATGTATTGTGGAACGATTTTCCGTCATCACTTGTCCAGTTTTATTTTGCGACAAACCGGTTTCGGTTGATATGTGCCATCTTCAGTGTCAATGGGTTGATAAGCTCCCTGCAGCTAATATAAGGAACAGTTCCGAAAAACTATAGTCTAGAACTAGAGAGTTTACAACTAGCTCAGAACTGGTTTTAAAGGCATGCAGAGCGGGGCAGTTTATTATTGTGACTTCATGATAAATTTATGTTTACAGCTGTAGGTATGTCAATATCTGATGAAAATTTTCATTTAACAAAACAATTAAACAAAAACATATTCAATCTATATTTTTTAAAATACATTTTCAAAAGTAATAATTCTCATACAGTATAAAGACAATGAACCCTACAACAGCTTTTACTTTAAAGTTGAGCAAGAACAAATGCTGTAATTTATAATAATGCGCCTTTTTTTCTGTCTGGGTAGTAATAAATGGAACTTGGTTACTGGGACGTACATATAACCTAAGTAATATTACTTGGCATTTGTAGGTGAATGCACCTTTTGTATGGTTAAGTTTCAAAAACTGTTAGGGGATTCACAACCTGTCATATTGCGTCATATCGTCATAAGTCATAATATTTTGTTGTTGCATCCTAAGCTATATGTGTACTGAATAAATACAACTCTGCACGATATGTTTTTGGGTCATCGTATTTGATCATCTGTTTTTGTTTACTTCTTCACAGGGCTTCGGAAAAGTCTTTTATAACTATTTCCGTGCAATATTTTAATATGACATATGACTTTATGACACTTCAGGACTGTCCATACACTCAAGAAAAAACAGCGTTTTAAAATCAAAAATAAAATTTTTGTTTTCATAATGCACGTTTTAAACCAAACCATTTTTATTTTAACAATGAAAATTTTTAAAATAAAAATGAGATTTTTGAATTCAAAATGAAATTTTTGAAGTAAAAATGCATTTCGGATTTAAAAAGGAACATACTTAAATTAAAAAAGAAAATAAATGTTGATTCAAAAACTCGCTCTTTGTTCAACATTTTTTTGTGAGAAAATATTTTTTTGTGAGAAATCCAACAAAAACAATAATGAGAATCGATTTTTTTTAATTTTGTTTTTACAATGATTCATATAATTCATGGATTCTTTTTTAGGAAAAGGGAAGTATAAATAGGTTACTACAATTCAATATAATGTTTAATGTTCCACTATGTGATGGCGTTGGATTGAATTTCAGGTTGATGTCATGGTTCGATTCCGGAGGAGAATACAAAATAAAGAAGAAAAAGGCGAATAAGGAGAATAAGAAATAAAGATAGCAAACAGTTAAGGCGAAGTAGAAAAGAAGAGAAGAACAAGCGGAGGCTATATTTTTGTAGTTGGGTCTCGGATTGAGAGAAGATGAAGAAAATGCCGCTGGATACAATTTCGTATCCGGAAGAGAAAATGATATAGAGAATACAGCAGCGTCTTTTCCTTTCTCATAGTGCCTGAAATAAAAATAAAAATTATCAAATTTAAAATGCTTTTTCTTGATTTAAAAATTTTACAATGAACATTTTTAAAATAAAAATGTTGGTATTTACATCACTTTTAAATACGTTTTTGCCCATTTTAAGCACGGTTTGATATGTTTTTATAATTGTTTTTCCCTGAGTGTACATATATGTATAAGAACTAGGTGGGAACGTGTTCCAAATTTCTGTAGAGGGGGATAGATAATTGCCACTTCGCAGGACAGCGCCGTGTTTAAAAAGACAATTGAAAGCATTGCTTTGGAATAGAATGACAACTAACCTTGTCACTTTTAGGACTAGTTCTGCACTAGTCTGGAACTAGCGCGATTGGCAGGGTTATTATAAGTTGCACCATTTAGTTAAAATATGTAAGCTTTCAATTAGCGGTACAAAACTACCGACGAACTGAACCATGAGAACCTCCTGGCCGTTTTTGAGAAAGCTAAAACACACTCGATAGTCAAAGCAACCCCAATTCAAAATCGAATTGACTGAATTTAGCCAAATCACATCGGTAATTCAATGCTGATTTACGAAATCTTAAAACACGAAAGGACATTAGTAACGGTAATGATTTTTGTCCCTAACAACGGGACATCCCGTTAGCAAATAGGACAAAGAAACACGAGAAGAAAAGTCACAGTTAATATTATACAAAAACAATAAAAAAAAAACAAAGGTGCGATAGGCATACGTATTATCTATGTCATGATTAGCTATCACACAGCAATGAACAGCATGTGCGCAGGTGCGCAGACGCATTGGCAAGCCACGTATGTACATACATACATGTAGCAAAGAGATAACAATTTGTATTCAAAACGACAACAAAAGTAACAAAAATAACACACACATACATATATGTAGATTAGGGTGGTCCAAAATTGTATGAAGAAAATAAAGTTCTCCCGAAATCCGCGGAACAACCCGCATTTTATGCGACTGTACTACGGAAATCTATACCAAACATTTTGCCTTGATATATTAAAATCTACACTCAGGGAAGAAAAATTATAAAAACATATGAAAACGTGCTTAAATGGGCAAAAACATATTTAAAAGTGATGTAAATATACCAACATTTTTATTTTAAAAATGTTCATTGTAAAATTTTTAAATCAAGAAAAAACATTTTTAATTAAAAATGTTTATGTGAATTTTATATGAGCTATTGGCCAGTTTATAATTAATAATGTTGAACAAAGAGCGAGTTTTTGAATCAGCATTCATTTTCATTTTTAATTTAAGTATGTTTCTTTTTAAATCCAAAATGCATTTTTACTTCAAAACTTTCATTCTTAATTCAAAAATTTCTTTTTTAATTTAAAAATTTTCATTGTTAAAATAAAAATGGTTTGGTTTAAAACGTGCATTATGAAAACAAACATTATTTTTGATTTTAAAATGCTGTTTTTCCTAAGTGTAGAGGTCGCAAAAACACCCCAAAGTTTCCTTCTGCTTTTAAATCAGTGATGGTACATAATTTCTTGGAAAATCCTAAATGAACAAGAAGGATGTTTTTTTTATTATTAAAAAGGGAAATTATACTTACAGCCTTATTCATAAAAAAATCCTATAACACATTATAAACTAGGCATGGGTAACAATTGCGCTGGCGCCAACCCTGGTGTTATTGCGCTAACTCCGATTAGGAAAATGCGCCCACTCAATGTAGAGCCAACTCAATGTAGCGCCAACTCAATGTAGCGCCAACTCAGTATAGCGCCAACTCAATGTAGCGCCAACTCAATGATGCGCTGTTGCAATATAACACTGACTGAATTTCGTGCGCTAACACCAGCACCAATATAGCGCTAGTGTAAATTGGCACCACCAAAAAGCCAATAACAGCACAGCGTATATGACACCGTCACAATTATGTGTGCTAACGCCAATACCGAACCATCGCTAATACGAAAGGGTATTGATATTTTACTTTCACAAATAAAGAAGACAAAATTGACATTATCTGTGAATAGGAGAGAAAAATATAATACAAAATAAATAAAATAAAATATTTATTAGCATATAGTATATTTTTGTTACGCATGGTAAATGGTAAGGGGAAATTTCGATATAATGCGCCCGGACCCGGAATCTTTCTTTTTAATAGGGTGGAGCCGACCCATAATGAAGATGCCGAAAAACGAGATGCCAGCATATTTTCACAAATATACGCAAATTATTTTTAAAATTAAATTTAATTGTGGCACAACTATTCTGCCAGCGTGTATGTAAGCAGAATTGCGCCAAAAGAAATAAAACGGGTAGTAAGTAAGAAAACAAGTGTTATTTATCGATTATTCCATGGCAATTGCGCAAAAGGTGTTATTGCGCCAGAACCGTGTGCGGCGCCACGGTTGGCGCTGGTGTTATTGTATCAGCGCCAAAAAAATTGCGCCATTACCCATGGCTATTATAAACGCTCAATAGTAAAAACTCTTTTTAACTTTATAAAGCCGTTATAATGCACATTATTCATAAACGATTTATAAAGGTTTTATTACTATCATTGATTTATAAGTTTTTTGCTGTCCAAAATCAAAATAAATTTGGCAATGTTGGTTAAAAAAAATGTCAACCTGACAAAAAATTACAATTTTAAAATAAACAAATATGTAAATAAATGGATTCAAATTTGAAAAACAAAAACGAATGCGGAAAATAAAAGGGTAATGCAGAAGAAAAGGCGAGTAGAGGAGACAACTGGACTTGCTTAGCAAGTGCCACCGCTACTCTGAAAAAAATACCCGTAGTTAAATCAACAACTTTCCGCTGTTGAATCTCCGTATTTGATTCAACAGCAAAAGTATTTGTTTTAAAGGCAAAGTGTTTGATTCAACAAATTTCCGTAGTTAATTCAAAGACGTGCGTTGTTGATTCAAAAACTCGGTTGCTGTTAAACAATTTTTAAGTAAAAAGAAAGAAGAATTTGAAAGAAAAAATAAAAAATAAACAAAATTTTTCATATTCGTTCAATTCGTTTCTATTTTAAAATAAAATAAAGTAATATACATACAAACATACATATGTACATAAATACAAAAAATTAATTAAACATAAACTAATACATATGTATCTATTGATAAACTCAGCTTTTTTTGATGTCGTGAGAGTTGTCTGCAGATGTACTGATGCGTTTGGAAATGGTGAATGGATGAATGACTAAAGTTCGTTTGGTGACGGCGGGCCTTAGTATTAATATTACTACATATCGAGCCCTAACTGCCAAAAAGTGTATCCAACAAAAATTAAATTTTAGAGGTTTTTTTATTTTCTTTTCATACAGTTGGTAATCAGCCTTGAAATTTATTTATGGCCGGTTTCACAATCTGCGGTTAATTTAATCGCTGGTTAGTTTGACGTCAAATAAATTGCTTCACCGGGCAAAAATCTCTGGCTAAGTGCTTAACCGGAGGTGGTCAAACCGGCCCTAAGTCTATGAAATTGTGGGAGTTGATGCGTACTATAATAAGTTATTGATTTCCTTAAAAACACTAAAATCGATAATTTTGTTGGATACACTTTATGGCGGTAAGGGCTCGATATGTAAACATATTTACATATATTATATGTATAAAAAAATAAAATAAAATAATATCTATTATAATAAAAAAATGTTATTTTTACAATTTTCTTGAGGTTAATTTAAATGCGTAAGTATTTGCTTCAATGGTGCCCGTTTTTCGACCAAAAACTTTTGCGGTTAATTCAAAAGCAAAAGTTGTTAGCTTAAATACGAAAAGTATTTGAATCAACAGTGCTCGCTTTTGGACTAAATTTTTTTGCCGTTAATTCAAAAGCAAAAACTGTTAACTTAAATGTAAAAGTATTTCATTCAACAGTTTCCGTTTTTAACTTAAATACGAAAAGTATTTGAATCAAAAACGCTCGCATCTTTGAAACAACAACGGAGCGTTGTTGGGCACATTTCAACTGCGGAAAGTTGTTCATTTAACTGCAAAAGTCTTTGTATTTACAGCGTTTTTTTTTCAGAGTACCCTCATACAATTTAAACCTCTGCGAAGTACGATTTGCCTCTTCTATAATTGCAAATACTCTTTGCATTGTACAATACTCACAGCACACTTCAAATGCCGCTACGAATAAATCCTCTATTCTGCATTTGGAGTACAAATACCATTTGTATTTGTTCTGTTGGATCAAATAGTGTACACTAAGTTACCGTCACGCACCAAGTAGAGAAAATAATATTGCCTACTTGGAGTGTGTTTGTGCAATTCCTCGAAGATTCGCGAGCAGTGTACACTATACAACCTTTTCCGCTGAAAATAAATACTGTGGTAGTGCGTTTATTAGTGAAAGACAAGTACAAGTAGAACGGCCGAAAATACAAATACGGCATACTGTAGTCTGACTTAGCCCGTGGGGATCACCTGTGTCGTCTTGAATCTGTTCGGACTTTATAATACATGCAAACATACATACTTAGCAGTTCAAATGAATTTTAATGACACACATATCTCACTTTTTTTCGACCCCAACATCGCAAAGCCACTAGCATCTGCAATATCACTGAAGTCCCTAAACCTCGTTTATCCCTTGAGATATAAGCTTTTACTAAATTAACTATTCTTTTACGCTGTCCTTGAAAAAACAACAAGAATGAGCCAGTCCTTACACGATACCTTTTTTCCTTGCGAAAGGTGCCCCAAGTCATGTTTTTTGCTAGATCTAAACAGTATTCGAGGTAAGGAGTTGTATATTCAGTAGAATATTCAGTATGAAAAATACCTTGAAACTGGATTCAAAAGCCATTGCCTGAAAAATTAATTGAATACGCAGTGAAGGCATCAGTGCTATTGAATTTTTCCCTGAAAGCTCAATGTACTAGCTTTTTCCTATGGAATTTCTCCCTGTGCCTTCAGGCCTTTTTTCATACAGAAACTCTCCCTTCTTTTTCGGCAGTTTTTAGGTCGAAAGGGAAAGTTCAGATTTTGGAACTACATCTCTACTGAATAATAAAATAATTGCCTCTTTCGATTCACAATTTCTCTGCTCGCTATAAATTTGGCAGATAGAAATTTATAGCGAGCAGAGAAATTGTGAATCGAAAGCGGCTATAATATTGCACTGGCACGTTTATAACACTGACGAGTTTTATGGCCGAGCTTCTCTCGTAATTCATGGTGTGCTCCGTAACTTTTGGTTTTCCTACTAATTGGGTGGATCTACAGTTTTATGCCGGCTCCGAACGGCGAACGTATTTTTTGTGAGAAGCTTTTTCATGGCAGAAATACACTCGGAGGGTATTCCGCCCAATGCCGAAAGGTGACCACTATTTCTAAAAACCCAATAATTGGATTTTAATTAATTACAAAATTTGTTTGGTGTTTGTCCGGACCGGGGTTAGAACCCGAGACCTCTGGTATGGCAGGCGAGCATTCTACCCACTGCACCACAGTTACCATCTCTACTGAATATTCAGTAGGAAATATGTGCTCATTTCCAGCTGACCAATACTGGGCGTTTCGGTTTTTTTTTTAATTTGAAATTTTTCTTTATTTTTTGAAATAATTGTTTTATAAATAGCTTATACAAGGGCAAAGCTTGTTATAAATTCGTTTCCATTTTATCTGATTTTAAGGAGCATTTTAAATTTATAAATTGTTTATGAATAATGTTTTTGCTTATTTGATTGATAAACTATTTATAAACCTTTAATATGTTTTTATGAATAAGGCTGTAATTGTTTTATGAATAATAGAATAAAAATAGCCTTGTTCCGCAATGATTTGTTGGGCTCCAGTTTTTTGGACCACCTTAATGTACATATATAAGCCATGTTGTACAATATTCGCTGTACTAAATATGCATTGTAGTTTTTAATGAAATACTAGTGCATCCATTAAAATATGATTGGATATTCAAACAAAGGGAAACAGAAAGTGAAAACAAAAAACTCTGAAGTGCTCTATGACGAATTTTTACCTGTAAGTTTAATTGTTTTTTGCGTAAAGTAAGTAATTTATAGTATCGGCATGCTGTGAATGTCTACTGAGAATACAATTATCTTTTTACAGTTACTAACGGATTTTACGACATGCCTGCATGTGCATTTCGGCGCCAAAGTTGTCGTTCTTACATAAATCTAAGTCACACCCCGTAGTTTTGGGCAGATAATTTCCAAAAGTTGGTTAAGGCATTTCAATATAGTTATGTACATATGTATGTATTAAATAATGTCATTATATTAATAATTAATGAGTACTAGGTTAGGTTAGGTTAGTTTGGCCGGATAAAGTGATCCTTCACATAGACCACATATGGCTCTTAATATTACCAACATCGTATTGGAGGCGTTATACTAAACTTGGAATGCAAAACTTTGCACGTTTTAGTATTTTGTGTATTTTCCGAAGAGTATTTTGTTTATTTATGAAGAGTATCGGTTGGCCACTAGAGAGAGAGTACTCCCCCTTGTGGGGTGCCCCTAATGCCCTCCTTGACATCGTCGAAAGGCCCTAGCCACGCGCCACCGTTCGACAACTCAAAAGGTTCTCGATCCAGCGCCGAATGATTGAGGGTATTCCGATCCATTCGAGCCCCTCCCAATTCGCCGCAGTAGAGACGTTGCTAAAGGCACCCGAAATGTCAAAAAAGACACCTATCACCTTTTCGATATATTATGGTTGTGATTCTTTATCCTGTTTATCCTCCACCATAAGATAAATGCGTTTTATGTCTTCCGCCAGGCACCTCAAACCATGAATGAGGCCGTCTCGCACATCCCCCCTGGCTCGCACCTTGTGTGAACCTGCTCGACCGGACAACAGCGTTTGCTAGTCCTTCGCGGCATCGCCCCGCAGTCTGCCCTGGCGCAAGCACCAGGAACAGGCATCGGGGAGGAGAGACGGAGGTCCATTGCCTAGGCAGAAACCTCGGAGTTTTGCCACCCGTAATAAGTACTAAGTGGCATTTAATTTATTACTATGACATGCTGTTGTTGTTGTTATAGCAGTACTAAGCCCGTCTTGGACGACGAGTTTTGTCATCAATTGAACTAACCGGGAGGCTCAAGGAGGTTGCAGCTTCCATTAGGCTTGTGCAAAGGGGCGGGGGTGTTAAGTGCGCCGGTTTGAGATGGCACGGGAAGAGATGATGTGTGTCTGCTCGGCGTCACTCCACATGCCGGTCTTACGTTTGATATGTCGGGGTCTATTCTGGCCTTTTTGGAGTTAAGCTTACTACAGAAATCCGATCTTAGTTGCGACCGGGTGAGGCGAGTTTCTCCAATAAGCTCCAATTCTTCTTCAGATATTTGTGGCTGTTGGTGCTTTGGAATTACATATGAGGAACGGAACGAAACGAAGATAGAGACTGTTTACATGTGCATCTCCATTAAGGCCTGCCTCCTGTATGCCGTGAGGTTATGCGAGGAATTTGAGTGATACTGCGGGGTGTGCGTGTGGTTGTGCGAGTGAGGATTGGATGCATGTGCTGTGTGAATGCCCGATGTACTCGACATTAGGGATTTTGGGGGTTAGGGAATTAGTTGGACAGATGGACGGTGTGATGAAAGTGGTGTGCTCTCCACTAGTCTGAGTGTCGAGCTTCTGAGTGGATTTGCGCGAGAGGTTTTTAGGTGTCGGAGACAGTTGTTGAGTTGAATTGGTGAATGACTGAGTGGTTGGAAGGATTGTGATCAATTGAATGGAGAATGAATTGGTATGAGGTGACTGGAGCGCATGGCTATCACTCCAGGCCGGAATCGATGCTCAACTGGTAGTAGTCATCTGACTACATGTAGTCATTTGGCTACGAGGTCTGACCCAAGACTTTCTCTGGTACCACGGGAAACTGGGTGCCCTTAGCTTATGTCAACCTGTTTATTGGGAACGGCCCCTCGGGGAGTGTTCCTGACGGCTGTGGTTGAAACGACCGAGGTGCAGATAGGTGTGCATTCCACATTTCAATTGATACCAAGTTCCTACAAGCACTTGGGGCGCTGATCAACGCCTTGTTTTGATCCGTGTTTGAAGAAAACCGTGTGTTTAGACCTTTTGTGGAAGTTGTGCACGTAAAACTAAAAGTTTTCGACTGTGTACTGTGGAATCAAGGTGTTATTTTATGCTCGGATGCATTAAGCGATTGTTTGGATATCCTCAGCGGTGGCATCTCAGGACGAATTGCTTGTTAAGCACAATATTATATATCTCTACTGGTGCAGATGGTGTTCCAGCTTGTAGAGGCTTCCCGTGGCGGGTTGGAAAGCAGAGCTTTGGCTTGGAGTTTTCTCCACTGAGTCCTACAAGTCCCGGCGATCCCATTGACGACGCATAATTTAGGATCGGCGGCCTGTTTTGTAAGTTGCAATAAGGGTTTCTTTGCCTTTTTCCCAAGTGCTGGCGGCTAGCAACTTGAGGAATTGATTACGACTCAAAACTTTATTTGCGATCGCGCGCAGAAGAAGACTAAGCTGTCGAAGTTAGCAGCCAAGATTTTTGGGTTGCTTACGCTGGGGATGGGTATATTCCCTATCCATTTGCCTACTTCCAGTCTTGCCTCCATCGTCAGTAGATTTTATGCTCCATTTCTAACACTCACTAACACAAACATTTGAGAGGCTAATATTAGGGAGTCACCAAAGCTTAAATTGTCAAGCTTCGTTTTGGGAGTTTTTTACTAAAATAAAATCTCAACTAAGGTGAATTAAAATGAGATTGCGGAGCGTATAGTAAAGCGTTACAGCACAACGTTTAGGAAAAATAAAAATACAAAAAAATGATTTTATCAACAATTTTCCAGCGCCCTAAACTTACTACTTATACTCGAAATTTAAATGAAAATGAGAAAATGAACACACGCTTGAATATCTCCAAGCTTTCAAGTACTAAACGATAAACGTGCAAATTGCAATGCAAAAATTCCTCACAAAACAAAAAATTCCCATGGTCAAGTAGTGAAAGAAGAAAAAGACTTGCGCGTTGATCTTGTCGAATTTGTGCTCATATGCATGCATGCATGTTTATGTTTTTTACGAAATTATGATCAACTGACTCTTACATACATACATTCATTGAAGAGCTTCTCGTTGCTGCGTGCGCATATGGACACACTTGGCTTACTGGCCACATTGGTCTCTTATTCGTGGTCCTATGTTGGACTTCTTTAACGTTGTTCCTTGGCTTTCTTTCACATCTAATATATGTTAAACATCTTTCACAAGCCTCCCCAAAAAAACAACAGACAAACAACAACAAGAACGGCAACAGCAAAAGAACAAAAAACAAAAATGTTAAATTAGATTTTTAATTAAAATAATTTCGTATGCAATTTAGATAATCGCGAGCAGGAGTAGGTACTACTCGTGCAAACACACACACACCTGCTTGCTGTTGTTCATCCCATGCATACAGTGTGGCTTAAGGTATTGTGAACAGTTGAACGTGTGCTTTGTGTGATAATACTAGTTTGCTCGAATTCGAAAGAGAATGCCGCCACTTCTCATTTATTTCGACCATCTCTAGAAAATCCATAGTTAAAACCACATCCAACGTGTAACGGGCTGCAAATGGGGTCTCTCTCCCTAACATATTTATATTTCACGGCAGCGGTTAATTCCATAAGTATATTGATACCACAATAAAGACGGTGTGCTGGCGTAGGGGTGCAAATATAAAGCAATACGTCATTCATGTATACACGGCTGGGTCTAAGACATAAGAAGGAGTATGAGCTGCCGTTTCTTGCAGTGAACTGAATATTAGTACCAACTAGTATCAGGCTGACCGATCAGTGTAATGTCTTTCAGGCAGAAGTACCTATTAGCTGTAAGGTAGACAGCAGGGCTGCTAGTCTGTAATCTCTTTTGAAGAGAACGGATTAATTTTTATATAGATAGTCAGACGGCTATAAAGTAGATATTTTCGCATAATACCTCATCAGCAGTGTAGCGAACTGCAGGGAAGCCTAAAGGATAATATGCAGGCATATTAATGTCCATTTATACTGCATTCCAGGCCACAAGAAGAGAGACGTTAGTGAGGAAACTGATGAGCTGCCAAAATAGGGTACAGATCTCGCAGCAGAACATTCCTCGCACGTTCCGATGGCACCCAGTGAAATTAAGCATATGTGGGTCCCATGTATATATGATGGACCAAGCAGATAAGGCGTGGAAACAAGCGCAGCGCTTTAGAGTTTTTTTATGGCGAGGAAGCGCGGAAAGCCTTTACCCCGTCTGTGTGGGACTTTAAGCCGAACTAAACCTCCTAATGCCATCGTACCGAATCCCACGGTAATACCGTCAAGCTACCGTCCGGGAGGTGGATTCAGTACAGGGCTCAAAGTCCGTAATGATTGCGTTATTGCCTTCAGTCTGCCTTAAAAGTCTTCACCCATTTATCTATATATCGCCCGTTTTATGCAATAGGGATTTAACTTGAAATTTTCGATTTCTGGGATTTTGCCATATATTTCAATAACTGGGTCGTACCTTTAAGTCTAGTCTTATAAAATACTCAAAAAGATAAAAATAGCGGAAATAAAAGTGATTTTGTAGTTAGCCGTAGAAGGAAACTATATGAAATTATAAAAGTTTATTTGCGTTTTCCCAAAAAAATTTTTTTTTGAGTTAAATCCCTATTCCATAAAACGTGCGATATATAAAAATGATTTGGTGTTTAATTGCAACGCTAAAACCTGAAAACGGCTGAACCAAATCAAATACTTCCTTAGGGGGGTTTGTTTGTTGTAACCCCGCGAAGGTTTAGTCGAAGAAAAAATTAAAAAATATTAGGGGGGCGTGGCACCTCCCATACAATCTTAATTTTTAAAGCTGATTATCTCTAAAAGAGTTCAAGATAGGGAGCTGAAAATTGGTATAGAGGTAGGTGATATCAAAACCCTTCTCACGCAGCAAAGTGGGGGCTATCAGAAAAAAGGGCATGGCACCTCCCATACAAACTTAAAATTGTTTAAGGAAATTGGTGAGGAGATAAAAGATCGTTTAAGATCTGATTGTGCTAATCTATATAAATAAATAAATATGAAATATGAAATATGAAACATGAAATAGACGATAACAATTCCATATTAACGCAAAATAATAGGAGCTATACGAAAAGGGGGCGTGGCACTTGTCATACATACTTAGCGTTGGAAGCTGAATATATCAGAATGAATAAATAGCAAGATCCTGAAAATTGCTATAGAGCTAAATGATATTAAAACCACTCTCAAGCATAAAAGTGGGGGTTATCGAAAAAGGGGGCGTGGCACCTCCCATACACACATAATTTTTTAAGCTGAATATCTCTAAAAGAATTTAAGGAAGGGACCTGGAAATTGGTATAGACCTTTATGATACCAAAACAATTTTTGCGCGTAAAAGTCTAGGTTATCGGAAAAGGGGGCGTGGCACCTGCTCCGGGACAGAAAACTAAAAATATTGCGTATCGTGCAGCCTTCAACTGAATACTAAAATTATATATTTTTGAAGTTGTATACACAATGAGGTAGTGAAAAATCGTTAATTTTCTATTGAAACTAATACCGGTGTTATAACAACTTTTGAAATGAAATTAATAAAAAAATCTATTTTGGGCAGAACGAAGTTTGCCGGGTCAGCTAGTTTATTTATAAAACGTACGACGTTCATGATAACCATGGTTATTCATTACCATTTACATTCGTGGTCTGCGGAAGAATAAATTGCGCATCATACATGATAACGGATGCAGGAGGCTTGACACCTGTACGTATCCGTAACGTATGCAGAAGTCGAGCTCCTGTACGTATCCGCTCCACTCGAATCAATGTTAGGTGGTCTGCGGAGGCCAAAGCTTCGCACCACGCGCTCCTACTATTGTACTGTTTTTTTTTTTTCAGGCTAAGACTTCGGTTACTAGGGCAAGTCTTATTCAGTGATCTCGAATCTGTATCCAAAATGGGAGTAAAGAAACTCGTGGGTTTTGCCAAAGCGACGGCGTTGTTCTTCAGTCTGAGTCAAGGCTTTTAGTGCAGAGGTGTTCATGTTTGAGAACTTTTCTGTTTACACTACGGACTCACTCGGTCTATGTGAGGACCTTAACGGCCAGCCAGTCTAACCTAACATCCACCGTGGTATACAAGAAAATAAAAAGCTATTGATTGGAGTACAACTATACCACAAGTCGCCCGTCAAGCTCAGTAGCTCTTTTTTTTCCAACTTCTACAGTCACTGACAAGTCAGTGTGAGGCTTTTATTCGCCTAAGGAAGAAAACCAAAATCTCGTTGGAGATTTTATTTTAGCGCACACTGTACGCTACATGGGATCGTAGTTTTGCAAATCGCATGCAACACGCCGCATTTCCGCTTATTCACTCGCTACGCTGTTTTTGTTGTTGGCGATGCAAAGCAGCGCTTAGCTCACTTGTGCTGCGTGCGATCGATGGGTACATTTTCTTGTTGTTGTTGTTGTTGCTGTTGTTGTTCTCTAAAATGTTTTTCGTTTAGCATTTTGTATCCACATACAAACAAACACACAATGTATTTTGTCGTGGCACTTACGTGTTTCAATGAGCGGGCGTAACGTCAGGGCGTTCACTAAATAACAAAAACAACAAAACCAAAAACAGCAGCAAAAGCTGCAGCGGCAGCTACCACAATGAAGAGCAAAACGACAACAACAATAACAACAATCAAACTAATGAATTGCGAAAGAAATTTGTTTTTGTTTAGCGTTTTTTGTTGTTGTTCTTTTGTACATGTTGTTGTTGCTGTTCAGTGCAAGTCAATTGCCACTGACCACGTAAATAAGTTCATGTTGCTCACTTCTCTACCGCATTAACCCACCATGGGCCATCAACCACGGGCTACGCTTAGATGGATGCAGAGGCGGATTATCCCTAAGGCAAACTAGGCACTTGCCTAGGGGCGCGTAGTTACAAGGGACGCGCGAGCTCAGAATTTTTAAACAAATAAAGAAAATAACATATCGACGATTAAGAATTACAGCTGATCTATAATAGATCGATAATAGATAAATCGATTATATTGCACAAGCATCGATATATTGTGCAATATTGCGCGTTTGTTGCGTCGTCAGGCTTGCCAGTACTGGCGATTTGTCGCCAAATTGGCGATTTTTTACAAACTTTGGCAACCAATTTATGAAAATTGGCGATGGCGACTTTTTTGGCGATTATCAAAATATTAGATTATATTAATAAAAAAGCAATTACTTTTTCATTTATATCTATAAGTTGCGACACTCTCAGCTGATCGTTTGGCATGTTGTGCCTGTCACCATGTAGTGCTGTGCAAAAGTTACAAAAAAAAAAAATTGAAATGAATTTTGAAATCGTTAAATCTTTAAAATTATTGGGTCAATTGAATTTGTAATGCTATATTTGTAGCAATAATAACAAAAAATTAACATATTTTTGAGTTTTAATTGATTTTATTAGGAATTTTGGCAATTTTCTTGTGAAGATTTTGCTACGTTTGAATACAACACTGTGGTCGATTCTTCTTCATATTTGGTTTATTTAGTTTTCCATTCTCTCATTGACACATAATGTGCCTGTCACTTTTTGCAACAACAATACCCATGGTTGAAATTTGTTTTGATGAGAATACAGTGAGTCACAGTGAAAGTGAGCCATCATTTATTCAGAAATTTTTATTATTAAATATCTTTGTTAACAATTACTTGACTTTCCCAATCTTTTTGCGACGGAAAACTTTCAACAACATGCCAGAAATTATGAAAAACAAAAACATACACATATATACGCATCACAATCAAAGTAAGCTTTCTGGCAACTCCAATTTAAATACTTAAGGTTTCTCTCTAGAACACCGATTATTATTTTTCTCTTATATATTTTTACAGTTCACATTTTACATTATATTTTAATTATATAAAAAAAACCAGATCGGGCAATTTTCCTCCGTTTTTAAAAGGTGTACTTATCATACAACATACGCTAGGGCGCGTAAAAATCGTGTTTCGTTAGTTGAACAAAACACATTGCTTGCTAATAAAATTTGTATTATATTTAATTCAAGTGCGCCAACAGATGCATTAGTTGTATTTTTGATGTCAATGTGCAAAGATGGGCCGACAAACAAGTTTAGATATTACGGATAGAGTAATTGAACTGTTGAAACAAGGCAAAAATTCTAAAAATGGTTGATTTGGATTCTACTGGCTTAATAATGCTTCCCCCAATCATTTTTTTCTCGATATCTGCAATGTACAGACATCGACCTGTTACAATTTTATTATATGTAGAGATTAACAAATTATCTAAGCTTTTACATCATCTATATCTACATCTACACTAATATTATAAAGAGGAAAGATTTTGATTGTTAGGGTGTAAAACAACTAGGTAGTTAAAATTTATAGTATTATGATGGCCATTTATGGTCGGTACAGGGGCGCCGAGAAAGTGGCTGCCTAGGGCGCTCTGGACCTTTAATCCGCCACTGGATGGATGGCTGCGCAGGCGGGCGGACGATTATTGGACAAGCTAAAAGCGTATTAAAAAGCATGGCAGAGCTTGGCTGAATGGTCGGCGGAAAGGTCAAGAGCGACCGTTGCGGACACGTTCGCTGTTGTTGGCAACAACAATGAAGAGAAGAAAATATTTAAATTGATCATCTCCACTTAATAAAGAGGGAGCAGCGCAACAAAAACAAAAAACAAAGACACAAAAAAAGAATTACAAAAATATACAGCAAAGCTGAAAGCTAACGAACACTGGCGATTCGGCAGCAATATGCAGTATAGTTTTGGTGTTGCATTATTAAATTTAATATTCCGGTTTGCTATACCCTGTGGGAATTTATTATTCCTTTGAGCCCACATGTAAATTACACAAAGCAAGTAAGGAAGCCTAAGTTCGAGTGGAATCGAACATTAGATACTCAGCTGTATGCTTTCATTGTTTGTTTGCGTTTGATGGAAACACGGTGTAGGTACTTTATATAAAGCAAGTGCTGCATAAAGTGGGCGTAGCCGCGCCCATTTTCAAAATTTTATCAGTCATCCAACTAAGCATATGAATATTATTCTTTGTGCAAGATTTCATTCCTTTTTGACTTCTAGTTACAAAGATGTCACGTTACCAATTCCCAAAGGGTGTTCCAGAAATATCTTTGTTAAAAACTAGGCGTGGTCATAAACCGATTTCAATAAATTTTTGCGTGTCTATTAACACAAGTTATAAAAGTGTATAAACCAAGTTTCGTCATAATATCTCAATTATTTGTCGAGTTATAGGCTAAGAAATCTCGTATGTTCCTTTGTCTAAAAAGAGGCGGTGCCACGCCCATTTTCCAAAATTTGTCTATTTTTTGTTTCCGGTCTGTTGTGGAAGTCATGCCACAAAATTTCAATGAATTATCTTTATATTTGACGAAGATATCGCTTAAAATGTTTTTATTAGGCCACTTTATAATACCCATATATAAAAGTGGGCGTTTTCGTCAACCGATTTCGCTCAAATTTTCAACATGTATTACCACAACTAATAAAAGTGTACACACCGAGTTTCGTCATTATATATCAATTATTTGTCGAGTTATGGGCTCAGAAATCTCGTATATTCCAGCTTCTAAAAAGAGGCGGTGCCACGCCCATTTTCCAAAGTTTTTGTGTTTTTCGTTGTATGTCCGCAGGGGGACTCCTGGCATAAAATTTCAATGATATATCTTTATATTTGACAGAGATATCGCTTAAAATGTTTTTATTAGGTCACTTTATAATACCCATATATAAAAGTGGGCGTGGCCGTCAACCGATTTTGACAATTTTTCGTCCAAACATTTGCCTAAGTAAGTAAATCACGCGTACCAAATTTCATCGATATATCTTCAACAGTTTCTGAGTTTTGACTCATAAAGCTTTCAATGTTTGCTCCTTAATAAGTGGGCGTGGCACCGCCCATTTTCCAAAATTCCATAAAATTTCTTCTTAGGGGCCTGAGCTCAACACGTGGGTAAAATTTCATCACTCTAGCTATATTAGTGGCTGAGATACCAAATTTCCGATTTTTTCTATATAGGAAAAGTGGGCGTGGTCATGGTCCGATTTCGTCCATTTTCAATACCAACCGTCCCAGTGTCGATACCAACTTGCATTTCAAATTTCATCAAAATATCTCAATTTTTGCGCGAGTTAGAGTGTTTATAGACGGACGGACGGACGGACGGACATGGCTCAATCGATTTCTCTTTACACCCTGCTCATTTTGATATATATAAGTCTATATCTATCTCGATTATTTCATTCTGTTACAATCCACCGTTATGTGATTAAAACTAGAATACTCTGTGTACTAGTACAGCTGAGTATAAAAAGACACATCAAAAACAAGCGTCAAAGCTTCATTGCTGAATAAGTAAGGTTGGGTTCAGTTAGCTTAGGCTAGGTTAGGTAAGGTTAGACTAGGCTAGGTTAGATTAGATTAGATTGTTAGATTAGGTTAGGTTAAGTTCGATTAGGTTAGGCTAGGCGAGGTTCAGCTCAGTTAGATTGTTAGATTAGGTTAGGTTAGATTAGGTTAGGCTAGGTTAGGTTAGATTAGGGTATGTTAGGTTAGGTTAGGTTAGACTAGGTTAGGCTAGATTAGGTTAGGTTAGATTAGGTTAGGTTAGGTAATGTTAGGTTAGACTAGGTTAGAATAGGTTAGGTTCGGTAATATTAGGTTAGACTAGTTTAGATTAGGTTAGGTTATATTAGGTTCGATCAGCTTAGATTAAGTTAAGTTAGGTTAGATTACCTTAGGTTAGGTTAGATTAGGTTAAGTTAGTTTATATTAGGCTAGGGTAGGTTAGATTAGGTTAAGCTAGGTTCGGTTATGTTAGGTTAGGTGAGGTTGACACATCTATCTTCGCGGAGGTGAACTTAGGCCGAATTGGCCAGTGGGAGCCCTAATTTCTCAGATGCCCAGAAAGCCTTTCCGGAGATAAAATTTAAAACAGGTTAAGATTAGATGCCTGTGAAACTAAAGCTAAATTCTAATATATTTGCATTTTCTATCTACGACAGACACCCGAAGAAGTGTCTATGAAGGGAGCGACATCCGGTCATCGACAGTGCAGGACAGTGTCATAGAAGAGTGCTCAATACCTTCAATTTCTTCCACGTCACTGCAGCTGCGATAAAATTACTTTTTGTAGAGACTCATAAGAGAGGCATGGCTGCCCATGAGACAGTGACCTGTTAGATCTCCAACCATCCAATGGAGAGCCGATTGAGATATAATACCACTTCAGATCTCTCCTCCTTCAGACTAGACCAGATTTTCGAGGAAATCACAGGTTGACTCCCTCTAGTCAATCTAGTGTTAGCCTGTTCAATGAAGCGAGCTCACGACCATTGCTTGCCTGACTTCAAGGGGTGGCCCTGCCAATTGGTAGTTGTGTTTTCTACAATTTTGTACCTTTCCTTGCTAACTCATCCGCTATGCAGTTTTCCTGGATGTGACTATGGCTTGGAATCCAGCTAATGTTCAGCTCACAACTTTCGGCTAGTTTGTTTAGAGATTCGCTACATTTAATTGCTACTACATATAGAGGTAGCGTTGCTACTCTGTAAGCATTTCATGGCAGCTTGGCTGTCAGAGAAGATCGTAGTAGAGTTAATATTGCACAGATCTGTGAGGCGACGAGCTGCTACCCATATGTCTATCAGCTCAAGCTGCTAGACACTGCAGTGCTCAGATAGACGCAGTGTCTATCAGGTAATTTGAAGTGAAGCTATTCACAGAAAATCCCACTACCAACTTTGTTGTTCAGCTTAAAGTCATCCGTATAGGTATAGGTGTAGTTTATTAGGGTCGTGATCCTCCTAGTTCTTCCAAGCGCTCCTGTTCGGTATTCTTATGGAGAGTTCGTTGTCCCAACAGAAGGCTGATGTTGCGTAATTGTAGCGATCCGCATACATGTGGAGTGTATTATGGTCGTGATCCTCCAAGTTCATTCACTCGCTCTTCTTCGGGATTCTCGTGTAGAATTTATTGTTCCAAAAGAAGGCAGCATTGGGAAACTGACAGGGACATTTTATTTTTTAATTTGAGCGTGCCCAAACCGAATAACTTTGTAGAATATTGTCATCCATGTACCTTTTGAAACTTTTTCGGGAGAAGGGATAAAATATTGCAGAAAATTGGAATGGTGGAATGACAAGTTGTCTGCCTTCGGGCGGGATTCTCAGACTGAATTTTTGCAAACAGAATGCAAAGGATCACGGGCAATATAAAAGCGCAACTATAACGACGTGAAATTCACAACTGGGTATACAATATTCTATTTCGCTCGAACGTTTTCTTATTTCCTGCAACATTTGTTTTGTTCAATATTTTTCCTTTCGACTTGCCATGTTGCAAATTTTCTCAACCACTTGCAGTATATGCATGTTCGTATGGATGTACTGCTAAGAAGCACTGAACGATTTTCATAATTCACCAATTCATGTTGCCAGAATGAAGTACACACTCATATACATGAATATACACATACTGTATTATGTGGCAACATGTTGCACAGCCATTACCTATAGAAAACGATTCATAAGCGCACTTTACATACATACATACATTTCGCGTTCACATAATGCGCTTACTTAAACTTTTCTCCACCGCTACGACCCTCCCCTCCACCCGCCGCCCGCTACTGTGCCCCTCCATCGCTGACTCACACACAGAGCATCAGCTTTAGAGCACCAGCTACACACAGTGCTTCTGCGTGGCGCGCCATTGCTGCTGTCTGCCGGTGCAATTTGCTGCTCCTGTAGCTGCGGCAGCGCTAACGCCCATTCGATCGCCCAACAATCGGAAAGATCATACATTTAGTCTGCTGCATCATTTTGAAGTATGTGTTCGTTTCTTTCGACTTTTCGTTCATTCGGCTTGGTTTGTCGTTCGGTTTGGTTGGCTAATTCGACCGACTGTTTTGAGATTCCCATGGCAGCAGCCATTCACTGTTCAACGCCCTCTGCTCTGCTCGGTTCTGTGCATGTAATTAAGGTAACATGTTGCAGAACGTAGAGAAAAGGTGCGCGCAGTGTAGGAGCTCAACTGCTTAGCTGTTTGAGAAATTTCATATTTCAGCCGCAAAAGTGAATGATCGGCGCAGAACTCACCTTATGTTGGTTGGCTGGTTGGTTGGTTGGTTGGTGTGAATGCAAAAATCGTTCATTCTAAATAAATGATGTGCTTTTATCATAATTTTTATTCGTATTCTTTATTTTTTTTTTTTTTGTTCACATTTAAATTTTGTTGCCCATCTGCACACACGGCACACGGTGACTTGACTTGGTGGGTTGTACTAACTTTAATTAAAAACGAATTCTTAAAGATGAAATCATGATAATATTTCGCTTAGTGATCCATATGCAAATAGGCGCAGAATCTTGACCATGTGCGTATTTATGTAACGACTGCTGTGTGTTTAAAAGCGTGGGAACAGAAAAACAACACACCCAAAAGCTTTGTAGGTTGGCAAGGAACCACTTGACTGGGGAGAATCGTTCCATGCGAGACCCAAAATATTGTAAATGAGTAAAGTGCATTTGGTAGAACTGGAAAGTCACACCGTCTTTCTTGTACGGAGTTGCCAGACTCAAATGCCTGAAGAGCCTAGAAAATTTATACATATACTAGCTGTACCCGGTCAAGCTTTGCTTTGGCCCACTTTCTATTATAGGTAGTTGAAGCGAAAAACACACACTTTAAAATATGTTGGAAGTATCTAGAAACCGAAATTACCTCGGGCTGCAGAGCTCAGCACAATTCAGATAAGTTTAAAAAAGGGAAGGAAAAAATTGATATTTTCAAAAGTTTGCCCTCTTCATGTTCTTATCCCATTTTTCTTCGTATTAGTCTCCAACTCCTTTTCCCTCTACTTCTCTCTTTCTCTTTCCCTTTCCATTTATCTTTCCTTTCATTTCCGTTTCCTTTTTCCTTGCACGTCACATTTCCGCTTCCCTTTCTCTATGGCTCTCTCTTACCTCTGTCTTTCTGTCTTTCTCCTTTTTATTCCCCCCTCTTATTCCTGCTCTAATTCCCTGTCTTACTGTCTCCCCATCCTCTACATTCCATTTTTATTATATTCTCCCTCTCCTTTTCCGTCCCTTTGCCTTTCCAAGTCTCATTACTCTTCCCCTTTCCCTAGGGAACTGGGTTTAGCATAAAATACCCTGCATTCCACTTCTCATTTCATACCATCATGGTTTAGAAATTTTCCAAGACGTCCGAATCGTCTCTTTTACCCATAATTGGGTATCGGGACGAAGAATCACTATGAAAATATCTCTATATAGCAGACCCAGTCAACACCTTTCATTTTATATCAGCATTGTTCAGAAGCATCCCGGGCTCAACCGGGTCCACTTATTGACCCACATCTGGGAACTTGACCTAGGAACCAAAATGCGTACGGTATCTGGAGACTTTACCAAGAAATCGTAATGGGTACGGCTCTTCATCAGAGTCCACTCAGCGCTTTTCATTTGTTACCAATATGCCTAAGGTGTTATCCGGATCCACATATTGCCCATACCTTGGGATCCCACATAGGAATCGTCATGCGCCGTGATTAAATAACAATATCGATGAGAAATTATCCGGGACCATCCGGATCCACATTTTGACCCACATCTGGGGACCTGACCTAGGAATCATAATGAGTTCATCTCTGTGTAAAAGCCCTGCCTTTCAGTCGACACCAATTTCGTTAAGAAATTTTCCGGGGCAATCCGGGTCCACGTTCATTTGGTACCAATATCCCTGAGAAATATCTCATTATCATCTTGGCACCCGACCTAGGAATCGTAATGAGTTCATTTATATCTAAAATCGCTGCTCAACACCCTTCATTTGATACCAATATCGCTCGGAAACATTCGAGGGTCATCCGGGTCCACGTTTGACCCATATCTGGAGACCCGACCTAGGAATCACAATGGGTACTATTCTATGTAAATTCTCTGCTCAATACCTTTCATTTGATACCCTTATCATCCCAAAATATTCAGGGGAAAGCCGGATCCACGTTTTGACCTGTTGACCTATATCTCGGGAACCGACTTCGGGATTTAAAAAAATATGCACATAAACCATCTAGGGCAAGGTACTAAGTTGGTGTGTAAATTTGGTCAAAATCCCTCCACGCGTTTGTGCGAAAGCCGGCGACAAAGAAATGGGCTTGATTTTTATATATATATAGAAGATGACTGAACAGACCAATTCATCGGATAACTGCATACATAATATTTGCATTAGACCGTATCGCAAAAAAAGTTCAAGACAAACCTGGCCGAATTGGGATCTCAAGCGATCTCGTCAAATATGTACTCTAAGGAGAGAGGAAATCTCGAAACTTGTGGGGGTGCTCACAGGACACTGCGTCATCGGGAAACACGCAGAGAGACTGGGTGCACCTTACCGAAGATGCTGCAGAAACTGCAAAGATGATGAGGAAGAGGAGATAATCGAACACCTCCTTTGCCATTGCCCGGCTCTTAACAGCACCAGACGACGCTTTCTTGGGACACCTTTCCTGGATAGCCTATATAAAGTCGCGGATGTCGACATAAAGGACCTGGTGAATTTCATTAGGTTGTCAAACTGGTTTAAAAAGGAGAAGTAATCTGTTTTCTTCTTGTGGTATCACAATGGGCCTCTGCACTGGCCTAAGTGTGCCCCTACGGCAGCCACTCTAACCTAACCTAACGTAACGTTACAGTAATACCAGTATCAAATCCGACAACTTGCGCTTAAAAGCTCTCTAGGAAGATAACGCAAATACAACACCAACAAGCGAATAGAATTTTGTTGGCTACCAATAGCAAAGAAGCACTGTAATTCTCAACCGTTTTATAACTGCTGGCATATAAAGAGCCGCAGCGAGGCTATTTTGAATCAGTCTCCCTGGGTAAGCATGCGGAAGCGTACGCCTCTAAGGCATATTACCCCTCCCTGTTAGCTGGCTTGGTGAAGAAGGTGCTCATAGCGCTTGTCAACCATGGCTTAGCAAGAATAACGCAGCCAGGCCTTTTTGACATATTTCCCACCATTGCCTTGGCTAAGTGATGGCGGTCACTTGACCCACACTTGACCCTTCTCCACTGGTCCCTGGCTCTGTCTGTGTAGCAGTTTAGCTGACCAAGTGGAAAATCGTTGTGCCGAACAGTACACTTCCCCTCAGCCCTCCTACTGGACTACCGGCTAAAGCTGGTACAGCTCCGCCCTCCATTCAGCACCTTCCAGTAGTGTGCAGCTATGGGGCCAGGGGTGTCCAGCACGAGAGCCAGTATACTAACCGGAGTCTCCGTAGTTTCCCCGTAGCTTATACACGCAGGCCATAGAAGTTACGCCGTCACCAACACCGCCTATCCGCTGCCATGGTACCACTTCCCTCTCATCCACGCCATTCGCCCTCTACTACTACGACCGCTGGCCGCTCTTAGTATCTCTGAGATCCCTATATCCATAGCCGTCCAACATCCTTCTAGAATCTGCGATACCAGCCGCTGCCAGCCAGCCCGTGCACGTCTATAGCCTTTCTTTCTCTCTGTCCACCGTCTCACTCTCCCGAAAGTACTCTCTCCACGAACAAAAGTCACGCTCTATAGCATGCTCATCGTCCCAGTCCTCATTTACAGCGCAGAAGCATAGCCAATGTCAAAATCAGATCAGATCGCACTAGGAGTATACGAGAGAAAAGTTCTTCGGAAAATTTATGGACCCTCGCACGTTAGCGAGGGTGGGTATTGAAGGAGATTTAAAGATGAGCTGTAAGAGCTTTAAGCAGCCATCGACAGTGGTCAGTGAATAAAAAGCCAGCGGCTGCGTTGGGTAGATCATGCCGTGAGAATGGATGAAGGTCGTCCGGCCTAGAAAGTATTTCTTTTAAAACCTGCTAAAGGTAGAAGAAAGGAGACTTCTTTCCCGTTGGGAAGATGAGGTGGGAAGAGACTCTAGCTTCCTTGATAATTCCAATTGGCACCACGTAGCACGAAACGGAAAAGACTGGCGCTTTGGACTTGGCCAAAATCGTCTAAACGGTTACGCGCCAATTGAGAAGAACAAGAACAAAAAGAAAATAAGGCGAGACAGCCTAATGTGTATATGTATGTGTAGGCTACGGTGCTCGCTGCATCATTTACATGCGTTACAAAGTACGTATAGCAAAATCGACAGAAAATAACGCCCTTGAACGCGCATACGCATGCGCATAATGCGCCTTTCGAAAAAAAAAACATTCATTCATTCATTCAGTTCAACTTAAAGTTGCACGGTTTAAATTAAATTGCGGTCGGTTAGCTGCTCATTTTCATACGCGTTTACACAAATGCGAATGCATTAATTATGAAAACTGATGCGCCCTTACGTATGGCAACACATATGAAGACACATATGTCTGTATGTATGTACGTTTGTTTGCATTTGATTACCCCATATGTTGCGTGTAATTAATAACAAAAAAAAAAATTTCGCGTCGCCCGGCGTCAAGGTGTGAAAATACAGAAACGAAAGGCCGTCATGTAGTCATTTTACTCAATCGATCATTTGCCGATCGAGCAAGAGGCGATCGCCGATCGGTGATGGGTTGTTGTTTTTTTTTCATTTTACCCAGCAATTGATTTCATTTTTACAGCAATTTTATTCCAAATAGCTTACTATGATGTACAAATGATCAACTAAATATAGGTATATATAGCTAAATATGTATGCCTTTATTTTATATGCATGTGCGCATATGATTAATGATCGTTAATTTGACGTTCGTCGGCAAACATTCGCTTAAGAAAAACTGAAAGGAAAGAAAAAAAGGAAAACCAAACAATTGAGGTTTTCCGGTTCATCCTTTTTTCTTTTGTTTAACAAATGCATTTGAGATAATTTACATATAAGTATGTACATATCAGAGGCGGTCGCTTCATACAAGCCGAGAAGCCCGGCCTGCGTACACATTTTCGTTCATTTCATACGAAATTCTTTAAAATCTGGTTATTTTACGTTTTAAATGCGTTTACTATTTAAGTTCTCAATAATATAGCCCCCACTGTAACATGCCCCTAAAAGCCTGCTAAGAAAATAGTGCAAATAAACCACCAATCCACCTCACAATTAGGGGATTCACAACCTGTCATATTGCGTCATATCGTCATAAGTCATAATATTTTGTTGTTGCATTCTGGGCTATATCTCTACTAAATAAATACAACTCTCCACGATATGTTTTTGGATCGTCGTATTTGATCAGCTGTTCTTGTTTACTTCTTCACAGGGCTTCGGAAAAGTCTTTTATAACTATTTCCGTACAATATTTTAATATGACATATGACTTTATCACACTTTGTGAATCACCTAAATGTGTATTTTGTTTGTACAGCCAAACACAGCACGGTGAGCATGCTTCAACGTTTCCACACATTAGCTTTTACGTGGCTTTCAAAACAGAATAACATAGCTTGTTTTCTCGCTTTCGCTAAGGAGAAACCAATTGCTTATTTTCAGACTTAAATTGAAAAAAAAACTAGCAAAGCACTTTTTTTTATTTATTTTTCACATCAAATTTGTATGCGAATATGAAGCTGGCTTCGGCATTCAAAAGTTCAGTATTCACAGCCATATGCATATTTTTAAACGGTTTTATTTAGCTCACCCCGTTTGTTTTATTATTTATTATTTATTCTTGGGTCAAATTTAGTAATTCAAATTTCACCCTCTTCCTGTCAACCGATTAATCTGAAATTTTGTACGCATGTATAACCACGATGACAATGCAATATTATGAAAAAAAAAAAAATCCGATAGGTGGCGCGTGGGTCGCTATATTTACAAAAATCGCATTTATGGTCCGATTTGGCTGAAATTCGGAACATGTATTACTACCTTGAAAAGAAATATTTTCTTAAAAAAAAATTCCGCTAGGTGGCGCGTGGGTCGCTATATTTAAAAAATCGCATTTATGGTCCGATTTGGCTGAAATTCGGAACATGTATTACTACCTAGAAAAGAAATATTTTCTTAAAAAAAAAATTCCGCTAGGTGGCGCGTGGGTCGCTATATTTACAAAAATCGCATTTATGGTCCGATTTGGCTGAAATTCGGAACATGTATTACTACCTTGAAAGGAAATATTTTCCTTAAAAAAACTTCCGATAGGTGGCGCGTGGGTCGCTATATTTACAAAAATCGCATTTATGGTCCGATTTGGCTGAAATTCGGAACATGTATTACTACCTTGAAAAGAAATATTTTCTTAAAAAAAAATTCCGCTAGGTGGAGCTGAGATCGGGGTAATTAAAACTGAAAATCCTATTTGCAGGGACTACGTATAGAGGCGTTGGACTGCAATAAACTAACGGGCAAGAAACCTTGCAATAATGAAGCACTAAATGAATTAAACAGAATGCGAAATAAAAACTAAAAACTAGAAAATAAAATTAGGTAAAAAAAACTTTTTAAGTTAAACGGTTTTATGTTATACATACATTGCAATGTTTAAGATAAATGTACTAAAAACCAAAAAATAATAAAATAGATACAGTCGTGGGAATTATAAACATTTGCATAGACTAGACTAAAATAAAACCGTGGGGCACGTCAATTGTCTACAATCGTTGATTAAAATGTTTGTTTTGTAATGTTACACTATAATTAGGCAGTTGTTCAACCGACAACGATGGACGTGTGATAAGTAGGGCTAGAATGTGGAAAAAAGCTAGCAAGCTCGATTATAAGCGAGTTTTAGGGTTTCATAGTGGTGAGCGAGTAGTACTTTTATCATATGTTTTATCGATTAAAGACAAACTACGAGCAGTGAAACGATTCCTCGTGTGAATGTCCAACGATAAACTAGTTGAAACATCTCTTTTATTAACATGGAGTGTATAACTATTGGAATTTCCATGAGCAAGAAAATAGTAAGTAATTTCCTCACCGTCTGCGGGCCAACTGCCTAACGACGAATTAAACGATTCTTCTATCGCACATTAAGTCGATAATTTGTAGACAATTGACGTGCCCCACGGTTTTATTTTAGTCTAGTCTATGCAAATGTTTATAATTCCCACGACTGTATCTATTTTATTATTTTTTGGTTTTTAGTACATTTATCTTAAACATTGCAATGTATGTATAACATAAAACCGTTTAACTTAAAAAGTTTTTTTACCTATTTTTTTATGCACATAATTTCTTACATCTGCATGTGCATGCAAACATAAATATCAAATACCAGATTATAAAAGGGTTGATTGTGATTTTTGGCGACTATTGGCACAATATCAAGATAATTTTAAAAAGAAGCGGTGGAAATCAAATTTGACCTCAGTTTTTCAAACACTAAAGCACCCGTTTTTTAGGCAATAAGCAAATACACTTGCTACTGCTGAAATTTCCGTCGGTATAAGGAAACTAAAAATACCTCTGCGCATTCGTGTAAGATTTCCCTAGCGCACGTTTTTATATTTAAGAATTATGTAAATACGAAATTTTTTATTTTAAAAATGCTCAGAGTATAATTGCAAAATAAAAAAAAACAATTTTAATTTAAAAATGTTTATTTTTATTTTAATCACTATGAGATTTTGAAGGAAAAACTTTCGTTTTTATTCCATTAATTTTAATTTTTAATTTAAACATGTTTCTTTTTAATTCGGGTCTCCTCACATGGTTTAAGTCATATCTAATTAATAGAAAAAGTTCGGTTGTCGTAGACGGAGTTCACTCCAAAGCAATAACCTGCACATCAGGTGTGCCGCAAGGCAGTATTTTGGGACCTTTGCTTTTCATTTTGTATGTCAATGATATATCTCTATGTTTTTCAAGGGTAAAGTTTTTGATGTACGCAGATGATCTAAAAATCTACCATATAATTAAAGAGCGAAATGATTATATCACCCTCCAGGAAGAGTTGGATAAATTTCACACTTGGTGTAAGCTTAATCAACTCAATCTTAATGTCAGTAAATGTCACCAAGTAACATACTCAAAGCTTCAGAAGCCCATTGAAACCTCATATCGTATATGTGGTACTGCTTTAGCTCGGTTTAGCGAGGTGAAAGATCTTGGTGTCTTCTTTGATGCAAAGTTTTTATTCGTCACGCACATAAATTATATTATCTCAAGCTCGCTTTCAATGCTCGCTTTTATTCGTCGAAATAGTAAATGTTTCAATAATCCGTATACTCATAAAACTTTATATTCAGCATATGTCCGCTCCAAACTGGAGTATGCTACTTTCATTTGGAGACCGTATCATCAGACACATATTAATCGGTTGGAATCGGTTCAGAAAAAATTTATGAGATATGCACTGCTATCTCTCAATTTCTCTGAACCGGTCCCATCATACTTATCACGCTGCCAGCTAATCGAGTTAATGACTTTAAATAATCGGAGGGTATATTTATCAATTTCTTTCATGGTTGATATAATCTCGGGCAAAATTGATTGCCCAAATCTACTAGGTAAAATCAAATTTAATATTCCGGTTAGACATTTTCGTACTTTCGAACTGTTTTATATCAGCTATAGCAAAACTGTTTATAGCTCCAATGCTCCTATTAGAAGAACTCTATTAGAAATTAATAAGTTCTCAAGTTCTATAGACCTAGATCCCTCCCTCTCGAAAAATGTCTTGAGTAAAAACCTCAAGACTTTTTTACTATATTATAATAACGTCTAGATTTAAGTAATATTATTTTTAATACTCATATATTTACCTATCTTACATGGTCTGTATATATTTAGACTATAACAAATAAATAAATAATAATAAATCCTAAATACATTTTAATTTAAAAAATTTAATTTTTAATTTAAAAATGTTCATTTATAAAATAAAAATGACTTGGTTTAAAACGTGCATTATAAAAATAAAAATTTTATTTTTGATTCCTTTTCTCTGAGTATACAAACAAAAAAATGTGTATCAGGAAAACAAAAATAAAAAATACATATGAAAAAAAAAAAAAAAAAAAAAATAAACGAGAACAAGTAAGGAAGCCTAAGTTCGAGTGGAATCGAACATTAGATACTCAGATGTATGCTTTCATTGTTTGTTTGCGTTTGATGGAAACACGGATTATTTTATATAAAGCGAGTGCCGCATAAAGGGGGCGTAGCCACGCCCATTTTCAACATTTTTATCAGTCATCCAACTAAGCATATGAATATTATTATTTGTGCAAAATTTCATTCCTTTATGACTTCTCCTTACAGAGTGTCACGTTACAAATTCCCAAAGGGTGTTCCAGAAATATCTTTCTTAAAAAGTAGGCGTGGTCATAAACCGATTTCAATAAATTTTTGCGTGTCTATTAACACAAGTTATAAAAGTGTATAAACCAAGTTTCGTTATAATATCTCAATTATTTGTCGAGTTAAAGGCTAAGAAATCTCGTATATTCCTGTTTCTAAAAAGAGGCGGTGCCACGCCCATTTTCCAAAATTTTTGTGTTTTTCGTTTTATGTCCGCAGTTGGACTCCTGCTATAAAATTTCAATGATATATCTTTATATTTGACAGAGATATCGCTTAAAATGTTTTTATTAGGCCATTTTATAATACACATATATAAAAGTGGGCGTGGTCGTCAACCGATTTAGGAAATTTTTCGTCCAAACATTTGCCTAAGTAAGTATATCACGCGTACCGAATTTCATCGATATATCTTTAACGGTTTCTGAGTTATGACTCATAAAACTTTCAATGTTTGCCCCTTAATAAGTGGGCGTGGCACCGCCCATTTTCCAAAATTTTTGTATTTTTTGTTTTATGTCCATAGTTGGACTCATGCGACAAAATTTCAATTATATATCTTTATATTTGACAGAGATATGGCTTAAAATGTTTTTATTAGGTCACTTTATAATATACATATATAAAAGTGGGCGTGGCCGTCAACCGATTTTAACTATTTTCCGTTCAAACGTTTGCCTAAGTAAGTATATCACGCGTACCAAATTTCATCGATATATCTTCAACGGTTTCTGAGTTATGACTTATAAAACTTTCAAGGTTTGACCTTTAATAAGTGGGCGTGGCACCGCCCATTTTCCAAAATTTCATAAAATTTCTTCCTAGGGGCCTGAGCTGAACACGTGGGTATAATTTCATCGTTCTATCTATATTAGTGACTGAGATACCAAATTTCCGATTTTTTCTATATCAGAAAAGTGGGCGTGGTCATTGTCCGATTTCGCCCATTTTCAATACCAACCGTCCCAGTCTCGATACCAACATGCATTTCAAATTTCATCGAAATATCTCAATTTTTGCACGAGTTAGAGTGTTTACAGACGGACGGACAGACGGACGGACGGACGGACGGACGGACGGACGGACGGACAGACGGACGGACGGACGGACATGGCTCAATCGATTTCTCTTTTCACCCTGATCATTTTGATATATATAAGTCTATATCTATCTCGATTATTTCATTCTGTTACAATCCACCGTTATGTGATTAAAACTATAATACTCTGTGTACTAGTACAGCTGAGTATAAAAAACGATCCTCAAATACCCGAATTGTTCAAATGCCCGTACAAACATACGCGTAATAAACAAACAAACGAGCATTGAAAAGCATTTATTCGGGCCACTTGAAAATGTTAAAAAGAAATCGAGAACTCTAAATCAAAGTCAATGACGGAACGCAATCAGACTTTTAAATAATACAGCAAAGGAAATTACATAAAAGGCTAATGATTATGCTTCACACATAGGCTTGCCCAGGCAATTTATGCTAGGTCCGCCACTGGTACATCTGTATGTATATATATTTGTGTAAGGTATATAATTGCATAATGAATGCATGCAGAAAAGCCATTTGAATTATTTTGGTATACGGTTGCCAAATTATTTACTTGTTCGAAATGCGTGATCGGTTACATGGGATCAATTACAATATCCTGTCTGTTTAGCATTATTGATGAATATACTTACATTTATACAGACATACACACACATTTGCTTAAATAGAACGATGCATTGCTTTTAAATTTTCCAGCTTATTTTCTTTTATTTAAAATGCATAAAAACACCACTAAAATTAGAAGAAGATCGATTTACTGATCGATATTTAAGGAAATAAGTAAAGATGATAGAAAATCCAAGAAAATGCTCTGTGATATCCTCGTGCTCCTCTGGACAGTATTAGCATGATAAGCTCTCGATGATGATGTCCCCATAGATTATATCCTGTATCAACCCCACAAGGGCCCGAAGCTCTCTCCCTTTCTGCTGGAGGAGGATTTGTTACCTCCCTGTTAGGTTTTTTCAGAAAGAACTTCGTAATTTTACTGTAGAGTTCCAGCGTCTCCCGTGAGCTTTCCTCGTGAAGTCCTTGATTTACCCCACCGTTCCCGCTATTCTTGATTCCATGATTGCCTACGGTTCAGTTTGGTGTTCCGTCAATCCGCAATTTCCCAATTCATCGACCAGTTCATTACCTTGAACACCGCAGTGACTGGATACCCACATAAGTTCAAGTTTATTCCATTTTGCTATGGAGCCAAGCTTCAACTTACATTCGTGGAGAATTTTTGAAGGGGTTCGCGCAGTTTTCAATGCCTTTAGTCTAGAAATTATTTCTGTCGAAACCCGCTGAACGCAGAAGAAAGGGGAGACCTCCACTGCGTTGGGAAGATCAGTTGGACAGTGATGCTGGCTCCCTAGGTATTCCCAAATGGCGCCACGCTGCACGAAACAGAAATAGCTGGTGTGCTATGTTGGACTCGGCCAAAATCGTCTAGACGGTTACGTGCCAATTAAGTAAGTAGTACCTGGATGACCGAGCTTATCTCGGGCTGCCATTTTTTCGCAGGTCCTCGCAAGCGTAATAAAAAGTTAAAATAAAAACTCGGACCCGGCCTAGGCATCACAATTAAAAGAGTTCTATGTTGAAGTCCTCATCAAGACCGTTCATGTATGCATACTGTGCTATAACTCAAGAACGCCTGCACTTACACGTGCCATATTGGTATCAAATGAAAGGTGTTGAGCAGGACTTGAACATAGAGTTATTTTCATTGTGATGCCTGGATATCCTCCCTAGTCTGGGTAAGAATGTGGACCCAGATGACTCCGGAATATTTTTGGACGATATTGGTATGAAATTAAAGGTATTGAGCAGGGCTTTAATACAGACCTATTTTCATGTATGCATACTGTGCTATAACTCAAGAACGCCTGCACTTACACGTGCCATATTGGTATCAAATGAAAGGTGTTGAGCAGGACTTGAACATAGAGTTATTTTCATTGTGATGCCTAGACATCCTCCCTAGTCTGGGTAAGAATGTGGACCCAGATGACTCCGGAATATTTTTGGACGATATTGGTATGAAATTAAAGGTATTGAGCAGGGCTTTAATACAGACCTATTTTCATTGTGATTTGCATGCCAGGTCTCCTGATGTGGGTCAAAAGGTGGATCTGGATGACATCGGGATGTTGGTATCGAATGAAAGGTCTTGATCTTGACTTCAATATAGAGCTATTTTAATAGTGATGCCTAGGCCGGGTCTCCAGATAAGGGTCAACAGGTGGACCGGATGACCCTCGAATATTTCTGAGCGATATTGCTACCAAATGAAAGGTCTTGATGAGTACTTCGACGTAGAATTATGTTATTTGTGATGCCTGGGCCGGGTCCCAAATATGGGTCAAGATGTGACCCCGGATTAACCCGGAATGTTTCGGAGCAATATTGGTATGAAATGAAAGGTTTTGAACAAGGCTTTTACATGGAGTTCCATTCATAATGATTCCTAGACCGGGCCCCCAGATATGGGTCAAAATGCAGACCCGGATGTTTTTGAGCGATATTGGTATCAAATGAAAAGTGTTGGGAACGGCTTCAACATAGAGCTGTGGTGAAAGCTACACAATGTCATCGAGTGGACCCAGATAACCCCGGAATAACTTAACTTAACTTAAATTAACTTGGCTTGACTTGACTTGACTTGACTTGACTTGAATTGACTTGACTAGACTTGACTTGACTTGACTTGACTTGACTTGACTTGACTTGACTTGACTTGACTTGACTTGACTTGACTTGACTTGACTTGACTTGACTTGACTTGACTTGACTTGACTTGACTTGACTTGACTTGACTTGACTTGACTTGACTTGACTTGACTTGACTTGTCTTGACTTGACTTGACTTGACTTGTCTTGACTTGAATTGATTTGAGTTGACTTGACTTTGGTTAACTATTATTCCTCATTGCGAAGCAACGGGTATTTGCTAGTATATATATATACAAGAATTGCTCGTTTAAAGGTATTAGATGTAAGTTAGTCCAGCCTGGCTGTCTCACCAATTATCCATACTGCTGATTTTAATAATAATATAATATATAATACAATGGCGCTATTATAACTCTGACGAGTTTTATGGCCGACCTTCTGGGGTGGACCTACAGTTTTATGCCGGCTCCGAACGGCGAATGCATTTTTTGTTAGAAGCTTTTTCATGGCAGAAATACACTCGGAGGGTATGCCGCCCATTATCGAGAGGTGATCGTTGTTAGAAAAAGTTTTTGGTGTTTGTCCGGACTGGGATTTGAACCCGAGACCTCTAGCATAGCAGGCGAGCACTCTACCCACTGCATCACAGGGACCTTCTTTTAGTAGCCCCTCAACGCACCTAGTACGCCTCGCGACCCAATCCGGCCACACAAGCTTTGAGAGTTAGCAGGTACGAAGGCAGAGCAGATGTACCCCCTCTTGCAAGTTGGTCTGCCATCTCATTGCCTGGTATATTACAATATTCACACACGCGCTCCAGTGTTAAAAAAGCCTGCGTAGCCATCTCGTCGTGATATTTGCGGCAACGCTCAACTGACCTGGACTTACAGGTGATAGACCAAACGCCGTCAACGCAGCCCGACTGTCAGAATAGATGAAAATTTTGTTGTGCATGAGGGCTCCTTTATTAAGATAGTTAGGCGCTAGCCTCTATAATAGCAACAACCCCCACCACAAATACGTTACCATGATCCGGAAGGTGAAAAGAGCGTTTTATTCGCATCTGGGCTACAAAAACCTCACCACCTTACCATTTCATTTGGAGCAGAAATCTCTGTACGGAATGACGACACCGAAGTTCCTCCCGAACATGGCGATCGGTGCACAATGGTCGGTCGCATCTGTTGCTGAAATATTTAGGTTCTCCACATGATCTTCTACATTTCCATTCTGGAAGTTCTCTTTCGAGATTCCTATAGCAACCAGTGTTAGGTTACTATTGGTTGGTTGGTTAGAGTGGGGAGTCCCACCGACTCCAATTAGCTCCGAAGCGCCGTTTTTATACCACGACTCGTGACTAAAAATCCAGAAGAATAGAGTAAAGGAGAATAGCAAATCGGAAACCAGAGCAAGTTCTACGCCCTTTATCCATCCTGCTGAGTTTAGGTATCCAAAAAGCCCCTCCTGATGTCCTTTAGTTCCGAGAGGTTGTCGAATAGGGGCTTTCATTCTGCCCTAGCCATGCGAAGGTTACTCGCATAACAGGTGCTGCACCGTCTCCTCCGCTCCAGGAAGATTACAGATGCGACACAGGGTGTTATGGTCCAATCGAAATCGGGCCGCGTGGATACCAATAGCCCAATGTCCTATGAATACCGCAGTTAAGCGGGAAATGTTCCTCTTGTCCATCTTTAGAATGGCTGAGAATCGTAACTCGTTATATGAAGGCCATAGACTTTTGCAAAACCTGCAGGTCTGCAACCGATTCCATCTGGGTTTAGCCTCCTCGAACGAGTGCCGAGTGATTCGGCCCTTGATGAAACCCAGGGTCGAAAGAACCTCCTCCGCCTCTGCGATATCAAGATTAGAGCATTGCCAGGCTAGCCGATCAGCAATTTCGCTTCCCTGGATACCGCGGTGATCCGGTACCCAGTTCAGAGTTACGCTATGTCGACTTGCTGAGCCCATCAACCACTCCCTACGCTGCCTGACCAGGCTTGATGATGCCGTTGCAGATCCCAGAGCCTTCCGAGCCGCCTGACTATCCGTTAAAATGGCTATTCTCTTTCCGAGACCGCCATTTTCCGTTGCAAGTAGAGCCTTCCAGGCCTTCTGCATGGCAACAACTTCAAATAGAAAAACGCTAGCCGTGTCCGGGAACGGCAGTTCACTGTGCATAAGATTTTTCCTTCAAACTAGACAACGTATGTAAATATGTAGGTACTTCCGCAACAGGTAAAATATTCTGTTGAATCTAATCAAAAAGCTGAAAAAAATTAAATTAAAATAAAATCGAAACCTGTGAGCTGGATAATGATGTGAAGTGAATGCCGCTGGTGGTTTGGATGCCTTTTGATTGAAGTTGCAAGCATAATTACTACATTTCGGAATGCATACATATGTATGTATGTGTGCATGTATGTTTGTAAATTTGTTTGCATGTAAAATTTTTCTATTTTCTTAATGAAAACCTCAAAGGGTAGCCAAACAAAAACAAAACAAATGCGGTAGCAAATTAGGATCTAATTTCTCAAAGAAAACGAAAAAAAATAAACCAAAAAAAAGAAATAAAGAACAAAAAACCTGATTGAATGATTTCTGTCTTTCCGATGGGAAATGGTATGTATGTATAATGAGTGAAAATGTTGATGGTGAATGATGGTAAAGAAGATAAATGAATTGAAAGAAATTGAGTTCAGGTGCAGCAGCGTAATTTTTTGATTGACGTTTCGTTGCAACTGTAAAATGCATTCTAAATGAGTTGAGCTGAGCTGAAGCGCTAACGAATGAAAAAGATTTCAATACAAAAGAGTCTGTATTTGTGTTTGTGTGTGTGCAGTGCAAATGAAGCACATAATTCATTTCAGATAGAACCAAAAGCAAATCAGTCCATGGCATTCAAATTTTGCAGCGCCCCGTCTGCGGTTGCGGCTGCGCATCGACCAACCAACCGCCTTTGTCAGCGGAACGCAACCATTAAGCGAACAATAAGGATGATGATGATGTTGAGATAACAACAACAGCAGCCAAAAACAACAACAACAACAAAACAACAACAAAAAATACAACCAGAACAACAGCAGTAGCATCAATATCGAAGACAAATGATCGAGTTCGTATTGACATTGACGGGAGTTGGCTGAAATGTGGTTAAAAATAAACGCCGAGCGCTGAGTTACTAAACTCACGTTACAAAACCCTGTTGAGCTGCGCGCTTAGCCATCGACCTTCACAAAATGAGAAAATGTGTATATTTGGCTGTGTGATTTTTTTTACCGCCGCTAAAAGTTGATGAGCGTAGCGCTTTGGTTGCTGCTGCCACTGCATTTGCGCCTGCGCGCCGTCGCCTTCGCCTTCGCGTTTGTGTTGTTGCTGATGCGTTGCGTTGCCATTGTTGTTATTAATGTTGTCGCTGTCGTTTCTGTTGTTATATTTTTTTTTTTTGTTTCATTGCTCGTTGCATTTCTTTAATTTTTGAAGATAATTAAGCCCAACAATGCGCTGCATTCACAGATAATTTTTGCTGTTTTTTCTGTTATTTATTGCTGTTGTTTGTGCTCTACTTGTTCGCTGACGAAGAAAAAAATGTATGTATTTTAACAGCCAAGTATTTACACTGGTGGCGAAGGAAAAATGAATTCACGGCTGACACGGTTGATTATAGTAAAATTTTTAGTCAGGGCTGCTCAACGCTCTTGTATTGAAAGTACAAAGCTCAATACATCTACAAATTTTGTATATGCACTGAAAAATTTTTTGCTCATTTAAATTTTTTTATGAATTTCAATAAAATATTATTTTAGAATTTATTTTCAAATGGTAGTATCACATACATACAAATTTTTTTATTTTTTATATGAAAATTTTTTGAATACTAATTTTTTACAGTGCTTTCATTTTTTGAATTTTTTTTTTTCATTACACATTTGTTATTGTAAATTTCGATTTCTTACGGCAGTGCTCGAGCTCCTATACAAAGTGCCTTTGCTCTGCACATTCAATATGAATCATAGGCACATACATATACAATTTTTTTATATCTCAGTGCTTATGGCAGTGCAAAGAAAATTTTATTTTCATATTTGAAGTGAAAATATGTATCTGTGCCTATGATTCGGTACAAAATAAAAACAATTGTGCTTTGAGTGCCTATGAGGTGAGCAGCCCTGTTTTTAGTGAAAAACTGGAAAACGGAATTAAATTTTAAGAAGAGGAATTATACAACTATACACATATGAAGGGTGTACACTAGTCGGTTATGATCGATAAATGAAGTAGTCTGCAGCTTTGAAATTTCATACATCGACTTACTAAAGTAAATAAAAAAAACTGCTCACAAAAATGCTCAACAAGAAGTAATTATTAAAAATAAACATGGCCAGAAAAAAACAAATAACAAAATGATTTTAGGTTCTTTGTACAAAAATTTTTTATTTTATGGCGAATAATGTTCTAGAACACTCTAATCCTCTAGCTACTTTCAAAATACTATTTTTGGTTTTACGAGGGCTGCTCTATATATTTTTAACCTAATAATGAAAATGTGAATATTAATCATCAAAAATTGTTTTATTGTTTTTCAAAGTATTCTCCAGCATGACTTATATCTACACTTTTGCATGCGCTCAATTCAATTGTCGAAGCATTTTTTCCACTCCGATTGAGACACCTCCATAACATGGTTTTTGAACGCTGAACAGCAACTTCTGGCGACGAAAATCGTTGACCACGCATTTTTTTCTTGATGAGCGGCAATAATAAGAAGTCATTGGGTGCCAAGTCAGGGCTGTACGGCGGATGACCCATCAATTCGACATTTTTGCCGGCCAAAAAGGCGTTGGTTTGAGCCGATGTGTGAGATAACTTTGTCATGGTGACCAATGATTCGTCTTCTCTTGTTCGTTTTTCGAATTTCTCCGAAGACTTCAGGCAAACAAATTGTGGTGTACCAGTCAGAATTGACTGTCTTCCGTTGCTCAAGCAGAACAGTCGCCACATGACCAGATTTGCCGAAGAAACAGGCGACCATTTGCTTCGAAGTGCTTCTTCCACGAACAACTTTCGTTGGATTTGGCTCATCTTCGAAGACCCACACGGTCGATTGTTATTGTGTTTCGGGTTCATACGCATAGATCCATGATTCGTCACCTGTGACGATCTTATAAGCGTCTTTTGAAGCACCGCGATCGTATTTTTGCAACATTTCTTTGCACCAATCGACACGAGCCTTTTTTTGAGCGACAGTCAAATTGTGCGGGATCCAACGTGTGAACAAACCTTTTTTACGGCCAGGTGTTTATGCAATATCGAATGTATGCTAGTAGGAGAAATGTCCAAGGATGTCTCTATCTCACGGTATGTAACATGACGATCTTTCATTATGAGTTCACAACACGGCATCAATGTTCTCTGGCTCAACGGCTGTTTTTATACGACCTTCACGGAATTGGTATTTGAGCGAGCGTCGGCCATCATTGAATTCATTATACCAATTTTTCACAGTGCCATAGGATGGTGCTTCATTGCCATATAAAGATTTAAATTCATCAATGCACTCTTGTCGTGATAATCCACGTCGAAATTTGTGAAAACTGATCGCATGAAAATGTTCACGAGTTAATTCCATTTTTTTGCCAAATTAAATTAAATCATGATGATGATGGTCGTACGCCAAAATCTTCTGAGTACGATTATGCTAAAAAATGTCAGACTTTCCAATATAAATCTCAGATTTCACCTGGCAACACTTTTTCATTGTTAGGCTAAAAATATATCGAGCAGCCCTCGTAACTTACTTAATAAAGGGTCAAAACGAGCACACCATGGGGCTGTTGGAGGACTAAAGTATTCTACGAAATTAAAGATCGTGCAATTTTGCGATATGTTTACTAAGAACAGATTTCGATGCGATACGTATTTTAAAACTTTCAAATTTAAATTGCCAAAAAACAATTTGACCTCAGGGAGTAAAATGGCTTAGAAATTTTACCATATGGACAGTGGTATTTCGTTTGTCCGCCCCTGACAACAACCCTCAATTTTTATCACAGTGTAATCAGGCATCACATGAGAACATTTCTATTCTGGTTCATCCCCATGTTCCTTGCGATTTTAGTATATCCAAAATATTTCAGTTAATGAAATGTGTACAGAAATTTTCGTCCTCGTGATGTATAAATTCTGACTTTTCAATTTCCGGCTCGGACTTTAAGTTCTTTCCCAAAATAAAATTATATTTCACTATAGCTTTTTGCTATCGTTGGTATAAGATTTAATTCGAAAAGAAAACCGAAAAGTTTGACTAAAAACAGTACTGTTAATTAATGACTAAAATTTTTTATGATTATTAATAAAAGTATGATTTGTTTTTGTAAGTCTTTAATGATTAAATACGATTTTTTATGATTAAATGTTAATTGAATTGAAAGAGTACATTAATTAATGATTAATTAAATTTATTTGCATAATTATTTGGATTATTTTAAATTATTTTTCGAATTTTTTAATTGCATGATTAATACAATTATTTGATTATTTTCAATTATATCTGATTTTTTTTTAATTTCGTTATTAATGAATTAATCGACTAGTTATTCGTATTCTTGTCTGAAAAATGTTAATCATACGCCATGGCATATAGTTTTTGGGCACGGATAAAATAATTAAAAATAAGCTTATAAAAATGCATAATCTTACAATTGAAAATAATGAAACTATTAAAAACAATTAAACAATTGAAAATAATAAAACAGCCAAAAATAATGAAGCACTTAAAAATAATTAAAAATAATCAAACAGTTAAAATGAATTAATCAATTAAAATTAATCATATAATTAAAAAAAAACAATATTTGAATATAGATATGATTATTTCTGATTATTTTGAATGTCTATTAATCATGACTATTTTTTATATCTTTTTAATTAATTAATTTTTAATTGCCAGCTTTATTTAAGAAAATTAAAATAATCATTAAGATTAAGAAATCCAAAGAATTAATCATAATTAATTTTAAAGGGGATTTAACGCGTCAGACTACAAATAATATTTATGTTTTAGAGATTCTATAAAATTTGTCCAGCCATTTCCATTTACTCAAATTTGAGTTTGTTTTGCATTTTAGCTGAACTGCATATTCAAGCTGAACTTACTATAAATTTTATTTCTCCGCAATTTGATATGCGCCATTCGCCTTTTAACATTCGCCTCAAATTTTAACCACCAGTGTACTTATGTACATACATATGTAAATATATAGGCACATATGTACATATTTCAAATGCATTAAACATATTCAGATTTTCTTTTATTGCATTTCGATTGCACTTTGCTTTACTTTGCTTGACTACCTTAAGATCGTTTGCTTCCAATTAGTTGCCTGCATATCGCCTGCAATTAAAATAATTACTTTTCTTTTATGTATCATCCACAGAAAAGAGGATGAAAAAATCTACTCGATTGTGGTAAATCATATTGATGTGCGAAGGGGCTAAGACATACACATACATATGAGCAAACAAACAAATGGAGTTATTCTTATATATTTTAAATTAATTTTATTTTTATTTATTTTATGCACCAGGCACACCTACACCAGAGACAAAACGAACTCCGGCTTGTGAATTATTTTTGAATGAGTGCACTTCGCTTTTATTTTTTATTTAATTAAATATTTGCTCATAACTTTTCCAAGCCAATTATTTCAGATTTGTTTAGTATGAAATTGGGAAAATGTTGACCGGTGATTTTTTAGGGCTTTTGTAGAAAATGCTCGAGTCTCGATTTATATACGAGTATATAACTGTATATTTATTATGTATGTATGTACATAAGTATTTAGAATAGCGAGAGACTTTTAATTCATTTCGAGATTGTTTTTGAATGAAGAAGGCCAAAAGGAGTCTTAGTTGGTAGATTTAATAACTTAATCTAAAATAATCGTAAGAGAAATTTGTTTTTGTTTTTTTTTTTTGTTTAACAAAATTGCATTTATTAAATTTGACTTGATTTATAATGCAAATACATATGTATGTACATATTTACATTAGCACAACAAAGATCCAAGTGCACTTTATTCAAGCAATCATTTCAAAAATATGGACTCCCATATCTTAGCATTTTGTTTTATCAATTTTTTTTTTTTTTTTTTCAAAATTGCTTTAATTTCCGGTGGCGTGTTACGCATTTCAGATGTGGTTGACCTTTTTTGTTTGAGATTCGTATTAAGTTTAAGATTACGATACAAATAAACATATGTACATACTATGTAGAGATGGCCGATCCCGTGACATTTGAGGAACGGAGTGATGCGTGACTGTGACTTTTAAGTCACTGTGATTTTTTTCAGTGACAGTGACTTTTAGCGTTCCTGGCAGGAACCAAGAGTTTTATTAACTTTTTAATAAAAGTAAATAAAAGTGTTTAATCGAATTATATTTTTCAAATCCAGTAATAATAACTAAGCTTGTTCAGTTGCTTTTTTCCTAATAAAATAAACAAAAATTGATATCAATTCTAAAATAACAGCAATGCGTTTTGGAAATCTTTAACAAAATTAATTGACATCAATTTTAAGCATTATTAAAAAATTAAAAAAAAAAACTATAAATTTTTAAAAACTAAAATTTTCATGCTTTCAGAATACGTGATTTTGGAAATCAGCCACGGCAGTGACCAATGACTTTTGAGGAACGGTGACAAAATCACAGGTACCTAAGCCAAATATTTACCATCTTTAGTACATACATACATGCGTGTGTTTTTGTTTTTGCTTGTTTTCTTTTTTCTGTTTTCTTTTTTTCTTTTTTCTTTAATTTTCGTCTCAATCTTTCATTTATCTATGTAAAGCTCTCTGTGAGCGCTTTGATTGTTTTACATTAAATTGCTTAATTGTGTAATTTAAAACAACAAAATTTCCTACTGGCATGTGCTAAAAGCGTTAAAATATTTAAATAAGAAAAAAAAAAATAACAATATTAAAATCTGAGTTTGCATGTAAGCCAAGCATTTCCGCTGCAGAAAGGTAGATACATAATTTATTTATTTTTTTTAATTAATTTACATATGAACTTTATCTATATCTATAAAAATGATTTGGTATTTAATTGTAACGCTAAAACTTGAAAACGGCTGAACCAAATCAAATACTTCCTTAGGGGGGTTTGTTTGTTGTTACCCCGCGAAGGTTTAGTCGAAGAAAAAATTAAAAAATGTTAGGGGGCGTGGCACCTCCCATACAACCTTAATTTTTAAAGCTGATTATCTCTAAAACAGTTTAAGGTAGGGATCTGAAAATTGGTATAGAGGTAGGTGATATTAAAACCCTTCTCATTCAGAAAATTGAGGGTTATCAGAAAAGGGGGCATGGCACCTCCCATACAACCTTAATTGTTAAAGCTGATTATCTCTAAAACAGTTCAAGGTAGGGAACTGAAAATTGGTATAGAGGTAGGTGATATCAAAACCCTTCTCACTCAGAAAAGTGGGGGTTATCAGAAAAGGGGGCGTGGTACCTCCTATACAACCTTAATTTTTAAAGCTGATTATCTCTAAAACAGTTCAAGGTAGGGAGCTGAAAATTGGTATAGAGCTAAATGATATCAAAATCATTCCCACGCATAAAAGTGGGGGTTATCGGAAAAAGGGGCGTGGCACCTCCCATACAAACTTAATTTTTCATGCTGAATATCTCTAAAATTGTTTACGCTAGGGGCTTGGAAATTGGTGTGGAGATAAACGATAACAATTCCATGTTAAAGCAAAATAATAGGAGTTATACGAATAGGGGGCGTGGCACTTCCCAACAACACTTAATTTTTTAAGCTGAATATCTTTAAAAGGATTTAAGTCAGGGACCTGGAAATTGGTACAGAGCTATATATCAAAACAATTTTTGCGCATAGAAGTGTAGGTTATCGGAAACGGGGGCGTGGCACCTCCCATACAAACTGAATTTTTCAAGCTGAATATCGTTAAAAGCGTTTACGGTTGGGACCTGAAAATTGATCAGGAGATTAACGATATCAATAGCGTGCTTATGAAAAAAACAGTAGTTTTGGGAAAAGGGGGCGTGGCACCTCCGATGCGTTCTTAATTTTTAAGGCTAAATATCCTTAAAAGCGTTCATGGCATGTACATAGAAATCACTATGCAGATATACGATATCAATACCATGTTCACCAAAAAAAAAAAGATTTATCGAAAAATGGGGCATTGCACCTCCCATACGCACTAAACTTTTGAGGCTGAATATATCTAAAAGGGTTGGAGGAGGGGCCTGAAAACCATTATGGAGGTATACTATATCAATCCTCTTACTTACTTAGTGAAAATAGCCAATACTCAGTGAAAATAAATTTCCGGAACAGAAAACTAAAAATGTTGTGTATCGTGCAGCCTTAAGCTGAATACTAAAATTATATATTTTTGAAGTTGTATACGCAATGAAGTAGTGAAAAATCGTTAATTTTCTATTAAAAATAATACCGGTGTAATAACAATTTTTGAAATGAAATTAATAAAAAAATCTATTTTGGGCAGAACGAAGTTTGCCGGGTCAGCTAGTTTTGATATACATATGAAGTATATAACAGTACACATTTACATATCTAACGCATGTGTAGCAAAGAACTATACCGAATACGTACCGAATGTGAATCGCATATGTACCAAATATGAACTCGATTTTACATTTTTTCTATTAAAATTTCAGTATCTCTATGAACCCAATTTATTCATAAATTAGCAAAAAGATTTTTAAAAAATCAGTTGCGTATTTGTACCGGATTCTACCTGTAGAATATTTACTACGTATGTATGTTTACGTTTTCCATAAAATGTTACACGTCAAGCAAAACTTGCCAAATTTCAAGCTATAAGTCCAATGCACTCTGTTTCGTAAAAATAATAATAAAAAATAAAAATTTGTACGGTAAACATACCGAAAATGTACCGAATATGTACCGAGTGTGAGTCTCATATGTATGTGAGTAACTGAACTCGATCTTACATTTTTCTATTGAAATTTCAATCTATGAGCACAATTTACTTATTAATTGGTACAAAATTTGTAATTAAACAGTTCTGGATTTGTGCCGCATTTTACATGTACATATGTAGATTTCCATAAGATTTTACTTGTCAAGCAAAACTTACAAATTTAACACTATAAACCATACAGTAAACATACCGAAAATACACCGAAATTATATCGATTATGTAACGAAAATATACCCAATATGTACCGGAAATATGTGGAATATGTACCGGAAATATACCGAATATGTACCGAAATTATATCGATTATGTACCGAAAATATACCGAGTATGTACCGAAATTATATCGATTATGTACCGGAAATATATCGAATATGTACTGAGTATGTACCTAAATGTACCGAAAATATACCGAATATGTGCCGAAATTATATCGATTATGTACCGGAAATATACCGAATATTTACCGGAAATATACCGAATATGTATCGGAAATATATCGAATATTTACCGAAATTATATCGATTATGTACCGAAAATATACCCAATATATACCGAGTATGTACCGAAATTATTCCGGTTATGTACTGAAATTATATTGATTATGTACCGGAAATATACCGAATATGTACCGAAATTATATCGAGTATGAACCGAAAATGTACCGAATATATACCGAGTATGTACGGAATTTATTCTTATTATGTACCGAAATTATATCGATTATGTATCGGAAATATACCGAATATGTACCGATTATGTACCGTAAATGCACCGAAAATATACTGAATATGTACCGTAAATGTACCTAATATGTACCGAAAATTCTATAAATCATATTTAATAACTTTTCTACCTATAGCGATGTCTTGCCACTTAATTTGCCTGCAATTCAATACAAAATTTTCAACCAATTGGCACATAATCCATTAAAGTTTAAACTAAATGTTTGTGCGCTTATTTTTATTTCGAAATATTTAACCCTAACTACAAAGCTATTATTCGCTCAGTAAAAAAAATACATGAATTATTCAAGAATTGCGAACAACTGATGACGGAAAAGCGGCTGTTACTACTTACTTACTTAAATGGCATTTATAAATTATAGCTTTTAAATCAAAGTACCTACCCTGCAAAAAAATGTGCGATTAATACCGAAAGATAGTTGTCCCGGATTGATCTCTTTCGAGACTAATTGTAGACCAATTGTTCCCGAACGGGTATAAATGTAGACTAATTGTTGACCAATTGTTCCCTAACGGGTATAAATGTAAATTAATCGCTTTTATCCCGAACGGATATAAATGTAGATTAATCGCTTTCATTCCGAACGGGTACAAATCTAGATTCCTTAAATGTAGAAATTTTACAAAAATATGAATGTATTTAAAAAATTGTAGAACAACCGGTAAAACAAATTGAACACCCTTTCTTTTAATAACAATGATGAATAATAATTTTAACAAAATTTTGCCTAAAATATTCTATGAAAAAATCCTCAAAACTTACAATTTTTTTTATTTATTTATTACGATTTTTTTTCAAAACTAAAACATTATATAATCTTTATTTAAATATGCATGAACATTTACAATTTTTTAAAGATTGCTATTAAAAATTGTCTTGGCGAACAACGTGGAAAAGTCTACATTTGTCTTGGCGAACAACGTGGAAAAGTCTACATTTGTACCCGTTCGTGCTGGAAGCGATTGATCTACATTTGTACCCGTTGGGGATGAAAGCGATTAATCTACATTTGTACCCGTTGGGGATGAAAGCGATTAATCTACATTGGTACCCGTTCGGGTATACAAGTTGAACAATTAGTCTCTTCATAGGACATGCTCGAACAAATGCGATCAATTCACTCCATATAAAGGGATGTAAAATTGTATTAGTCGCATGCTCCCTTGCGATTGAGCCCGGACACGTCCCGGATTAATCGCATTTTTTGCAGGGTAGGTACACACATGAATACATACACATACATATGTACATATATAGAGAGAAATTCCCACACATACACATATACATACACTTTTGCATTAATTTCCACTAAATTGACAAACACACTGCTATTCCGAGCGTTACCGGAAAATTACTTTACTGGTAATTTTTGTTGCTGAAAATTGTTACCATCTTTTCATTTGGTATTCTGGCACAAATGGTAACGCTGTCAAAGCATTTCCATACGAACGGAATTGAATCGGGCTGAAAATGGTAACAAAATATTACCACGTATTGCGGTGGTAACTTAATTTTCTGCTGCCAGAATACGAAAAGAGTGTTTAAAGTACCAGATTCTTTATTTCACCAGTAAAGTAAATTATGTTACCACACCGGAATAAGGCCGACAAACAAAAAATTTACTCCATCTTTTTTAGGGCAGCTTGAACTGACAAACCGAGGCATGTCCTTGAAGCACACTAATAACTTGTCCTTACTGTGTGCGTGTATGTGTTTGTGTATGAAAGTCCTTAAATATGTTTGCGTATAATCTAAATTGCCAAAAGTAAAGTGTTAAAGTGAAAAACGAGTTATTTACAAACTGTTAACTACGTTGCTCGACAGCAAAAAAAAAAAAACACAGCAACAGATTGCACTATCCAACCGTTCGTCTGTCTGTCCGTCCACAGAATGCTCCACAACCAACAAAACATTTCAAAAGTACATACAAACATATTTGGGTCGTTCTCCACGCACTCATAAACAACTGAACCCTTTTACGCCCTCACGTGTTTATACAAAAAAAAAACATCAAAATAAAACTACAACAAGAACAACACCTATAACACCATTAACAATTGCGCAGCCTTTCTTCGGCCGTATGTAAGACACCCCCCCCCCCTTCTTCTGCTCTAGTATTTCACACGCCGCCTAAGCAGCAGTGCTTATATGAGATTTTCAATTTTTTATGCGATTTCAATTTCACTTGTCGTTGATTCCACAACCAAAAGCAGAAGTAAAATAAACGACCTGTTTTTGGATTTCGTGCGCCCGAAGTCAAAACAGAGATTTTCCAAATCTAATGCCGACATACAGAACAACTGAATGAATGATATACCAACAACACCACCAGCATATTTCATTAACTCGACTGGAACGAAGAAAAAAGGGGCCAAATCCAGCGAAAAGCAGGAAGAGTGGCATTCTACACGCACCATAAGTACAACCCGCACAATCCGCACCACCCTGTGCGGCACAACACCGCCCTTTGCCGCTCGGCATGCCAAAGCCCAACAACTGCGCTGCCCCGGCTTGTATGTGTCAATAAAAAGCTTAATTGTTGTTGTTACTGTAAATATTTTTTTATTGTAGTTGTTGTTATTGGCGTCCAATAAAAAACGCTTTAGCCCTTCATTTATAACGCAAGAAAGGGCACGGCAGTAACATACCCTGTAGGGAAAATCTCTAGTTCTGAACTAGGTCGCTTCTAGTGCATTTTTCGCCACTACTAGTGCGAGCTAAATCTCTTTTGCATGTTATCAACTGGCGAATTTAACACGGCAATGTCCTAGGCGGTGTCAATTGTCACTCTCTGCACTACATTTTCGATAGTTCCGAACTAGTACTAAATTCTACAGTTCGTTTATTGGCACAATTTCGATAGTTCTGAACTAGCTACAAGTACCTACAAATTCTACAGTTTTACATCTGCCACTTAAGTGCAGCCTTTGACACACTTCATGCAAGTGGCGCGATGGCCGACTGGCTAACGCATGTGCCTTTCAATCTGAGGGGCGCGGGTTCGAATCCTGTCGGTGTCAAGGTGGATCATATTTTTTTTTATTTTTTTTTAACTAATATTTTTTTACTTATTTATGTAATAAAAAATTGCAATAATATTTAAAAAGTAATAAAATAAAAAAAAATTAAAAATAAGCCTGAGGGATCGGAAAAGCCTATTTACTTACTTACTTAATTGGCACGTAACCGTTTAGACGATTTTGACCGAATCCAACAAAGCATAATTAGGAGAACATTTAATTTCTACAAACTGCATAAAGAAAACTCTTTATATAAAATGCTTCACTAAACATCTGAGAATTGCAGAAATATACAAAGCCGACGGCAATTGAACGAACGAGAAATTTTCATAGAATTTTGTAACTTCGAAATTGCATACAAATCAAAGTTTGTTTTATAATGGTCACTCAATTCACTCCTTCTGAACTGGTGAGGGTCTAACTACAATTGATCTAGTTCCCTTTTGACACCTTTTCGCTAGTTCGGAACTAGAAATTTTGCTCACTAGTTATTGAGTTCCCTGCAGGGATATGTATGTGTAAGTATGTGTGTATGTGTGTGTGTATAAGTGTGGTGTATTTGCGATAAATGGGCCAAAAAAGCAGGCAGTTAATGTTGTCGCAACAACATTTGGCAAAAACATTTATGAAGATTGAAAGGGTTGTTGTTCGATCTCTTTACAAAAAAAAAGAAAAATAAAAAACACGTAAAAAAGACCATTCGACCCCAAAAAAAAAAAGGAAAACGAAAAAAAAGAATTGAAAAGGGGTGCATATTTACATTAATCTATTTGTACTAGCACTTGTATTGGCATGATAAAAAATGAAGTAAAAGAATTACAGAGATTCTCTGAGGAAATCTAGCAGCACCATCCCACAGAATGAACTGACCCCCGAATAGCGCGTGGCGCTTTTTTGACGTATAACAACTCTTTAGTGGCTCAAGTAAATGATCTCTGGTGTAATACGCACACATGCATTCAAACTTACAAACATCTTAGCCAAACATATGGTCCTCGGGTGCTAAATAATATACATACATACCTACATATATTTCTCAAGATGTTTCCTTTTTTTATATATAAAATATGTATATGCATTGGTGGTTGAGCGGCTTGGCAGGAGGGGCATAGAGTGCAACATCTTGTTTTCTCTGTCGATTATTGAAATTTGACAATCTCGCCTTTTTTTATGCACATAAATTTTTCATTGCCATCATCCTTAGTTTGTGATTTAGTTGTTGTGGCACAATTTACCACACATTTGCGCTGTAAACACATGTTTTCCATGGCACATATCGCCGCTTAAACCTCATAGCCGCCTAAGTGAAACTTTCATAACCGCCTAAACGACACTCGTGCCAAAAATTAGAATTGAATTCCACATGCCCTGCTCTATGACTTCAGCGCTGAAAGCGATAGAAGACTCTCTCTCTCTCTCTCTCTCTCTCTCTGGTTTAGGTGTAGAGGACGTTATAATAAGATGGATGCAGTCTGCACTGCGCTACAGAACTATAAGCGCGGTGCTTGCAAGTGTGATAAAGACAAATCCGGGGAGAGGAACTCTTCAGCGTGCAGTTCTAAATCGCCCTTGCTATGGCTTTGCGTCATAAACGGAATATTGCGCCAACTCAACGTGAATGGAGTCAACGTAGGGGCTTATGTGGAAGAGTGGTACTGGTTTCTGTGGTCTGTGCCTGAACGTGATCTGCGAAATAATGCAAGGGGCACTGGGCAGACTAACCGAATGAGCATCCGGTCCCAGCATTGACCCCTCAAAAACAGAGCTAATGCTTTTTACCACTAGGATCAAAATTACTAATTTAATTTTTGCAATTTTCAATGGTCGAGCACTAAGTCTTTCCGACAGAGCAAAATATCTAGGAGTTTTGCTGACACCTAAGTTAATTTTGAGGCTAAATACAGAAAATATAGCTAGAAAGACTTACGTTACCTTGCATGCCTGCAAAGGAATGCTAGGCAAAAAGTGGGGTCTGAGGCCAGAACTCACGGCATGGATATACAAAGTAAGTATTCGACAGATCCTAACATATGGTTGACTGATGTGGTGGAGAGCAACCGAGGTGGGCTATATGGCTGATATGCTGAGGAATGTACAAAGAGCTGCTTGTGTTTCCATTGCAGAGGCGATTAGATCATGGCCCACGGAGGCTCGGAATGTGATTCCCAATATTTCGTCCATTGAACTTTTGTCAAGGAAAAGGCATTTCAGGGTGTCTTAAGATTGTGGAAATTGGGAGTTTGGAAGGAGCGCATATACGGGCACGGTCGTATTCTATTTCAAGAGACTGACTCTGATAACAACAACAAAACAGATTATATCTGTCCTATAAAGGCCTTCGATACAAACTATGAGATTATCTTTCCATCTAGGAAGAACTGGAGAGATGGTAACCTCGCTCAGAGATTTCACCGACGGGTCCCATATGGCAGACGGAGTGGAAGCGGGTATTTTCGCAACTTAGCGAGACACTTCCCTATCAATCAGGACTCCCGGACACGGCGAGAATTTTTCAATCCGAAGTTTTTGCCATACAGAAAGTCTGCTAGGCTCAAATTGTAGCAGAAGGTGCCGGTCTAAGAAACAGGATAGGAATTTTCTCGGATAGTGAGGCGGCTCTAGGATCTTTGGCGATATCATCACGCTTGTTCAGGCGTGGGCTTAGCAAGTGAACATAGCGTATCTCTGATTTGGGTGCCGGGGTACCGCGACATCCGGGGAAACGAAATGGTGCCGGTCTAAAAAAACATGATAGGCGTGGGCTTAGCAAGTGAACATAGCGTATCTCTGATTTGGGTGCGAGCGTACCGTTACATCCGGGGAAACGAAATGGTTGATGAGCTAACGCGCCAAGGTTCGGCTCTTGATATAGCAGTGGCGGAGGAGGTTCTTTTGCCCTTGGGTTTCATCAAGGGCCAAATCTCTCAGCACGGTTGCGGAACTGCAACTCAGCCATGTTAAAGACGGACAGAAGGGAAATTCTCCGTTTAACTGCGGGACATTGGACTATTGGTATTTCAAGTAAACAGGCAAGTACATAATTGCATTTATGAAATGTGCGCTAAATACATACCTAACCTAACAGGAACAATGGCTTGTGTTGTTGCTGCTCCATCATTCGCATTACTCATTACCAACGCTGCAGTTTTAATCGTCACAGCCGCCTCAAACTCAGTTTTCTCATCTCGTTTGTGATGCATTTGAAGGAATTCCTGTTTGACGTGAATTAGCGGCTGATAAGATTGTTGCATTGCTGGCGACGTTTGTGACGGTGGCGGCGGCGGTCGTAACGACATTTGAGGTGTTGATGGTGGTGGTGGCGACGCTGTCAACGTCATCATCAACACTTCGTCAACACTAATTGATGATTCATTGTCGTTTTGCTGACGCGTAGGCGTATAATAAGCATTTAAGTGTGCTGTTGAAGATGGAGGAGAAGTAACAGCAGCTGGAGTAGGAACTGGAGGAGGAGACGGAGTAGTAGGTGGAAGACCAACAGCAGCTGGAGTAGTAGGTGGAGCAGCAATGGAAGCAGAGGTGTTGACTATTGTGTCCGTGTCTGTAGCTGCACCTGTAACAACAACGCACGGCGGCTTAGCGTTACCGGCGTCGATCGAGTGAAGCTGTGAGTTAAAATGAGCAAAGTTGCCCAAGTCATAACAATTAACACGGACTCCTCTAATGTCGCCTCTAGCGCTGTTTTGGTTTTTTATTTTGTTGGCATTTGTTGTTGTTTTGTTGTCATTTTCTGCACCAACGTCATCGTTATCGTGGTTCTGGTCGTGGTCGCCGTCGTCTGGTATTTCATTCTCGCCGTATTTTTCAATGTCGTTAGTATCACTTATGCCATGCCGTTGGCTATTGCCATTCAAATGTCGTTGCGGTTGGTGTTGATTTGATGAAGTGTCGGACACGCCGCCAACAACATTAACAACAACAACAACAACAGCAACAGCATCCACGCCACATAACGTGTTGGATGTTGTGAGTGGCTCAGCTATAGTTAGAGTAACTTTGGCGGCTTCACTCTCGGTCGTTTTGGTCTTAGTGCTAGTCACGGCCGCAGTGCTTGCTGCTTCAGCCTCTGTCTCCTCATCTGTCTCAGTCTCAACCTCTGCACTATGGTCTGGCGAACTACATTTTCTGGCCAAAATTGAAAACTTGCAATTCCACAATTGTTGATTAAATCTGTTAGTAAACATTGGAAAAATACGTAAACAAGGTTTTTTATTTGCAAATGTCAGTTAAATATTATTCTATGAAAGGCCAATGTTCAATGTTTTTTATTGCGGTTTAAAACCTATACTCTTGGTGTGATTTAGTTGCCTTTTTGAATCCTTATAAAGTGAAAATTAAAAAGTATTTAAAATATTTATATTATGGATATTAATGACCATCACTGAGAGAAAAAAAATATATGGAGGGGTCAAAGAAATTGTTTACCTATTTTGAACACTACTTTCTTTGTTTTGAGTAAATTTTCCTTAAAACATGTTAAAAGGTTTATAAAATATTGTTGTTACATGCGTTACCAAGGTTTCTTATACCTGTTTTGAAAAAATTCATACATTAAAATAATGAAAAATTCTTTAAGCGCCATTCCATTCCCAACTTTCCTTGTTTTGAAGACTTCATTTCTTTAATTTTGAGAAATTAAATTCCCATACAAATCCCCATGGCAACGAATTTGTTTGAATGTTTTTTATGTTTTTTCCACATTTTTGAGAAAATTTACACAAAACAAAGAAAATTTTGTATTGGGACGCGTGTTCAAAATAAGGAAAATTATGTCTTTGATCGAGAGAAATTTTTTTTTGAGTGATGGTAAGTATTTTAATTGTTAATAGTGAAACATACGACACAAAGTTTGGTGATAAGAAAAAAATGTAAAAAGTGTCATAACCTCAAAATAATTATTTTTTACTTTTTACAATTATATTAAATTATATAACTAAAAATGTTTGAAAGTGTCCAACAAACAAATATCGCCCCGAACTACAATGATATATGGTGCAGACGACACCGCAATAATATTTTGCAAAGAGGTACAAAGTTCTTAGAAATTTCGTTTTTTTGCAGGCAACTTACACTTCAGGAATTGTGATCTAATGGAAATTTGGCTGGATGGGAATAGCAAACAAGAAAAAAATGAGCTAATTTTTAATTTTGTTGTTAACAAAAGTGGAGAATCGAATATCTCTGATACACGTAAGCACAAAAAATATTTGGAAAACAAAATTAGATTATTTTGCGCTAACGTTAATGTAAAATGACAGAAGTCGAGAAAATCAATTGGAATTTTCAAAACTCAAAATAAGAGCTGGCTTCAAAACGATATAATATTCGAAAAGGACGAACGAAATAGCTAAAGCTACGAAAATTATTCGGTGGAAGTAGAATATGCGGCCAGAAGTCTTCAACTCGTGGGCGTCGTCCATTGCAATTTTCAGAAATGTCTGATCGCACTAAACGAAGAGAGGTGGCGGAGCCTTCAGAGTTAATATTTGTATTAATATTAATAAAATCTTTCTGGCAGTTTTCTTCTTTCTATAAAAACTATATAAATGCGAAAACAGTAACATATGTATGTATATCGAGCCATAGCCGCCGAATTGACGTAACCATCATATACAATTTTTTAGAGGAGAGCGTTTTCTTTTGCAAATATCTACGTAAGTGAGCAACGCATTCCAGTGAAATTTTTCATGATGATTTAATCCACTTTTGGTATATAATGCAGCAAAACTTCATTGAAATGTGTGGCTTATTTGTGTAGATATCTACAAAGGAAACCGTTCTCCTCTAAAAATTTGTACATGCTGGTTACGTCAATCCGGCGGTTATGGCTCGATATATATAAACTTATAATATAAAAAAAAAACTTCACATATATAAAATTTGGCCGCCATATTTGATCCACCATTTTGAATTTAAAAAATGTGTCATCAGATTCGAAATCCGCAATTGCGAAAACCCCTTTTTTTATATAAAATTAAGTTAAAAATATAAAAATTACAAAAATTGGTCGCCATATTGGATCCGCCGTTTTGAATTTCAGTAGCCTGATATCAGATTTGAAATCAGCAACCGCGAAAACTCCCAAGTACCAAGTTTCCGATCAATCTGATTACTGCTTGAATTTTGGCCATAAAATACTAGTCGCCAGACCATAGTGCTCTGTCTCCTCGTCTGTCCCAACTTTAGCCTCAGTATCAGTGGCGGCTTCAGCTTCAGCGCTAACTTCGAGTGCGTTAGACCAGCTGCTGATAACTCGTTTGTCATTATCGTTGTTGTGGTTGTTCTTGCTAGCGTTTGAGTTTTTATTGCTGTTGCCGCTGTTGTTATTGTTGTTGTTGTTATTGTTGTAGTTGTTATTGTTATTTTTGCTGTAATAGTTAGAGTAGTTGCGAACTTGTTTTGCTTCTCCATTAACTCGCTGTGTTCTTGCATTGTTGTCTGCCGCCATCCACACTTTATCCGCCTCGTCTGCGCTCGCCGTTGTTCTGTCCGCAACTTTATTGCTTGCTTTGGTAATTTCATTTACAACAACATAATAATTACTGTTAGCTGCAACGCCATCTGTCGCTGAGTTATGATGATGTGGCGATGAGTTAACGCCATCGTCATCGGCATCGCCATCGCCATCGGCATCGCCAACACTAATTTGGCCATTAGCACCTGTTACGGTGGCGGTGGTTGCTGTTGCTGTTGCGCACTTTATCACTGTGGCTACATATTTTGCTATTTTTGTTGCTGTTGTTTTTCCTAAAATGACTTTATTTGACGGCGCTTTACTTCTTTTGGCAGCAATATTTTTGTGATTTGTTGTCGCACTCGGCATAGTCGTCGCAGCCATCATTTGGGCCATCATTTGAGATTGAGTTGACGATGATGTTGAGTTCACCACCCCCGTTCCAAACTCGTCACTGTCATGCATTGCTGTTAGCGGTAACGTACGCTCTGTGCCAGCAGCTCTTGCCAAAAGTAGAGGCATTGGAATTCTGTCTTACCTTTCTGCGAGTATTTTTTCACCACTTCCTAATCCTTCGATTTGCTCACTAGCTTACTTTTGCTATTTGACACTGCCCATACATAGGTAGATTTTCAAGTTTTATGCGGCCAAAAATATTTTATTGTCTACATCTATTCCAAATTGATTGTTTAATGCAAAATTTTAATAATTTGTGTTGAAAGTCGATTTTATTGAAAAATCTATACAGTGACTCCAAAAAAAAATCATATGCCAGAGTTTTTAAATTTATTTCTGTCGAAAATATTACTTTCTTATTTTCGTTTAAAAATATAAACAATTTTTCAATAAAAATCGTTTTAAGCAGGATTTCTAAGCTTATAGAAAAAATCCGAAAAATCATAGAAATTTCTAAAAGTGGGTTAAAAATTTCAAGGCGCGGCCAGAATTTATAGAAGATTTTTAGGAGATTTCTAAGTGTACTGTTATGTGTAGCCAACCAATTTTAGTGCAAAAAGTGCAATTCTCAATGCTGTAAAAAATTCCTTCGTTTTTAGAAATTTTTTTCTGTAGGGTGCTTGCCATATACATATGTATGTGATACCTTTCCAATTAAAATTTCCGAAAGGCCAATGAAAATTTTCAAAAAGTTCAATGTTGCATATTATTATATTAAAATTGAATGAGCTGCAAAATTGCATAATCAAAAATCTTCTAAAAAAATGTAGCTTTAGAATTCTTAGCCCCTTTTTATGATAAGTATTTCCTTGACTTTGAAAAATTGGAAATACTAAAAATACTGCCTAAAAAGTTGACAATAATCGCTGATAAATATATCGGTTACTTTCGAGCATAACCTACATTAACCCCAAGATATGCGTTAGAAATATAAACATTAAAATCAAATATAAAACACAAAAAATAAAATTATTGTAGGTACGTATGAAAAACCCTGTATCTAGTAGTGAAGTGCGGCTTTGTGCGACGTAATTTTTTGCCGGAAAAATACTAATTGTACTAGATATCATGTCCGAGGGTTAATTTGACTGAGTCTGACAGAGTCTGACAAACTCAATTTTGAACACGAAAAAGAGTAATAATTTTTTTTTAAATATTCCAACTTTAAAAGCTTAAAACTATAAACTTAGAATTATTGGAAATCAAGGATATTATTGAAAAGTGTTAATAATTACTTGAAGATTTAGGATCCATCACGATTACTTAACCTTACGTGCATGGTATTCGGAAGTATGATCACATATCGTCTTGGCGAACATCGTTACTAGGATGTGATATATTTGATTATTTTAAGGCCAGAAATTGTATTTTCTTATACAAGCTAATGAGTACGAAAACACCGTCTTATCTCTATCAAAAATTAACTTTTCCAAAATCAGTGCGTTCCTGTAATTTAATTGTGCCGTGTTTTAACTATAATAACTCTACACGACTGTTTTTCATCAATGCTATAAGAGTTTGGAATCTTATCCCTGTTAGCATTAGGAGCGGATTGAACTTAGGTAACTTCAAGAAAGTGTTATATAACTATTTCTCTACAAATAAATAAACAAATAATTTAGTGAACCAATTAATTTTAATGTTTTATTGTTAGTTTTTAAGTTGGAATTTTTATATTTAGACTGTACATGCAATGTAATATGATCTCCATATAAGTATGTGTTGTACTATTAAAGATTCAATCTTGCTGTACTAATTTTGTCAAACCAATAAATACAAATACAAATAATAAAATTACCAGAGATTTTTATGTACGAGGTTTACCAATACCCACCCGGGTGACCCATATACATTTTTTAGCATTCAGGGTGCCTTCGCGTGCTTTAGCTTTTTATTGCCCAAACATATTTATCACTATTGTAAAACGTAAGCCTGTGAATGATTAAAAATATTTAATTTAACTATATTTGGTGAAATTAAGCCAACAAAAACAACAAACACCCCGTAATGGGTGTATATAAAGTAAAAAATTCAAAATTTTGTATCCTAAGTAAAAGGTGGAGTGAATAATACGATTACGACACATTAATTATCTACTTGAATTTGGCGTTGAAGCATTCAAATCCAAAATACCATTATTCAAAAAAAAAAAAAACGATCAAAACAAGGCGAGCGAGTTTTGAAGGACTTTGTTGACCCGTAAAAGGATTCCTGTAGTAATATCGCCATATATACTTTTTTACTAAATTATCATTAGCCAAAGATTAGTGGGATGATGTTTACGGTGGGAAGAATAAACAAAAATAAAATATGTGTATGTGTGTATGTACATATTATATTCTAAATGAATTAAACCCGTCGGGAGCATGAGAGGAGAATTTCTCTGGCTTTGGCATTATCTTTTAATGCTCTAGATCAGGCATCGGAACTTTGGTCCATACAAGTAAATTAAAAACATCACACAAATTTTAACCAATGTAGCAGAAACCGGTCTGTGCTCCCCAACACAATATCTTTCACAATTTTGCCGACCCTGCTTCTAGAAATAGCAACACTTGCTGCATTTATAATATACGGAGGAAATCAACCAGGTAATATCAAGGTTCTTCAGTCACAGGCTTTCTCAGAAATCTCTGTTATATCTAAATTATGCTGAAGTCCATTAGGCGTAATATTACTGGAAGATTCTACATAAAATCAGCAATTGTACGTATCTTAGGAACTATTTGCTAGAAAGAAGGAATTTATCAATGTCCTTCCTTATCTATATATATAACGCCTGCACCGATTTTGATGATTGAGACAAATTCAGAATGTTCTCTGGCCAGAATAGGAGAATATCCAATAAAATTTCCGAAAAATAAAAAAAAAAAATTATTTTCCCATACATTTTGTTTATCTATATATATAAAAGGAAGTGGCGTTAGTACAAACGCCTATAACTCAAGAACGCCTGCACCGATTTGGATGATTCATGCAAATTCAGATTGTTCTCTGGCCAGAATAGGAGAATATCCAATAAAATTCCCGAAAAATGCACAAAAAAAATTATTTTCCTATACATTTTGAGATAGGGATAGGAATAGGGATAGGGATAGAGATAGAGATAGAGATAGAGATGGAGATGGAGATGGAGATGGAGATGGAGATGGAGATGGAGATGGAGATGGAGATGGAGATGGAGATGGAGATGGAGATAGAGATGGAGATGGAGATGGAGATGGAGATGGAGATGGAGATGGAGATGGAGATGGAGATGGAGATGGAGATGGAGATGGAGATGGAGATGGAGATGGAGATGGAGATGGAGATAGAGATAGAGACAGGGATAGGAGAAATTAGGTTTGTCGCGGTGAATATATGTATATCTCTTTTGTTCAGAGAATTGACAGTTTTATAGCTTTATAGGAATAAATTTTAGGCAGAACAACGTCTGCCGGGCCAGCTAGTTTCTAATAAAAAGGATAACCTTCCAGCAGGTTGATGAGAGTAAAGATGAAAGGAAAATGTAATAAGTGTTTTGATATGAAAATTAAACCAAACGCTAGTCAATGATGCATAAAATGCAATAAACCCATTTGCGATGAACGATGTATCAGCCAAACAAATTGTATAAATTGTTGTATAGATTCTTCGGCATTTCGCTTGCCTTGAAATAAATTTTTATTCTATAAATTTTCTATAAAATTTATAAAAACAATCATATAGTTAAACAATAAATTTATAAAGTTATAGCAACAAAAATATGTGCATATGCAGGTCTTTTCATAGAGAAGTGTACTGGGTCACCCAGGTGGGTATTGGTAAACCTAAGGTTAAATGGAATGCTTTAAATAATAAATATTCACGTTGAAACTAGCACTTAAAAATATGTAAAAAAAAATTAAAATATTAACTTTAGATATGCTAAGTTTCGACCATCTGGGAGCAAGTGCAGAGTATGGGGTCCGGAAAAAAGCGATTAATTACACTGGATCACAAAATGAAATTTGTTGTCTGTACTTTGGACGAGACTACCCTATATATATGTAAAATCGGTCGCTGAATCCGAAAATCGGGTTCATTTTTAATTCTATGAGAAGGTTTTTGAGATATCGGCAATTTACCGTTATTTGGCCAATAGCTCCACTTAATCCTGACTGTCTCTTTCCGAGCTTCACACAGAGGAGTAAAACCGAAGATGAAAACATTGGTTTTAAAGATATTGCCTGACAAAGTCAAGTTTTTCTTCAAAAAATCGTAAAAAATCGAAAAAATTCAAATTTAATCGTCAATATTTCAGAAACTATAAGAGCTAGAGAAAAATATTATAGGAGCCACGAAGAGGAAATTTAATTTTCTTTGGTTTGGTGTTACTTCAAGGAAGATAGCTCACTGCGTTAAAGAGACATTCAGGATAAAGTGGAGCCATCGGCCAATTAGCGGTAAATTGCCGATATCTCAAAAACCTTCCCATACACGGTAGGCAGGAAGCGACGATAGGTTGCATGAAAATGTCGAGAAAAAAGGAAAGTGGGGTTGTGTTATGTGATGTTTATAGATGGAACATCCGTTGAAATTAAAATCCGAGCTGCTCCTTTTTCAAGGATATCCACATTTTTTGTTTTTTTTGAAAGGATCAAATATTGAGAAAATCGAAAATTCGCCACCGTCCAAATTTTTCCGATTTCAATACATTATTTGGTCGCTAAGGGATACAAAAAAAGGTATTAAAAAGAAAAATGGACACCTGTAGTGGAAAAATCCAATGTGAACAGGACCTAAAGGATAACCACTGAAATATAAAATAACACAAAAAGTACCCACTTTAATTTGCGTATAACTCCTAAGATGTTAACTCTACGTGAAAATTCCTTATAATATGTTTCATTCAGAATAAATAAAGGAATATTTCTTTGATATACAATTTTGATGTACTTGCAGTGGTTAATGCACTTTGGTCCATCTAAAGTGAAAATTTCAAAAAAAGTACGTTTTTTCTATGGTGCTATTTTAAGTTCAAATATTTTTCTAGTTTATGTAAATATTTTAATCTAATGATCCAATTCTCATTCTTACATATCTATACGTTAATATTAAAAAGAATTAGAGCTGAAATACGCGCTAGCTGTGCACGGTGGGCGGTAAGCAACAATAGGTTGCATGAAAATATCGAAAAAACGATCGCCGGCTAAACACTTACGTAAAATGATATTCTAATATACTTCATAAACACACAGCAAGCGTGAATAAAATCTCCAACATTTTTTTTAAACGAAAATTAGTACCAGCACACAGCTAGGCACATATTCGTTGGGCCATCATTTTTACGATATTCCCATGCAACCTATTGTTGCTTCCCGCCCACCGTGCACAGCTAGCGCGTATCTCAGCTCTAACTCTTTTTAGTATTAACGTAGAGATATGTAGGAATGAGAGTTGGATCATTAGATTAAAATATTTACATAAACTAGAAAAATATTTGAACTTAAAATAGCACCATAAAAAAAACGTACTTTTATTGAAATTTTCACTTTAGATGGACCAAAGTGCCATAACCACTGCAGATACATCAAAATTGTATATCAAAGAAATATTCCTTTATTTATTCTGAATGAAACATATTATAAGGAATTTTCACGTAGAGTTAAAATGTTAGGAGTTATACGCAAATTAAAGTGGGTACTTTTTGTGTTATTTTATATTTCAGTGGTTATCCTTTAGGTCCTGTTCACATTGGATTTTTCCACTACAGGTGTCCTGTTTTCTTTTTAATACCTTTTTTTGTATCCCTTAGCGACCAAATAATGTATTGAAATCGGAAAAATTTGGACGGTGGCGAATATTCGATTTCCTCAATATTTGATCCTTTCAAAAAAAACAAAAAATGTGGATATCCTTGAAAAAGGAGCAGCTCGGATTTTAATTTCAACGGATGTTTCATCTATAAACATCACATAACACAACCCCACTTTCCTTTTTTCTCGACATTTTCATGCAACCTATCGTCGCTTCCTGCCTACCGTGCATAGAATTAAAAATGAACCCGATTTTCGGAATCAGCGACCGATTTTACATATAGATAGGATGGTCGCGTTCAGAGTATTTTTTGGCTGTAGAGCAGTGTTATTGGTCCCCAGTCTATTTCCAATATGTGGGTGTTTTTTTCTGTAATTGTAACAACATCACAAAATTCAATTTTGGCTGCATAAAACATGAAAATCTACCTATGTGCGCTGAGTCTTCATTTAGTTTTTAAAAGCGAAGCGTCGGCTATGTGTGCGCTAGGGATTTCAATTTTTCCGATTTTTACGATCCCGGGATTTTCGAGATTTGTTTTTATAATCCCGGGATCCGGGGATTTGTCCCGGGATTTGGACCTTAATTATTTTCCCACATTTTGGGATTGAAAAAAAGTAAATATATATTTCGAGGAACGCTATAACTTTAAAGTGCAAAGAAAAAATTGATTTTTATTGCCATCTTTATTATTTCATTAGTAACAAAATAAAATAGGAACGTAAAATCATGCGTATTATTTAATAATAAGAGTTACTTTAAAAAACGCAACCAACAAAGAAAATTACATACAAAACATTTGCCTTTACAGTTGGTACTTATAGGATATTAATAATAAAGCTTGTGATCATTTGATAATTTCCAATACAAATTTTTAGAATTTAATGACGTACTTCGTTTAAGCGAATATTTCCAAGCTTGCCGAAAAATACTGAAAATTAATACAACATTCGGAAAAAAATTAAAAATCGGATGCAGAAATTTTGAGATGAACTGCGTATTTTATTTTAGTACGTAATGTGAAATTCTCAAATAAAATTAAGCTTTTTCCTGGTTTTTACTAATTTTATTTTTGAAATTTTTTTTTGCATTTTCTTCCATTATTTACTTTTCTTGGGAGGAAATTGCAAAAACCTTTGAGAAATAAATGGCCAAAAATCAGGAAATAGAAATTATCAAATGAATTTCACCACAAGAATTCTAACGATTTAAAAAATACCTAACGTACGTTTCCTTACAACGCGTATTTCACAACAAAAAAAATTTAACTACACTAGTTTATAGCCAAAAAATATCTAAAAATTCAGGTATGGGGGGGATAGGTATGGGACTGCTGAGCTCAGAACTATTTTTTTTTTAATGTTTTGTATGGTTAGGTTTTTGAGATAACGGTAATTTGGTGTTTCTTTGGTTATCACTTCACTCAAAAATTATTTTCGGAAATCGCAAATGCGATAACCACAATTAAGCAGGCTAATTTTTAAAAGAATAAAACTTTCCTGAATTTTACAACTTCCTACAAAAACTTAATTTTTAAATCAGATTTTTTTCAAAAATCGCAAGTAGTTAATAACATTTTGATTTCGACCAGCTGTCACTCAGCGAGGTAATGTCCAATTACTACAAGTTGTACATCGACAATTTTAATTGTCTTTCGAACGAGGTACTGCACTGCTTGTGATTATTCCATTTGTGACTCCCGCGAAAATAATTTTTCAATGAAGTGACAACCAAAAAAACCTAACCATACAAAAAATTTAAAAAAAAAAAATAGTTCCGAGCTCAGCAGGCCCATATCTATTCTACCCCAAACCTGAATTTCTTGGTATTTTTTTTTTAATTATTTTTTATTAATTATCAAAAATATTAATCCTTACTTTGCTTTTTTTATTCTGGCAAAAATGTCAAACTTATTCTGCATTTTCTTCGGACTGTCAAGTTTTTTTATTCTCTTCCACAAAGATTCCACACATTTTTTAGGGCTGTTTGTTCTATAGACAAAATGTAAAACTGGCCCGACTAAGGGGCAACATTTTCTGTTCTTAGCACAAAAGGGTTGCATTATTTTTGTTTCATTTATCACATGAAAAATGCACCATTTTCATAGGGCACAGGGCACATGTTGATAATGCTGCCATGTAATAATGCAACATTTTCGTTCAGAATAGGAAACGCTATTAGTATACAGATCTGAGACCAATAAAAATTATATAAAATAGAATTTTTCATTGCTATGATAGGGGATTTTCTCTCTTTATTTTATCCCGAAAATCCCGGGCTAAAATTCTAGTAAGGATCTAAGGATTTCCGGAGAGTCAAAAAGGGCGGGATCCCGGGATTGGAATCCCTAGTGTGCGCCTTCGGCTTCGGACTGTCAAGGCGTTGCTCAACAGAAAGTACAACGTCAAAGCAACGATCGCATTGCTTTTCGTCAGCGCCGATCACTTTTGTTCGGTATTTTGATTTATGACTTTTGATTTATGACGCTTTGTGTAGCGTGCGCATTTGTCTGCGTCGTTGCGTGCGTTGGCTGTGCATCTTTGTCTGCCTCTGCTTTTGCTGCCGCGCTGTTGCTGCGTAACTGGACCCGTGTTGGGCGCGATCACTTTTAATGGCTTAACGGCTTAAGAGCTTAAAGCGCTTAAATTCTTGGCTTCTGTCGACACTTCAAACACATATAACGCGCTAATTTGTTGTGCGTTTTCATTTAACTGTTTTTTGTTGTTGTAGTTTGGCTTAGAAATATGACGTCGCGATCGCGCGTTTTAAGATTACGTTGTTGACCCAACGTAGACCCAGCGTTGGTGATTTGTTTCTTTGTAAATTTTATGTATTCACTTGTTATGCAGTTTTGCTGGAGGATCAAGATAAAAACAAAAACAAAAAAAAAAAAAAACAAGATAAGAAGTTTGCTGAGTAAGCGGAAAATTTGAGGGAAAGAAGAGAAGCGGCTTAAATAGACAAAGATCACAAAAGTCAATAGAGTCATGCATAAGCTTAAGTAGGTAGTAAGTATGTGGGCATTCCGATAATTTGCTTCAGCCTTCGTTCGGTTGCTGATAATGAAAGCTTAATGGTTCCAACAGTCATCAACGCCCGCACATACCCGTTTCAGCTGACACGATCTATCTTATGGGAGTTGCATGTAAACGAAATCTCACCGACGCTGACATAAACGCCCATAGCCGCCCGTATCGAAGAAATCAAACGAGTTTTGATTTTTCCCATAACAACGTGTCAGCTGATTGCTTTTGCTCAACGCGGTGTTGCCGTACGAACTTTTTTAGCCACTAAAACATTTGAACGGTATTTTTCATTGTATTGGCTACGTTCAGAAGGCGCAACCGTGGCGCAACAGTTGCGCAACTGTTGTGTTTTATCTTCTGAACGCAACGTTGAGTATTTCTGATCAACACAACATGTTGTGATTTTGGAGACTTTTTTCCATCATAAATTTTTTACGCTCACTTTACACAACATGTTGAGCTTACGATTTTGACATATGTACAAAAATATAAATAGTGTTTATGAATTTTGGAATGTAATAAAAATGTTTCAAAGCCGCGAAATTATTGGCAATTACGTTGGGCATAATTAAAATACTGATTTGTTTATTTAATGTATCAGCTCGTTCAGAAGGCGAAAATTGTATCACTTTCCGATTACTGATATCTACACAACAGTTGTGCTCCACCGTTGCGCCTTCTGAATGTACCCATTATTAAACGAAATCAATGCGAGTGTAAAATGTAATAGAATATATCTTTGTTCATAGGAAAAACCGCTTAAGTTTACTTAAGCAAAATATGAGTTATTAGATAATTGTTTAGCTCATTTATTGAAAATAATTATCATTTCTGTATATGTTATTAATTCACATGTAACCATTTTTAATGCCATTTTTTTAGTTTCAAATAAAATTAAAATCGATATTATCCAGTTATAACTTGTATGTTTTTCGGATCATAACTTTTCGCACAGGATGAAATAAAAAAGTTGCATAAATGATGTTATAGTTGAAAAATGTACATATTTGAATGAAATAATAGTTATTTTATATCCCTGCTACATAGGAAATGGATAGCGTATTTTTCAAATAAATGAGAAATTAGGAAATGAAAAGAAAAGAGTAATTTACGATAAATACAAGTAATTTTTATTTCAAAATTATCCCTTTTACCATTTTTGAACGGATCAACGGATAGCGGGCCAGCGGGTAGTGAACAACTGATATTTTCCGTCATAAAATCCACACAGGCAAACAAAATTGCGACGAAGGCAGATTTTAGAAAATTGTTTGTGTAAGCACGAAATAAAAAATGCTTATGGTTATTCCTTTATTTATTGCCAAAAAAGTGTATTTTCTTTTACTTATTTTTCACTGTTCAACAAGAAAATTACAAAATGCATCAGAAATGCAACTCCTGAGGAGGGACAGGACCACACCACTCAAAAAACTGTTTTTACCCCGCCGTCTTTTGTTAACAATTTTTTATTGCGTTAAAAAATTAAGTCCCGCTTCGAATTCGTGTTCATGTGATCAAAACGCGTCGATTGACACCCCAGTTCTTGAAAATTTACCAATTTTCACCATGTCACCTTTTATTAAAAATTTTCGCCTACGTCTTTTTTTCTGAAAGAAAACAATACATTTAAAAATTTAAATCGAGAATAAATATCGGTACTAAGTTTGGGTATTTCATGCGAAATTTTTGTCTTCCCATTATTTCAAATACGGCAACACTCACACGGCTGTTCAAGATAGAAAACAGCTGATTTTTGTGTTGTCATGCGGGCATGAAATTCGTTCAACTCGTTATGTTTACGGGTACTCGATTCGTTCGGTCGACTCGTTGATGACTGTCGGCACCCTAATTTGTTAAATGTTGCAGGCAGCGCTTTTTTTGTATTTTTAGATGTTTCTTTGGTCAGGTAAATTGTACAATTTGTTTAACGCATAGCTTTCGAGATAATAGAGATATAATCATAATTGTTGTATGTAATTGGTGTTAAAGGTTGGATTTTTGAATTTTTTTAACTTAATTTGCTGCAGCTACCGTTTTTCACTTATTTTTATTTCATTCTTTTGCTGTTAGGCGCCTTTTAAATAACAACAACTTAGTCATGCCTAGTGGCAGATTAAACCGAAGCTTTTATATTTTTAATTTCACTTCTTCTATGGCAAACAAATTCGTCTGTCTCTTTACGCAACTATTTTCGAAATAATAAGATGTTAATTTTCTGATACTGTACTCTGAAAAAAAAACGTTGTAAATCTAAAGACTTTCGCTGTTAAATCAACTACTTTCCGCACTTGAAATGTGCCCAACAACGCTCCGTTGTTGTTTCAAAGGTGCGAGCGTTGTTGATTTAAGTCAATAACGGAGATTGTTGGAAAAAATTTTCAAAAATAAATTTATGCTTGCATTTTACTCTTCATCTTCTCTCCGCCCGCGTCCCAACTGCAAATATGTAGCCTCCGCTTGTTCTCCTCTTCTTCTCTCCTTCTTATCATTCACTGGTTGCTATCTTTATTTTTTATTATGCTTTTTCTTCTCTATTTTATATTCTCCTCCGGATTCGAACCATGACATCAACCTGAAATTCTATCCAATCATCACATAGTGGAACATTCAACATTATATTGAATTGTAGTAACCTATTTATACTTCCATTTCCTAAAAAGGAATCCATGAATTATTTGAATCATTGTAAAAACAAAATTTAAAAAAATTTGTTCTCATTAGTTTTGTTTACAACGGAAACTGTTGGGTCAAATACTTTTGCCTTTAAATCAACAACGGGGAGAAAATTGTTGCTAAAAATAAACTTTTGTTTGGATTTTTCTCTTCATCTTCTCTCCATCATTATTTTTTATACCTTTCATGAGAATGAAATGGTATTATAACTTTGTGCCAAAAAATTTTTTGTCGAAAGTACCAGAAGGAAGCGTGGGGGACCCACCAAAATATATACCGATATGGTCAGAATCACGAGCTGAGTCGATTAAGCCATGTCCGTCTGTCCGTCTGTCCGTCCGTCCGTCTGTGTGAACGCAAACTAGTCCCTCAGTTTTTGAGATATCTGAATGAAATTCGGAATACAGGTATGTTGTTATATGCAGCTGATCATTTGTCGGAACCGGCCGAATCGGACCACTATAACATATAGAAAACAACCGATTATTCAGATATACATGAAATTTTTTGATGTAATTTGTGCATAACTTCCCCATTTATACAGCTAAGGACATGAAACTTTGAAATAGACGTGCCCATTTTGGCCCAAACAAGGTTACCGAAAATTGTCAAGATCGGACCACTATAACATATAGTTCCACAACATCCGATTATTCAGATATACACATTTTGGTGTATAACTCCTCCATTTTAACAGCTAATGGCCTGAAATTTTGAAGTATTTGTACCCATATGGACCCAAACGAGATTGCCGAAAATTGTTAAGATCGGACCACTATAACCTATAGCTCCCCTACAACCGATTGTTCAGATATACACATTTTGGTGTATAACTCCTCCATTTTAACAGCTAACGGCGTGGAATTTTGAAGTACTTGTACCCATATGGGCCCAAACAGGGTTACTGAAAATTGTCAAGATCGGACCACTATAACATATAGCTACCCTACAACCGATTGTTCAGATATGGACATTTTGGTGTATAACTCCTCCATTTTAACAGCTAACGGTGTAAAATTTTGAAGCATTTGTACCCATATTGGCCCAAACGGGATTACCGAAAATTGTCAAGATCGGACCACTATAACATATAGCTCCCATACATCCGATTGTTCAGATATGGACATTTTGGTGTGTATCTCCTCCATTTAAATAGCCAAGACACCATTTTTTCTAATAAATCTTTCCATAAATGAACCCACAGAATTAAAATTATAAATTAAACTTAATCCGGCTATGTACATACATAGGTAACTTTTCATTTCCCCACTCATGAAAGGTATGAGGTCTTCGGTACGGCCGAAGACAGCCGCGCTTTTACTTGTTTTTTGTTGGTTTTCTCACAAAAAAATATTTTCTCACAAAAAATTGTTTAAAAGCAAGCAAGTTGTTGAAACAACAACGCCCGTTTTTGAATAAATTGTTGGATCAAAAACTTTGCTGTAAAAACAAGTACTTTTGCTGTTGAATCAAAGACGGAGATTCAACAGCCGAAAGTTGTTGGTTTAACTACGGGAATTTTTTTCAGAGTAGAGATTTTTTTTTAACCAACATATACATATGTAATAATTAGGGCAACCAAAAAATTGCTCTAAAAAATGCTTTTTTGGCGCCAAAAAATTGCCGTTAAACTTAAAGAATTGGCAATTTTAGCTTTAAAAAATTTTTATTTCAATTCATTTTCTTTAAACGTAAAAAATATAATATTGAAATGTATGTAAACCTTAGGTACATGTTTTAAAACAAATTAATTCAAATTGTCGTTAAACTTAAAGAATTACACCCCTATTGCGAGTGTCGACTGTGATAGATAATCGACTGTGATCGATCCACGAGCATTATATTTACATGCTCTTTGGTCGATCAATTATCGATTATCTATCACAATCGACACTCACAATACGGGTGTTAGCCTTAAAAATTATTTTACTTCCGTTCATTTTCTTAAAACATAAAACAAAGTAAAGTAAACTTAACTAAAATAAAATAAAATAAAATAAAATAAAATAAAATAAAATAAAATAAAATAAAATATCAAAATGTAAACTCTTAGGTACACGTTTCAAAAGAGAAAGACTACTAATATACAATTTTAATTTACTTATTGTCAAACGCCCGACTTAGTAGAGAAATGTTCAACTCAGGCGTTATACAGGGTTGCAATGACCATACGATATTACAAAAAATTTACGATCAAACGCTTGAGGTCACAATGCATTTTGCTTAATATATTTCCATAAATTTCTATTCACCTGTTAAAAGCGCGGCCGACCGAACGCCAAATTTGGATTCCGGTATAAAAAATCTAATTCATATTGCCACATACGGCATCCCCGATCAACACAACAACAAAAATGGGAGCGAGGGCGGAGCTCGCAGAAAAAAAAAATTGGGAGTTAGGAGCAGAGCCAGGGAAAAAAATGTTTGAGAATGGAGCAGGAACGTAGCTAAATAAAAACCAAACTTTTGCTCTGATGCCCTGGTTGTGAAGATTAAACGAAATATATATGAGGGGTTAGATGTGCAATAAAATTGTGTTGAAATTACTCGACGTCTATACCAGTGGCGGACCTAGCATAAATTGCCTGGGCAAGCATAACCATTAGCCTTTTATGTAATTTCCTTTGCTGTATTATTTAAAAGTCTGATTGCGTTCCGTCATTGACTTTGATTTAGAGTTCTCGATTTCTTTTTAACATTTTCGAGTGGCCCGAATAAATGCTTTTCAATGCTCGAACGCTCGTTTGTTTGTTTATTACGCGTATGTTTGTACGGGCATTTGAACAATTCGGGTATTTGAAGATCATTTTTTCTCGCTTATTTTTTTTTTTGTTTTTTTCATATGTATTTTTTATTTTTGTTTTCCTGTTTTCCACATTTTTTTGTTTGTATACTCAGAGAAAAGGAATCAAAAATAAAATTTTTATTTTTATAATGCACGTTTTAACCAAGTCATTTTTATTTTATAAATGAAAATTTTTAAATAAAAAATTAAATTTTTTAAATTAAAAATTAAATTTTTTAAATTAAAATGTATTTAGGATTTAAAAAGAAACATGTTTACATTAAAAATTAAAACTAATGGAATAAAAACGAAAGTTTTTCCTTCAAAATCTCATAGTGCTTAAAATAAAAATCAACATTTTTAAATTAAAATTGTTTTTTCTTGATTTTGTAATTTTACTCTGAACATTTTTAAAATAAACAAGTAAAAGCGCGGCTGTCTTCGGCCGTACCGAAGACTTCATACCTTTCATGAGTGGGGAAATGAAAAGTTACCTATGTATGTACATAGCCGGATTAAGTTTAATTTATAATTTTAATTCTGTGGGTTACTTATGGAAAGATTTATTAGAAAAAATGGTGTCTTGGCTATTTAAATGGAGGAGTTATACACCAAAATGTCCATATCTGAACAATCGGTTGTATGGGAGCTATATGTTATAATGGTCCGATCTTGACAATTTTCGGTAACCCCGTTTGGGCCCATATGGGTACAAATACTTCAAAATTTCACGCCGTTAGCTGTTAAAATGGAGGAGTTATACACCAAAATGTCCATATCTGAACAATCGGTTGTAGGGAAGCTATATGTTATAGTGGTCCGATCTTGACAATTTTCCGTAACCCTGTTTGGGCCCATATGGGAACAAATACTTAAAAATTTTACGCCGTTAGCTGTTAAAATGGAGGAGTTATACACCAAAATGTCCATATCTGAACAATCGGTTGTAGGGGAGTTATAGGTTATAGTGGTCCGATCTTAACAATTTTCGGCAATCCCGTTTGGGTCCATATGGGTACAAATACTTCAAAATTTCAGGCCGTTAGCTGTTAAAATGGAGGAGTTATACACCAAAATGTGTATATCTGAGGAATCGGTTGTTGTGGAACTATATGTTATAGTGGTCCGATCTTGACAATTTTCGGTAACCTTGTTTAGGCCAAAATGGGCACGTCTACTTCAAAGTTTCATGTCATTAGCTGTTTAAATGGGGAAGTTATGCACAAATTACATCCAAAAATTTCATGTATATCTGAATAATCGGTTGTTTTCTATATGTTATAGTGGTCCGATTCGGCCGATTCCGACAAATGATCAGCTGCATATAACAACATACCTGTATTCCGAATTTCATTCAGATATCTCAAAAACTGAGGGACTAGTTTGCGTTCACACAGACGGACAGACGGACCGACGGACAGACGGACATGGCTTAATCGACTCAGCTCGCGATTCTGATCATATCGGTATATATTTTGGTGGGTCCCCCACGCTTCCTTCTGGTACTTTCGACAAAAATTTTTTGGCACTAAGTTATAATACCATTTCATTCTCATGAAAGGTATAAAAATTTCGTATTTACATAATTCTTAAATATAAAAACGTGCGCTAGGGAAATCTTACACGAATGCGCAGAGGTATTTTTAGTTTCCTTATACCGACGGAAATTTCAGCAGTAGCAAGTGTATTTGCTTATTGTCTAATACCTAAAAAATTGGTGCTTTAGTGTTTGAAAAACTGAGGTCCAATTTGATTTCCACCGCTTTTTAAAATTATCTTGATATTGTGCCAATAGTCGCCAAAAATCACAATCAACCCTTTTATAATCTGGTATTTGATATTTATGTTTGCATGCACATGCAGATGTAAGAAATTATGTGCATAAGTATGTACCTACATGCAAACGAAAATCAAATCAAATATGCATATGGCTGTGAATACTGAACTTTTGAATGCCGAAGCCAGCTTCATATTCGCATACAAATTTGATGTGAAAAATAAAAAAAAAACTGCTTTGCTAGTTTTTTTTTCAATTTAAGTCTGAAAATAAGCAATTGGTTTCTCCTTAGCGAAAGCGAGAAAACAAGCTATGTTATTCTGTTTTGAAAGCCACGTGAAAGCTAATGTGTGGAAACGTTGAAGCATGCTCACTGTGCTGTGATTGGCTGTACAAACAAAATACACATTGTGAGGTGGATTGGTGGTGTATTTGCGATATTTTCTTAGCAGGCTTTTAGGGGCATGTTACAGTGGGGGCTATATTATTGAGAACTTAAATAGTAAAAACATTTAAAACGTAAAATAACCAGATTTTAAAGAATTTCGTATGAAATGAACGAAAATGTGTACGCAGGCCGGGCTTCTCGGCTTGTATGAAGCGACCGCCTCTGGCCTATACATGTCATATCTGGAGCAATTCAATTGACAAATTGAAGCGATTAGCCAATCAGAGAGCAGAAAATCCGTAACATATTTTTACCGATTTTTTTTTTTTTTTGTAATTTTCATTTAATAGTGAAATTAGCATAAATTAGCAATTATTATGAATTTGGCAATTTTTAGCTCTATCAAAAATAGGTCAGAATGTATAATTTTTCTTAAAAACTACCCTAAATTAAGCATTATGTAATAGCTAACATAGAAAAAAAATTACTTGTGCCAATTTTTGGTTGCCCTAGTAATAATCATTAAAAGAAACGCTAGTAAAATACTATCAGTTTCCGGTTGTTTATTTTTTTCAATTTTTAGATATTCAGTTAATATTTTATTATTTGCTACATTTATTTCAACACTTTCAACCTTAAAGGACCGTAACGTGAGTTATATTAAAAAAATTAATTTTAATTATATTAAAAAAAAGTATCTTAATTAATCGATTAATTAATTTTAATTGAATGGTTATTTGGTTATTTTCAATTATTTTTGATTTTTTTTAATTACATCATTAATTAATTAGAAGATTACTGCATTAATTAATGGATTAATTAATTTTAATTGCATAATTATTTGATTATTTTTAATTATTTTTGATCATTTTCAATTATTTTTGATTATTTTAATTTATTTTCAATTATTTTTGATTTTTTAATTACAGCATTAATTAATTAGATGATTACTGCATTAGCTAATGGATTAATTAACTTTAAGTGCATGGCTATTTGATTAATTTCAATTATTTTTGATTATATTCAATCATTTTTGATTTTTATAATTACATCATTAATTAATTAGATGATTACTACATTAACTAATCGATTAATTAATTTTAATTGCATGTTTATTTGATTATTTTAAAAAATTTTGTGATTATTTTCAATTATTTTTGATTACATAATTAATTAATTAGATGATTGCTGCATTAACTAATGGATTAGTTAATTTTAAGTGCAAGACTATGTGATTATTTTCAATTATTTTTGATTTTTTACATTTATTTTTGATTATTTTCAAATACTTTTGATTTTTTTTAATTACATAATTAATTAATTGGATGATTACTACATTATCTAATCGATTAATTAATTTTAATTCATGGTTATTTGATTATTTTCAATTAATTTTTATTATTTTAAATAATTTTTGATTTATTTAAATACATCATTAATTAATTAGACGATTACTGTATTAACTAATGGATTAATTAATTTTAACTGCATGGTTATTTGATTATTTTGAATTTGGTTTGATTATTTTCAATTATTTTTGATTATTTTCAATTACTTTTGATTTTTTTTTAATTACATAATTAATTCATTAGATGGTTACTACATTAACTAATCGATTAATTAATTTTAATTGCATGTTTATTTGATCATTTTCAATAATTTTTGTTTATTTTTGTTTATTTTCAATTATTTTTGATTTTCTTCAATTACGTAATTAATTAAATCTAATTGTATAATTATTTGGACTATTTTCAAATATTTTTCAACTTTTGTAATTGCATGATAATACAATTATTTGATTATTTTCAATTATTTTTTAATTAATCGATTAATTACACTGGATCACAAAATGAAATTTTTTGTCTGTACTTTGGACGTGACTATCCTATCTATATGTAAAATCGCTGATTCCGAAAATCGGGTTCATTTTTAATTCTATGGGAAGGTTTTTGAGATATCGGCAATTTACCGTTATTTGGCCAATGGGTACACTTAATCCAGTATAGCTCTTTAACACAGTGAGTTATCTTCTTTGGGGTGACACCATACGAAAGAAAATTAAATTTCCTTTTCACGGCTCCTATAACATTTTTCTCTAACTCTTATAGTTTCTGAAATATTGACGATTAAATTTTAATTTTTTCGATTTTTTACGATTTTTTGAAGAAAAAATTGACTTTGTCAGACAATGTCTTTAAAACCAATGTCTTCACCTTCGGTTTTAATCTTTTACGTGAAGCTCCATTCCATTAGCAAAAAAATAAGCTATCAACGAAGAAAATCCATGGTAAAATGGAAAAGTTATAGGCGATAGAATGTACGCGTGCAGAGGCATTGCGCGACCTGGCTGTATTTACTTGATCGCCTATAACTTTTCCATTTTACAATGGCTTTTCATCGTTGATAGCTTATTTTTTTGGTAATAGAATGGAGCTTCATGAAAAGGAGTAAAACCGAAGGTAAAAATATTTGTTTTAAAGATATTGCCTGACAAAGTCAATTTTTTCTTCAAAAAATCGTAAAAAATCGAAAAAATTAAAATTTAATCGTCAATATTTCAGAAACTATAAGAGTTAGAGAAAAATGTTATAGGAGCCGTGAAAAGGAAATTTAATTTTATTTCGTTTGGTGTCACCCTAAGGAATATAACTCACTGTGTTAAAGAGATATACAGGATTAAGTGGACACATTGGCCAAATAACGGTAAATTGCCGATATCTCAAAAACCTTCCCATAGAATTAAAAATGAACCTGATTTTCGGAATCAGCGACCGATTTTACATATAGAAAGGATGGTTGCATTCAGAGTATTTTTTGGCTGTAGAGCAGTGTTATTTTTATTCTTACTGACAAATTTTCTCATACGCCATGTCATACAGTTAAGTCGTTCGGAATCATTACCAAACAAATTCACTGATTTCGAATCGCAAATGATTGAATCAGTTTACAGCTCTGTTCGGAAAGAATAATTGAAAATAATGATATAAAAAGAAGTAATCATATAATTGAAAATTTTCGAGCAATTAAAAGTAATCATGCAATTAAAAATAATCAAAGAATTAAAAATAATTAAGCAATTAAAAATAACCATACAATTAAAAATAATCAAAGAATTAAAAATAATCATACAATTAAAAATATTTGATTATATGATTATTTTTTTCGCAACTATTATTATTATTATTAATCACGATTAATTTTTATAATTTTTTTAATTTAATTGATTATTATATTTTGTGTTACTTTACGTGTAGGCTATTCCGGTCTATTTTTGAATTTAGGTGCAAATAATAAAACTAATTTGAAAGAGTTTTTAGTGCTTAGCACGAAATTTTTATTTTTAATTCAATTTTTTTTTTTTTTTTTTTTTTTTTTTTTTAAATACCAACAACAATGTTCATTGCGAACTGCCTACAACAAAAATTCAGCACGTTTGTGGAGAATATATGCAAAAGCATATACACACTAACGTTAATGTTGAAAATGAAAAAGGCAAAAGTGGGGAAAATCCAACAGCTTGCACAGAGTCTCAATGGCCGAGTGTGTTTATCCGTTGGGTCATTGCGGCTGAAGTTGGAATGGACTCGGGTTCAATCCCCGGTGCATCCACTTCCGAAAAGAGTGCTGATGATCGAAAATGGTTTTTCGTGAAATAGCTATACACTCAACCTTCGCTGTAAATAGTTGTTGAAATTTTTTTCACTTACCCCAACAATTAATAAAACTAATTATTTCACCTGCTTTCCAACGTTTCGCTGATCAATGTCAGCATCTTCAGGGGCATTTATTTCTGTATATTTTGACAAAAACAATAAACAAAATTAATACACATTAATAAAAGAAGAAACAACGATTTTGTAAGCAAAGGAATTTAAAAACGAAAATGTACAAATTAAAACTTACTGTTTAAATTTAATTTAACAATTTTTCCACACTGAAACATATAAACATTAACATATACACATTTATACATATATGAACATATGAACACAATATCATTACCACTTATCGTGGTAGTTTCGTCAAGACTAATTAAACTATTGTATACATAACAAGTAGGCTGCTGCTATATTGTACGTGTCTTCTTTTTTGTTGATCGCATTCTCCCTTCTTTGTAATATACGTAAGCTCTCTAATGTGTACCTCTTTGTTTCTCTTTTTTCTTTGTCTATTATTTATTAGTTTTATTATTTGCACCTAAATTCAAAAATAGACCGGAATAGCCTACAGGTAAAGTAACACAAAATATAACAATTTAGCTGGTCGAAAATATTTAATAACACTGCTCTACAGCCAAAAAATACTCTGAACGCAACCATCCTTTCTATATGTAAAATCGGTCGCTGATTCCGAAAATCGGGTTCATTTTTAATTCTATGGGAAGGTTTTTGAGATATCGGCAATTTACCGTTATTTGGCCAATGTGTCCACTTAATCCTGTATATCTCTTTAACACAGTGAGTTATATTCCTTAGGGTGACACCAACCGAAAGAAAATTAAATTTCCTTTTCACGGCTCCTATAACATTTTTCTCTAACTCTTATAGTTTCTGAAATATTGACGATTAAATTTTAATTTTTTCGATTTTTTACGATTTTTTGAAGAAAAAATTGACTTTGTCAGGCAATATCTTTAAAACCAATACTTTTACCTTCGGTTTTACTCCTTTTCATGAAGCTCTATTCTATTACCAAAAAAATAAGCTATCAACGATGAAAATCCATTGTAAAATGGAAAAGTTATAGGCGATCAAGTAAATACAGCCAGGTCGCGCAATGCCTCTGCACGCGTACATTCTATGCATATTGTACCAATACCTACACATCTGCAGTAGCAGCACATTGGCAGCGCAGTAGATACAAGCCCATTTACGGGTATAACATGCATAAAATATACCCGTGTAGAGGCATTGTGCGACTTGGCTGTATTTACTTGATCGCCTATAACTTTTCCATTTTACCATGGATTTTCTTCGTTGATATCTTATTTTTTTGCTAATGGAATGGAGCTTCACGTAAAAGATTAAAACCGAAGGTGAAGACATTGGTTTTAAAGATATTGTCTGACAAAGTCAATTTTTTCTTCAAAAAATCGTAAAAAATCGAAAAAATTAAAATTTAATCGTCAATATTTCAGAAACTATAAGAGTTAGAGAAAAATGTTATAGGAGCCATGAAAAGGAAATTTAATTTTCTTTCGTTTGGTGTCACCCCAAGGAATATAACTCACTGTGTTAAGGAGTTATACTGGATTAAGTGTACCCATTGGCCAAATAACGGTAAATTTCCGATATCTCAAAAACCTTCCCATAGAATTAAAAATGAACCCGATTTTCGGAATCAGCTACCGATTTTACATATAGATAGGATAGTCACGTCCAAAGTACAGACAAAAAATTTCATTTTGTGATCCAGTGTAATTAATTGATTATTAGTTGCCAGGTTAATGTAAGACAATTAAAATAATCATTAAATTGAAAATCCGAATAAAAACATTATTAATTTCAATGGCAATTTAACACGTCTGTTTCTATTGCTATTTTAAATTTATTAATTTTTGACAGCGCTTTTTAGTAACATTGCTTTGCGAGAACTCGATTTAATTAGCAGTTCTACGAACGTTAGAGGGCTAAAATTTTCTCGATGTTCTAAGTCTAAGTTTTTATATATATAAATACCGTAAAAGACGTAATGCTCCCTACTCAATACCAGCATTTTGGTACGAGCCACTTTACTAAATTGAGTCCAATCTAGCAGCCCATGATAGCGGCCCACTTTACATACAATGCATTAGCGTTGGGTCGGCAAAAGTACAAAAGCTCGCTATAAGAATATTATGTTTGTCTTAATGGGCGGCAATTGTTTTTGACATGCAAACAACATCAGTACTATCCAAGCGATAAGATCAAAACATAACAGTTATCATTGATATTTTTTGTTCCAATTTCGATTTTGATTTCGTGCATACATTTTCTAAATTATAGTACATATTTATAGGTACAAATGTACAAAAATTTATATGTATGTATGTAGATAACATTCGTTTGCATAAAGTATTACAAGACAAGCACATAAGAAAAGGCACAAGAAATCTAGATTATTATCGACCAATTAATTTGCCTTCGCACTGAGAAAAAAGTATGAAGCTTTTGTTACTCGTTTAAATTGGAAACTTACAATTTTGAGTACATGATTGCAATCAAGCGATGTAAGACTATGAATGCAATGGCATCAAAAATGACAGCAAATTTGTTTACATTAGATTTAGAAGGTTAACTTCTTTTTCTTCTTAATTGGCGCATTGCCCTCTAAACGATTTTGGCAGAGTCCAATAAAGCGAGCCAGCCATTCGTTTCTGTTTTATGCAGCATGGTGCCAATTGGAAATGCGAAGAGAGATAAAGCGGCACTCCACCTGATCTTCCCAACGCAGTGGAGGTCTCCCTTTTCTTCTACCTTCAGCGGGTTTCGATAGAAATGTTTTTTGGGACGGAGCACCTTCATCCATTCTCACGAGATCACCTGCCCAACGCAGCCGCTGGATTTTTATTCGCTGAACAATGTCAATGTGTGCGTAAAGCTCGTACAGCTCATCATTAAATCTCCGTCGTTAACGCGGAAAGGTCCATAAATCTTCCGAAGAACTTTTCTCTCCTTATTTTCTCTTTTTTTCCGATTGGTTAACAGTTATACATAGTAAAGATGTAACAGTTCAACAGTATGTATTACAGTATATCAGTGTAATAATATAATAGTATAATAATATAACAGTATAATAGTATAGTAGTATAATAGTATAACTGTATAATAGTATAATAGTACAATAGTATAATAGTATAGTGGGATAATAGTATAATAGTATAATAGTATAATAGTATAATAGTATGATAGTGTAATAGTATAATAATATAATAGTATAATAGCATAATATTATAATAGCATAACAGTATAATAGTAAAATAGTATAATAGCATAACAGTATAATAGTATGATAGTATAATAGTATAATAGCATAATAGTATAATAGTATAATAGTATAATAGTATAATAGTATAATAGTATAATAGTATAATAGTATAATAGTGAAATTGTATAATAGTATAATAGTATAATAGTATAATAGTATAATAGTATAATAGTATAATAGTATAATAGTATAATAGTATAATAGTATAATAGTATAATAGTATAATAGTATAATAGTATAATAGTATAATAGTATAATAGTATAATAGTATAATAGTATGATAGTGTAATAGTATAATAATATAATAGTATAATAATATAACAGTATAATAGTATAGTAGTATAATAGTATAACAGTATAATAGTATAATAGTACAATAGTATAATAGTATAGTGGGATAATAGTATAATAGTATAATAGTATAATAGTATAATAGTATAATAGTATGATAGTGTAATAGTATAATAATATAATAGTATAATAGCATAATATTATAATAGCATAACAGTATAATAGTAAAATAGTATAATAGCATAACAGTATAATAGTATGATAGTATAATAGTATAATAGCATAATAGTATAATAGTATAATAGTATAATAGTGTAATAGTGAAATTGTATAATAGTATAATAGTATAATAGTATAATAGTATAATAGTATAATAGTATAATAGTATAATAGTGTAATAGTACGATAGTATTATAGTATAACAGTATAATAGTATAATAGTATGATAGTATAATAGTATGATAGTATTATAGTATAACAATATAATAGGATAATAGTATAATAGTATAATAGTATAATAGTATAATAGTATAATAGTATAATAGTATAATAGTATAATAGTATAATAGTATAATAGTATAATAGTATAATAGTATAATAGTATAATAGTATAATAGTATAATAGTATAATAGTATAATAGTATAATAGTATAATAGTATAATAGTATAATAGTATAATAGTATAATAGTATAATAGTATAATAGTATAATAGTATAATAGTATAATAGTGTAATAGTGTAGTAGTATAATAGTATAATGGCCTAACATTATACTTTGTGGCGTAGTGTAACAGTATAACACTATAATAGTATACCAGTATAATAGTATGAAAGTATTACAGTATAACAGTATAATAGTACAATAGTATAATAGGATAATAGTATAATAGTATAATATTATAATAGTATAATAGTACAATAGTATAATAGGATAATAGTATAATAGTATAATAGTATAATAGTATGATAGTGTAATAGTATAATAGTATAATAGTATAATAGTATAATAGTATAATAGTATGATAGTATGATAGTGTAATAGTATAATAATATAATAGCATAATAGTATAATATTATAATACTATAATAGTATTATAGTATAATAGTATCAGTATTATAGTATAATAGTATAATAATATAATAGTATAATAGTGTAACAGTATAACAGTATAACAGTGTAACATCACAAGGAAACGCATTGTATAATACCATGTCTCCACATAACGTGTTTCGCTCTTTTTCTCCATTTTCTCTCTCAATCTTGTTTCGACACGGAAACCAGTACCGAATCTCGCCAAAAATGTCTGAGAGCGAGTGAAGATTGAAACACTGTTTCATTCTGAATCATCTTGCCAACCTCGATGATATCGATGTCTTCTCTAATTTTTTATCGAAAATCTATCGAAATCTCACACAGACCAAAACAAAAACGCAAAAATAAGCAAACATACAAACATTTAAGAAGAGCAAGAAAGAGAAATGTTAAACTGAATCACGATCAGCCACGTGGAGACGGGTTATTTAGCGAGATGTTTTGCTACATGTTTCTTTGGTGAAACAAGTTATGTGGAGACGGGCTTTAAACTTGTTCGTACTACGCCCCTCACACCACACCGCACTCCATTAAACCTTCCTTGAATAACATACTCATACGCCGTGTAGCACCATTTTAAAGTCTTGACATTATTCCATGTTCAACACTATGAGAGAAATGCCGTCGGCAAATGTTAGAATTCAATGCTTAAATGCAGCTTTAACATTTTTCTGTTTAAAGCGCGTAAGACAAATATATTTACACCTTAGTGTACTTGAATGTGTTTGTGTGTGAATGACTTGCAACGAAGCCGATTACAAGGCCTCATTTTTGCTTCCTATGTCCGTTGTGCATTCTTAACAATTTAATGGTCTCATTTTTCACACCACAAAGCAAAGAACAAAGGAAAAAGCATAAAAAAGTTAAGAGTTCAATAACAAGCACAACAACAACAACATTGCCGGCAATAAACCAAATAAACGACAACTAATTGTTATAGACTCCTATCGTACATATCTTTGTACGTATTGCACGATTTCTGTGCGTTTGATTTTGCAGCGAGACGCGTGAAAATTACACACAAAACAAAATCGCTGCGTTCTACGGCGCAAACACACGCAAAAACTTTATATATGACATTATTGTGCATGTGTGATTCTGAATGTGTTCATAAAAATGTGGCATCACTGTGTGTTAATCCACGCTTGCCTGCTTCTTGTTTGTTTTATTGTTGTTACTGCTACTGTTGCTGTTTGTCTTTGTTCCAATTGCATTTCAACTATTCAATTATTCCGATTTATGCGTTTGCTTCTGTTGTTATTGTTATTGTTGTTGTTTTTGTTGCAGTGCTGATTAGTTTGCGTTGTGTCCCATTCTTTGTATCGCTATTTCATTCGCTTACTCTTTCCTTGTTGCAGCTGCAATTTTCTTTCTTTCTTGCCTTTTTTTGGTTCTGCAATCACTTTTGTCGGCACTTTTTCTTTTAACTCATTTTTAGCGGCTTTTTTTCAAAGCGCATTCAATCCATTTCAATCCGAAAAAGTGCGTTTCGCGCGCCGCTCATTTTGCGCTCATCACAATTCAACCGCCAACAAGAATTTTGTGTGACATTGTGCGCACTAATTTTTTTTTTTTGCGCTGATTGCCTAGCGACACTACAGACTGACTGAACGAACGACGTACGGCCAAGAAATTACAAGAAAAAAAAACGCATTTGAAAGTAAGCAGAGCAACAAGAACAATCATAAAAGTCATGAAACACCCCGAAATCAACCAACCTTCCTTTGCCGAACATAAAAAAGTCAACCGAAACGAGTGACTGTCCAAGCATAAGAAAGGAAGCACAAAAAATGAGGCAGCAAAAGTGCCCCAACATACCATCAACCCACCAACTCCCGACGCGCCGCTTCCAACTCCACCCAACGGCAGCTTTTAAAAGGTTGTTGAAAACGTTTGTATGTAAGGGTGTGCGTATCTGTGTATGTGTGTGTGCATGTGTGTGCTCTAAAATGCTGTAAAATGGAGCACAAGGAAGTAAATGCTGCTGGCTGGCCAACCATCCAGGCTGGGCGCTCGTCGGGTGGAGGATTTGCTGCTGCTGCCGCTTGCCTTTGCGCTTCTTTCGTTTGCTTTTATGTATTTAATTTTTGTTGTTGTTGCGTACTTCGTCCATCCGTACATAAAATTACATTGAATGCGAATATTTTGTTGAATTTTTCAATCGTTTTTATATAAAGTGTGTAGGTATATAACGCATACATACTAGGTATCTACTTTTTCTGGGTAGCAATTTGCTGGCAGAGCAAAGGAACTATGTATATAATAAAAAAAAACGCTAAAATTCAAGTCGCCATTGTTAGTATGGAAAATAAAATAAAAAAAATTAAAAAAAAAAAAATTAAAAAAAATTTAAAATAAGAAAAATTAAAAAAAAAAAAACAGAAAAAATAATGGCGTTTTCTTTTCTGACAAAAAATGTTGCCCTTTAATATCTCAATTATGGAATTACGTAACATGACTTTCTATAAAATGGCTGAATTTGTAGTTAATGGTGCCCTCTTACTTAGTCAGAGGACAACATTCGTTGAAATCACCACACAAGCTTACAAAATGGCTAAGAAAATCAAACAGGGCAACATTTTTTCGAGAAAAGAAAACGGCATAAGATTCATGCGAGAGCAATGCATTTGTGTAGCACAACAAGTTATGTATGTATGTATGTATATGGCAGCAGCAGCGCAATACTTTAAATGGGATATGGACCGAAGTAGCCGTACCTACTGCGTGGCTATTGACAGATTTTCAGAATTTTCTGTGCATTTCTTTGAATTTAATCAAAAAGTGCCAAGAAAACACTAAAAAGTAAAACTTCCATTGTGATATACACACATAAACTTTTAAGTAGGTACAGTTGTGCACAAAATATTTGTAGCAAAACGTGTTTTAGCTTATTCGCTTTATTCCAGTACTTTTTTTGTTAATTTAAAAAATAATATTTAAGAATTTCTGCAACAAAACACAATTTGAATTCTCTTTCTGACATATTTTAAACATTCAAAATTAATAAAAATAAAAATAAAGACTGTGGCTTTGTTAACAATTCAAAATCAATGTAAAAATGTTATTCAATTTGAGTACTAAATAGGCAAAGGGAAACTTTGTTATCAGAGGTATTAGATACCCATTAAAATTAATAATGATTAACTTTTACGGATTTTTTTAATTCTAATGATTATTTTAATTGTCTTACATTAACCTTGCAATTAATCAATTAAATTAAAAAGATTGAAAAATTATAAAAATCAATTATGATTAATAGTCATTAAAATAATAAGCGAATTTAATCATATAATCAAATAATCCATTAAATGGAATTAATTAAATCAAGAGAAAAAATTATAAAAAAAATAACCATACCATGATTAATCGCCGTTAAAAATAATAAAATTTTATCATATAAACAATTTTTTTTTAATTGTACACTAAAAAAAAAATTTCTCATATTATGGAAAAGTAGGAGTGATTCGGCGCTAAAGACAATTTTCATTGTTTTGATGTAAAATTGGCTTTAGCGCCGAATCATTCCCACTTTTCCATAATCTGAGTAATTTTTTTTTTTTTTTTGAGTGTATGATTACCTTTAATAACTCAGTTTTAATTGTATAATAGTTCGATTGTTTTTTGATTTTTCATTCTCTCTTAAATTGCACGATTATTTATTTCTAATCATCTAATTTTTAATTACTTTTCCGTACGAAACAACTGTACGCCATGGCGTATGAGTAACATTTTTCAGGCAAAAACAAAAATATTTAATCAATAAATCGAGTTAATCATGTAATTAAAAAAAATTCAGCAATAATTTTAAATAATGCAAATAATCATGCAATTAAAATTAATTAATCGATTAGGATTCAAATAATTTGCGATTCGAAATCAACTGTAGGTACATTATGGCGTATGAGTAACATTTTTCAGGGAAGAACCAAAATAATTAACAATTAAACTCGATTAATCATGTAATTAAAACAAAAAAAAAATCAGGAATAATTTTAAATAATGCAAATAATCATGCAATTAAAATTAATTAATCGATTAGAACTCAAATAATTTGTGATACCAAATCAACTGTGGGTACGTCATGGCGTATGAGTAACATTTTTCAGGCAAGAATAAAAATAATTAGTCGAGTTAATCATGTGATTAAAAAGAAAATCAGGAATAGTTTTAAATAATCCAGATAATCATGCCATTAAAATTAATTAATCGAATAGAACGCAAATAATTTGCGACTCAAAATCAGTGAATTTGTCCGGTAACGATTCAATTAGTTTTTTCTTGTTTCGGAATGCGGCATTGAAAATTTTAACTCAACACTCACTGAAATAATACATATATGCATTGAGCAATAAATACTTCCAATCATTGAATTTAAATCATTGAATGTTGATGTCAAATTTTTTTTTAACGCAGAATAATCATTCAGACAATTGAGTGTGTAGGCAATTTCTCAAATCAGTGCCAATCATTCAGTACAGATTATTTGAAACAACCCCCGTTGTTACAGTAACGAGCAGTTGTTTATTGAATAAACAACTGATTGATTGCATTAATTAAATTTGCAATAAATTTGCACAAATTTTTGATTGGGAATGATTCTGCAACAGTCACATTCTCTACTGAATGCTTTTCCCCCATAAAAAATTACACTCAATGTTTTTTGATTGGAAATTTACAATACTTTTGAAAACGGATTTCAATATATACCTACAATCAGGCAAACATATATTTGAAAAGAATTACTGTTGGTACAGTATTGCAGACGGGATTACATGCGTTTGCCTAAAGGTGTGTTTTTATGTCGAATTTGTGTATTGGAAGCAGCGTTGCCGTTTTAGCCATTTGGTGGCTAGATTTAGGCACCGCCGTGTTTTTTTAGCCACCAAAATGTGGGTTTTGCCACTAGCCACGTTTTTAGCCACCGCTTGTAATAAACCATAATTTTGCACATAGGAAAGATGTGGTAACGCTAATTCAATTCAGCGATTATCACAAATCGATTTAAAGGCCCTTGGCAACTTACAATCTGGATTGTCCAGTTTGAGTGTTTTTTTGAGTGAGTTAGTCAAATTTTATTGTTTTTTGTGTGTGTTAGTGCAATCGGCAGCCGTCGTGCTACACGTACTTGTTGTCGGCTCGCGGCGACGAAAATCAAAAATTTTTAATATTTGCGTCAATCATCCGACACTAACACATATACACTTCCTCTCAATCCAGATTGTAAGTTGCCAAGGGCCTTAAGTGTTAAAAAACAAAACAAGTAACGCAACTATCGATAAATGCCTGTTGATACTCGCTAGTGGAATAGTAGGCTGTCGATGAAAGTCCGTATAAGGAGCTAACTGACTTTGTATATTGTTTGCTACTCTACCACTTAGCAACGCCGAAGAGGAAAGAACCTTTTCCGTAATGAATATTGACAAAACCAAAAATCGAAACAAAATGAATCTAATGCCTCAGACACACACGTGGTAGAAATATTATAATATCAATACTATGATTTGGCTTTACTATGAAAATTTTCAATTAAAGTACAAAATGAGAGTGACACATATGTGGTATAGATCGCAATATTTCTACTATACTACGATGTGTGTCTCTAGCATTACAATGTTGAATTTTAACTATAAGAAATGGCTTAAAGAATGTAAAACAATGTTGCAATGAATTTGAAATAACACAAGATCTCATTAAATTAATGAAGAAAGAATTAATTTATGAAGAGAAAGAGTCAATTAGTGATGACGACATAATGATAGATATTGAATGTGGTATGTAATTGTTTTGGATATAGTTAAGTACATACTATGTTATGTTTTATTTTTACCCAAATTTATGATTTTTTCCTTATATTGTTTGCAATAGTTTTGTGCCTGAATTTTAAAAATAAATTTAAAACATGCTAATGTTTGTATTTATATGGCCGTTTTAATTCTAATAATTATTTTATGTGAATTTAAATGAGCTATTGGCCATTTTTTAATGAAGAAAAATTGAAAAAATTTTTTGGTAGAAGTTATGGATCCATTTCGGAGATCACCACATCCCCTCATCAGACTTCTTCAAGCGGCCTCAACCGAGAATCGAACTTAAGTCGTTCGATTGGTAGTCCATTGTCTATACCATTGAGCTACCACCGCCGTCAGCTTTGTTTCGCTTAAATTTCAATTTTCCTTCCATTACAGTCCACATACCAACAACAGTAGCTTAATGACACTCTGCCTTTGCTACCTAGTATGTTGGTGCGATTGTGCGTTTGGTTTGTACAAAGTTCTAAAGCTATTAACAAGCAAAGCTTTTGTACAGGCAATGCTTGTTATTGTTTTCAGACTTTTTTGTTTTTCGGCAGGCTCTCCGATATACATATTTATGTTTGTATTTATATGGCCGTTTTAATTCTAATAATTATTTTATGTGAATTTAAATGAGCTATTGGCCATTTTTTAATGAAGAAAAATTGAAAAAATTTTTTGGTAGAAGTTATGGATCCATTTCGGAGATCACCACATCCCCTCATCAGACTTCTTCAAGCGGCCTCAACCGAGAATCGAACTTAAGTCGTTCGATTGGTAGTCCATTGTCTATACCATTGAGCTACCACCGCCGTCAGCTTTGTTTCGCTTAAATTTCAATTTTCCTTCCATTACAGTCCACATACCAACAACAGTAGCTTAATGACACTCTGCCTTTGCTACCTAGTATGTTGGTGCGATTGTGCGTTTGGTTTGTACAAAGTTCTAAAGCTATTAACAAGCAAAGCTTTTGTACAGGCAATGCTTGTTATTGTTTTCAGACTTTTTTGTTTTTCGGCAGGCTCTCCGATATACATATTTATGTTTGTATTTATATGGCCGTTTTAATTCTAATAATTATTTTATGTGAATTTAAATGAGCTATTGGCCATTTTTTAATGAAGAAAAATTGAAAAAATTTTTTGGTAGAAGTTATGGATCCATTTCGGTGATCTCCGAAATGGATCCATAACTTCTACCAAAAAATTTTTTCAATTTTTCTTCATTAAAAAATGGCCAATAGCTCATTTAAATTCACATAAAATAATTATTAGAATTAAAACGGCCATATAAATACAAACATAAATATGTATATCGGAGAGCCTGCCGAAAAACAAAAAAGTCTGAAAACAATAACAAGCATTGCCTGTACAAAAGCTTTGCTTGTTAATAGCTTTAGAACTTTGTACAAACCAAACGCACAATCGCACCAACATACTAGGTAGCAAAGGCAGAGTGTCATTAAGCTACTGTTGTTGGTATGTGGACTGTAATGGAAGGAAAATTGAAATTTAAGCGAAACAAAGCTGACGGCGGTGGTAGCTCAATGGTATAGACAATGGACTACCAATCGAACGACTTAAGTTCGATTCTCGGTTGAGGCCGCTTGAAGAAGTCTGATGAGGGGATGTGGTGATCTCCGAAATGGATCCATAACTTCTACCAAAAAATTTTTTCAATTTTTCTTCATTAAAAAATGGCCAATAGCTCATTTAAATTCACATAAAATAATTATTAGAATTAAAACGGCCATATAAATACAAACATAAATATGTATATCGGAGAGCCTGCCGAAAAACAAAAAAGTCTGAAAACAATAACAAGCATTGCCTGTACAAAAGCTTTGCTTGTTAATAGCTTTAGAACTTTGTACAAACCAAACGCACAATCGCACCAACATACTAGGTAGCAAAGGCAGAGTGTCATTAAGCTACTGTTGTTGGTATGTGGACTGTAATGGAAGGAAAATTGAAATTTAAGCGAAACAAAGCTGACGGCGGTGGTAGCTCAATGGTATAGACAATGGACTACCAATCGAACGACTTAAGTTCGATTCTCGGTTGAGGCCGCTTGAAGAAGTCTGATGAGGGGATGTGGTGATCTCCGAAATGGATCCATAACTTCTACCAAAAAATTTTTTCAATTTTTCTTCATTAAAAAATGGCCAATAGCTCATTTAAATTCACATAAAATAATTATTAGAATTAAAACGGCCATATAAATACAAACATAAATATGTATATCGGAGAGCCTGCCGAAAAACAAAAAAGTCTGAAAACAATAACAAGCATTGCCTGTACAAAAGCTTTGCTTGTTAATAGCTTTAGAACTTTGTACAAACCAAACGCACAATCGCACCAACATACTAGGTAGCAAAGGCAGAGTGTCATTAAGCTACTGTTGTTGGTATGTGGACTGTAATGGAAGGAAAATTGAAATTTAAGCGAAACAAAGCTGACGGCGGTGGTAGCTCAATGGTATAGACAATGGACTACCAATCGAACGACTTAAGTTCGATTCTCGGTTGAGGCCGCTTGAAGAAGTCTGATGAGGGGATGTGGTGATCTCCGAAATGGATCCATAACTTCTACCAAAAAATTTTTTCAATTTTTCTTCATTAAAAAATGGCCAATAGCTCATTTAAATTCACTTAAAACATGCTAATTTGAAACAAAATTTTTTAGCCACCATTTTTAGCCACGAACCAAATTTTTTAGCCATTTTTAGCCACAAATTAAATCAAATCTAGCCACCACGAAAATTTTTCAACGGCAACGCTGATTGGAAGTATGTAGTCAAAAACTATTTATGTATGTATAAGAACTTACATACATACATGTGACAAAATCACGATCTTCGAAGCACTGAAAATTCCCGCGTAGGGACCTAACCAATCTTTTTTAAGGTTTGGTAAAAAAAAGTCAGCTGATATGCAGTAGTTGAATATTGTACGACAAGAATTCTTTTTGCAGCGCTTTTGATTGAATTTCTTACCTTTTTGAACAGCGAGAATTTCCATTTCCTTTTTTATAAAGCTGTTCAGATTTGAAACAGCAGTAACAACAATAAAAATACATAGGTACCTACATTGTATTTCTCAAATATTAAGCACATTTTCCATTTGTTCTAAATTAGCATTAAACACGTACCTACTAAATTTATCAAAGTTTTTTGACAGTTAGTTTTATATTACTTAGTGTTACAATATCCTTAATAATTCCAACGGTCCAGGCCCGTAGCCAGGAATTCGTTTCGGGGGGGGCTTACAGAAATCATGGACAAATTGCACTCCCCCCTCCCCCCCACATACATATATGTACATACATAGGTCAAATGAAAGTTATTCATATTGGTTGATTGTTTTGAAAATGAATATGGAAAAAATTTGTACATATGTACAAGATTACTGAAAAGCTATTTTAATTGACATTTATTATGTACATACATACATATACATATGAAATGTGGTACAAAATTTCATATAAAACTTTCTTTTACAATAACCTTTTCATCAAAGAAGTAGCCTTCTGGATTTGTTTTTTGAAAATGGGCGGTGCCACGCCCACTTATTAAGGGTCAAACATTCAAAGTTTTATAAGCCATAACTCAGAAACCGTAGCAGGTATATCGATGAAATTTGGTATGCGTGATTTACTTACTTAGGCAAACGTTTTGAGGGAAAATTGTCAAAATCGGTTGACGGCCACGCCCACTTTTATATATGGAAACTATGAAGGGGCCTAATAAAAACATTTTAAACGATATCTCTGTCAAATATAAAGATATATCATTGAAATTTTATGGCAAGAGTCCAACTATGGACATAAAACAAAAAACACAAAAATTTTGGAAAATGGGCGTGGCACCGCCTCCTTTTAGAAGCAGGAATATACGAGATTTCTTAGCCTACAACTCGACAAATAATTGAGATATTATGACGAAACTTGGTGTATACACTTTTATTACTTGTAGTAATACATGTTCAAAATTTTAGCGAAATCGGTTGACGACCACGCCCACTTTTATATATGGGTATTATAAAGTGGCCTAATAAAAACATTTTAAGTGATATCTTTTTCAAATATAAAGATAATTCATTGAAATTTTGTTGCATGAATTCTAGAATAGACCGGAAACAAAAAATAGAAAAATTTTGGAAAATGGGCGTTGCATCGCCTCTTTTTAGACAAAGGAATCTACGAGATTTCGGAGCCCATAACTCGACAAATAATTGAAATATTATGACGAAACTTTGTTTATACACTTTTATAACTTGTGTTAATAGACACGCAAAAATTTATTGAAATCGGTTTATGACCACGCCTTCTTTTTAACAAAGATATTTCTGGAACACCCTTTAGGAATTTGTAACGTGACATCTTTGTAACTAGAAGTCATAAAGGAATGAAATTTTGCACAAAGAATAATATTCATATGCTTAGTTGGATGACTGATAAAAATTTTGAAAATGAGCGTAGCTACGCCCACTTTATGCAGCACTCGCTTTATATAAAGTACACCGTGTTTCCATCAAACGCAAACAAACAATGAAAGCATACAACTGAGTATCTAATGTTCGATTCCACTCGAACTTAGGCTTCCTTACTTGTTATCTAGAAATTTAGTGTTGGCAGAAAAAATTTTGTTTTATTTAATTTAACGAGCACAGGCCCATGTTATATTTAATTTTTTATTTTTTAGAAACTAGAAAAAAACTTTTTAAGCATGGATGTAACTACAGCTGTTTCACCTTAGATCCCTCTAAGACTCATCAGGTTACTTTTGCTTCTGCCAAGACTCGAACTTTCGCACTTTGGTTGGGGCTAGGTTCACGAAAAAAGGGCTTGAACGAGCTAAATTTCTTCAAGAAAATCCAAACCCGCTTTCGCCATGCTTGACATTCGAATTTGCGAGACGCGAGTTGAGGAAATTACAAAAAAAAAATACTACCTTCGAATTTCGGGGGGGGCTTGAGCCCCCCGAGCCCCCCCCCCTGGCTACGTGCCTGCAACGGTCCTTTGTGGCATACCTATAAAACTAACTGTGAAAAAAAAAAACGATTTTTATGCAACACACAAAAAACGCAACTGTAATGTTAACAAAAAACAAATGATGTGCTGCTACTAATGCATAGACACACACAAGACCACAGCGGGCAACAAACAACACGCGAGCAAAATGAAAACAGCAACAATAGTTGCCAAATTAACAAAAAAAAAAAAAATAAATACAAATAAAAATCAACAAAAATCTGCAAGTAGAAAAAGAAAACAGTCAAAAAATGAGGTACGAAAACTCGAAACGGAGAAGAATCAAATTCAAATCGAAACAGACGCGTTCCACAAGCAGCGCCAAAAAAGTGGAGAGCACACAAGACTTGAGTGAATGAGAAGCTTTTTATGTGAAAAATATAAAATTAAATTCCAAAACAAAGGCAAAACAAGTCAAACACAAAAGCAAAAGCAAAAAACACAAACCACAAACAAAAACAAGGTACATATACAAAATTATTCAAAATGGTTTACGTGAGCTCCACAACAGCAAAGTGGGGAAATGTCACACACACACATCTACACGGTAACACACACACACACAAACATACACGAACATTTTGCTTGCTCGCCCCAACTGCAAAAGCTGCATGCGACACTCAGTCACTCACTCTTTCAATTCACGCCAGCAGTCGAATGGGAGAGCGCTGGGCTCCAACAATGCTTCAGCCACGCGTCGGTTTTTGTTTGTATGCACCTTTGTGTGCGTGAAACAAATGCCTCCAAATGGCGAATGCAACCAATCAGCGCGCAATGCTGAGCTTAGCATGCGGGAGCGCATCATGTGCATGGCGCATGACAGTGGAGCAAATATTCATATATGTATTTATGAAAAGAGTCAAGTGCTGCGGTTGCGGCTGGCGTTGTATTACTAAACGGTGTTGCCAGCTCGGCGATTTTCTATGTTAGTACATACATTTTTATGTTGTACATAATACAAGCTGACGAACCTTATAGAGTTTTTTCCGAGCTTTGTAATGAAAACAACAAATTAAAAAAAAGGTCTTTGTTTGTTTTAGTCAAAATATTTTGAACATTTTTGAGAATATACATACATACTTCTTTATTATTTTTTTCTTTTCCAAAATGGCTTGTTTCGAAAGTCAATTTTATTAGCTTTAAAACGATGCATAATTTATAGTGGGATCGGTATATAGACAGCTGGTCTAGTCTGGCTTAAGAAATTTTAATTTGTCGTTTTATGAATGCTTTTATGGATGCTTAAACATATGTATCTACAAATACTGCTATCGAGTTCTACGACAAGTCATATAAATATCTTAACTATCAAGGTTTGACCCCTCCTGTATTACCATCATCACTCTCACTGATGGTTGGGCTTGAAGTTCCTATAGCCAGAGATCTACTAATAATGAACTATTTTCCCTATGAATGACTTGTAGAACGTGATGTTTGTTCGGTTTTCGATGGCATCTGTCAAGCTAGATTTTGTGAGATGACAGAAGTATACCCAGAAAGCTTGGCGACCACACTGAGAAAAAAGTAGCTACTGTTTTCATATTTGAAATGAAATAAACAATAGCTTTAATAAATATTGCAATGCTAATTTTTTGCATTAAAAACGAAATTAAAAAAAAAATTAACTATGTTACCTTTAACAGAACTCACACTTATACATTTCCACCAATTTTTGTTTTTTTTTTTTTTTCTAAAACGAAATGTTGCATAAAATCGGAAATTTAATTTTAACCAAAACTCTAGTTCAGGCCTGCCCAACGCTCTCGTATTGAAAGTACAAAACCCAATACCCCTACAAATTTTGTATATGCACTGAGAAAATATTTCCTTCTTTAAATTTTTTTATGGATTCCAATAAAATTTTATTGTAGAATTTATTTTCAAATGGTAGTATCACATACATACAAACAATTTTTTATTTTTATGAAAATTTTTTGAGTAAGTACAAGTTTTTTCCAGTGCTCTCAAATTTTGATTTTTTTTTTTTCATTACACATTTGTTAGTGTAAATTTCGATTTCTTACGGCAGTGCTTGAGCTCCTATAGAAAGTGCCTTTGCACAATATGAATCATAGGCACGTACATAGAAAATTGTTTATATGTACCTGAGTGCTTATGGCAGTGCAAAGAAAATTTAATTTTTATATTTGAAGTGAAAATATGTATCTGTGCCTATGATTCGGAACAAAACAAAAGCAATTGTGTATTTTTTTTTTTTTATTTTTTAGGCACAAAAAACACAATTGTTTTTTTTTATATATATTTTTTTAATTTAATTTAACGAGTACAGGCCCAGGTCATATTTAATTTTTCATTTTTTAGAAACTAGAAAAAAGCTTTTTTAAGCATGTAAGTTTTTTTCTAGTTTCTAAAAAATAAAAAATTAAATATAACCTGGGCCTGTACTTGTTAAATTAAATAGAAAAAATATATAAAAAAAACAATTGTGCTTTGTGTGTCTATGAGCTGAGCAGTCCTGCTCTAGTTGGTCCCATTTCAAATGTGAAAATAACACCATTAACCAAATTTTGGTTGATTTTTTCTCAGTGTAGTTTTCAAAAACAAAACATCTGGCATACTAGTTGAGCATTTACCTGCTTTGACCTAAGCAGTCGTATTATAAACTAAAAAAAAATGCAATTATATGTATTATTTTAGCTTTTCCCAGCTACGGGCCGATTTTGTACAATAAATTGACACGAGCTCTGAAATTCATCTGGCAACACCAAAAATACGAGTGTCAAATTGCATCCGAATAATAATTTATTTTGCTTTCAAAGCGTTGAATGATAAAAAATTTTGCGAAAGTTCATTTTAAAATTTTATGAAATATTTACATAGATACATACATATGCAGGTTTTGTGAATTTTTATATACCTACTCAGGTATCTAAATATTCGAAATAGCATTTTTCACACCAAAACACCGTCTACTCGTAATCATCCATTCAACAGCCAATCAATTGTTATGTCGCCGTTGCTGAAGCTTGCCAGTGTGTGCAACAACAAATTTGTTTGTGTGCTTCATCCGCGGCTTCTCTCTCTCGCGCGTACTCCCAGCTGCCCCCATCAATCGCCCAGCAGCCTCCAGCATCCCGTCAACTCAGCTCAGAATATGTGGCAACACCAACATCAAAGGCGTCGACGCGCTCATTCACTCTCAAGCTCAGTTCTTTTTTCTCTATTTTCTTCTATTTTATGTTGCTGTTTGTTTTTTTTTTTTTTTTGTAATTTTTTTGTTTTTGTAAGGAATGCGTTTGTTATCTGGCTTTTACATTTTATGCGACGCATTCGGTCTGTGAGTTTGTCTCGTTTGCTTCTTCTTCTTCTTCATTTATGCGGCAGAAACACATAAAATGTTGCAATCGCAATCGTTTTTGCTGCTCGTGGTTGCTGTTGTTGTTGTTATTATTATTCTTCTTCTTCTTTTTCTTCATCACTTTTGTTTTTGCTTTTTTTTTAATTTCTGCTCATTAAACCTTGTCACCGTCACACTATTTAGCCAGCCATTTAACCCCTTTCCTTCACCTTCTCTCATCCAGTCTGCTACAATCCACTCCACCGCACACCTTCCGCAGCATATCACTTTAGTTTTTCCCACTTCGTTCTGTTTGAGTTTTTGCTCATTCATTATCGCTCATTGATGGATGGTGTTATTGTTGTTGCATTGCCTCACATTGTTTCCCTATACTTGTTAATTCATTTCGTCTCTTTAAGTTTCCTTCTATTTTCATCTTTCCTCAACATTTTTCTTCTTCTACAGTTTTTTTTTCATGTTCTTCTTCGTTTGCTGCTACTTATTGGGTTTCTCTTCCTTTTGTTCGACTTCTTCACCATCTAACTCTTCTAATTTTCTCCTTCTCTTTCTTCTTATTCTTATTCTTCTTTTTCTTTTTCTTCTTCATCTTCTGCTTTTTCTTCTTATTCTCTTCCTCCTCTTCTTCTTCTTCTTCTTCTTCTTCTTCTTCTTCTTCTTCTTCTTCACCTTATCAACAACGTCGTCTTGTCTTTCGCCAACTTCTGTGTTGTGGTCGCCGTCTGTCGCTTTTGGCATTACAAAAACATCACAAAACAACAACAACAAAAAAACATGCACGGCATCTTAAAGCTTAAATAAAAACTTCCTTCTGTTGTGCGGTTAATTTCTCGCTTTTTGTTCCATTCAGTTCTTTTCGCTTATTTTTCATCGCATTTGCCATTTTTGGTGGAAAAATTCTACTACAACTCTGACAACTCAGTATTGAGTTTTCCGCGTAACCGCATTTTATTTTGTTACAACGTTGCCAACACGAAACACACCACACATATGTATGCGATACAACGCGACACCGAAACGCTTTAATTCATTGATTACCAACATCAAATCACGACAACCGTCGTTTTATGTGTAAAAGAGTCTATGTATGTTTATGTATTTATTCACTCTGGGAGATGCTAAAAACTTATACATACATAAATACAGTGTAATCCATTTAAAATGAACCTCACAATGCAAAAATAGGTAATTGCAGGTTTTACAATGTGGGACTTTCCATCCTAATTTAGAATCATTTAGCGCTGCAGTGTTATTAGTTGATAATTTTCATACGCATTGTCTAGAAGTACAGCATATTTTCTTCCAAGTAATCAATAGTAAAACAATTCTGTATCCTATGGATCATGGTATCGTTAGGTATAGGTACATATATGTGCATAGCTTAAGAAAACAAGCTTCCAGAGAACAGCAGCTGAAGAAATCTATGGAGCTTCCAGAAAAAAAACAAGCGTGCAACAAACATGCCCTATCTCTTAAAAGACAACACTGTTGGATTAGATCTCATACAGGAAGACAATAGGCATTTAAGCAAACTTGTTTTAAACAAAACTCTGTTGAGTAACGAGAAGAGAATACATATTACAGCCACAGAAGAAAAGTTCCTGAAGAAGAAGACTCGGTAGAAAAATGAGATATAGAAAAGAATGAGTAACTTGGCTATATTATTTGGAAATTTTATTCCCAGAACAATGTCGATGCATATAGATCTTACAGGTCAATCTCCTTCAATACTCGCACTCGCTAACGCGCAAAGGTCTACAGATCTTCCGGAAAACTTTTCTCTCTATTAGGTACTCCTATTATTCCATCTGATTTTGACATAGTCCATGCTTCTGCGTCGTACTTATTCACAATGTCCTCTGTATAGTTGCCGAACATTCGTTTGGTCGTGAACTAAAGTGAGAAGGCGATAACTCAGCAAGTCTACTCCAGTGGTGCCAGATTGAGGGAAATTTCCCTTTTTGGGGGATATTTCACTGCAAAATTTTTAAAGAGGGAAAAAAGGGACATTTTGTTGTCGTCCATATAAAAAAAGGGATTTTTTGGTTGCAGAACTGTTTACATACCTACATATGTATAATTTATAGTATAACTTAAAATAAGCACATCTCACACTGAAAAACTCCCATTCAGTGTATGAATAAACACGCTTTCGCGTACAAGTAAACATACAGTGAACTACACAGCGTATACGTAACTTGTTTGAATAAATACATATGGAAATACATACAGGTGAAACTAATAAAAGCGTGTTAATAATCGCCACTTTTAGGTAATTTATTTTTCATTGTGCACATTCGTAGTGTTTTGTTAATAATCGAAAGAATTTTGGAGAATTGGGAGCCACATAAAAGCTATTTTCACCTGGCGTCATTTGAAGATAAGCGTAAAAAAGTAGAACTATTTATGAACAATTGGAAAGAATTCAAAACAAGGCTTATTTTAGATTTTTGAAGTACGTTCGTAACTTTTTCAATGAATTTAACGCATTGTTCCAAAGCGGAAATGTACTTATACATCGACTAGGGCAAGAAGCTAAGACACTTGTGTTGAAAATTGCAAGACATTTCTTAAAAGCCGACTTTTTTTACAATTCCGTAGGAATTATAGCTAAAAGTTGTGGAACTTCCAACTCCATATTTACTTGACGTGCATAACGTTTACGTTGGTTATGAATACGAAGATATTTTGTCAAATTTAAATTTGGAGTAAACGAATGTATTCAAAAAAAAGTGTTTGCGCTTTTATGAAGCTTCTATTTTTCAGATAATATCACGTTCTCCATTTGACGGTGTTTTCAAAGAATTGCAGTTTGTAGATCCCGATATTGTTTTTGATTTCTCTAAAAAAAATCGTGTATCACTTCTTGCTCTAACTAAAAAATTAAGTCTCAATCCAATAAACTTTCAAAACTATAATGACGATTTTTTGTTTCATAATCTTAAGCAATTGGTTGAAAATATACTCACGTTACCCCATTCAAAAGCTGAATCAGAAAGAATATTTTAAATTGTGACGGATGTTAAATGTAAAAAGCGAAACAAACTATCTAGTGATATGTTAAATAGTATAAGTAAAGTAAGAGTTGCTTTTCAATCCAAAAATATCAATTGCTTCAACTTTAAAATCAACAAAAATCATATCTACACAGTAAAAATTTTAGTTTAATTTTAATACCATTTTGGTATTTATATATAACAATGCCAAAAAGTATAAAATTGAAACCATTCTGGTTTAAAAAAAAGAAGAGAATCTGAGAGACAGAAATTATTCTTGGTGCCAAATTAATATTTTTCTGGAATTAAATCAAAACCAAATTTTGATTATTTTTAGAATATTTTTGGTATTAAAAATAGTTGAAATAGTATAAGATCAATACGAAAATTGGAATAAATTTTATACTTTTTTGGATTTAAAAATAAACCCCCATAAAATTTCCAGTGGATATACCGCAAATAACCCTTTATCCCAAAGATTAATGAGAAATTGAATAACGTTAACATTGTTTATTTATGTACATAAAAATCCAAAACAAACATTTGCCCCAAGTTTCCATGAGCAGGAAACACTAAAGTACCATATACATATATCAAGCCCCAATCCCCACAAATGTGTATCCAACAAAAACTAAATATTACGGGACTCAGTTTTTTTTAATTTGTTTTGCACACAGTTTGTATGTAGCCTTGAAACTTACATATTTAGTCTCTTACTTCGAAACTGCATATTTTACAGCTATGAAATTTTTGGGAGTTGATGCATGTTATAATAAATTGTTGATTTCTATAAAAAATCTGAAATCGATAATTTTGTTGGGTACACTTTTATGGCAGTTAAGACTCGATATATGTATATACATATTGTGAACTTTTAAACCAATATTTTAGAGAAGTCCAAGGAAAATTTCAGCACCGTCGCGGATCTTGCAATGATACTGCAAGAGAGACCTTCATCTGATTTATACCTGTAAAAATAAAGCAAAATTTACCCTCATGCTATTTTATTAATTTCCTGCATTACGTACTTGATACAATTATTTCATCAAGCGTGAAAAATTCAATTCGGGCCATTTATTTTACTAGATTTAATTACTCGTTCTCATTGCACTTTTAGAAACATTTTGTTTATTTATTTTTACTTTTTTCTGATAATTTTTTTTTTAATACTTTTTTGGTTTTGATTTCAAACCAAAAATACTTTGATGGTAATATAATTGAGAAAGATAAGGTTTTTTTTATACTTTTCAGGATTTGTTTTTAAACCATAAATGATTAAACTTCTTTAGAGAGAATTTTAATACTTTTCAAGGCTTTATTTTGAAACTATTTTTTAATAAATAAAATTGTAAAACTTCTCATAGTTTCAAAATAAGACTTTTTGGCATTAAAATTCAAATTTAATTCCAAGAATGATTAAACTAAGTACCAAATGATATTAGAAATAAACTATCATTTTTTACTGTGTACTTACACAATGCAAATAATTTGTACAATGGATACTTTTAGCTATTAAAAAAACTGTATTTGCCTGTCATATATTTTTATATTACTGAAATAAATGCTTTAAATTCGGTGGGAATTGTGTGGGATTTTTTAATTTAAAATGTGGGAAATTAGGGATTTTTTTCCAACTTATGTGGGAATTTTAGCGGAGATTGTCTGGCATCACTGGTCTACTCCGATATATGCATTCGGTTTAAGAGATTGTTGAGGGGAATAACTGCAGACTCTGTCCACCAGAAGATGCGGCTGCCAGCGGGCGTCTGTCTTGGAGCAAGCGGCTCGCCAGTGATGGGCGAGTCCGAGATGTTTTATTCGATTCTCTCGATTGTTGAAACATCTCGAATGCTCTCGATGGTTTTCATTCGTATTCGAGTCAAGTTGTAAATGGCCGTCAGTCGAAACAATCGCTAAAACATCTCGGACTCGCCAATGATTCCTCTCGTTTTCAAAGCAACCCTACATTTCGGACTCGCTGCAAAAAATACATAACATTTGTTGTTGCCGCTTGAATATCAAAATTGCTTAAAAAAGTATACAGTTGTACAAATCTATTGCCGTTGTTACTGCTCGTAAAATTAATTTGTTTCGTAAGCGTCTCACTTCAGAAAATTTATTAATGTATTAATGTTTAAATAATTAATTGTATTTATTAAGCACGACACTCTTTGATGGTGATTGCAAAAAGGCAGCGTCTATATATAGCATATTTTTCAATTAGGTTCATTTATTTACATATGTATTTGCCTCACTTCCATTAACAATCCTACTTTCTTCCTCAACAACACTCATTCAGTTTATTTTATCAACTAAAACAAATCATCAAAACAACAGCCGGCCCGCCGACTCGGAACAGTCGCAAAAACATCTCGCTTGTGTAGTTGAGATGTCATCGAAACAACCTCCGACTCGCCGACTCGGAACAGTCGCAAAAACATCTCGATTGTGTAGTCGAGATGTCATCGAAACAACCTCCGACTCGCCGACTCGGAACAATCGCAAAAACATGTCGATTGTGTAGTCCAGGAGCGAGTCAACATTTGACTCGATTGTGATTTTGCAACGATGGCGATTCTCTCGATTGTCTAAACATCTCGGACTCGCCCATCACTACGGCTCGCTAAATAAACGTGTGACAACAATTACAACATCCGCAGTGCGGTTTATGCGTCGGGATTCGGATCCACCACAGAAAAGAAAGAAAAGAAACATAATATAATGAATTCTAAGAAAAATCGAAGTTACTCATACGCCATAGGGTACTATTGGAAGCAAAAAACAGTTTGCAAGCGTGGCAGGTTATGGAGTGCTCGGTTGGTCCACAGTGGGTACTCTATACGCGTGTACATAGAGAAATCGGCTTTTTTGCAGGGTATATTGTATTGACTTATCTTTAAGAAATTTGCAAACAAATCTTTATATATATTACGCTAAGCGATTTTTTGTAAACACCATAACTTTTACACCGTTAAACCGATTTTCGAAAATGTGGTGTCAGATGAAAGGGCTTGACCTGTAGATGTGCAGGAAGGTTTAATTTTTTTGAAAAGGGTTGCCAGATGTTTGAAAATTTAATTTTACTGTATAGTTTGTTTGATTTTAAAATTTTTGTTACCATATGAAGGGGCTTGACCTGATATTGAGCAATTTAATAGAAATTTTTCCAAAAGGGTTGCCACCTGTTCAAAAATTCAGTTTTACGCTATAGTTTGATTTTTAAATTTGAGGTGTCATATGAAAGGACATGGCATGGAAATGAGTAATTTATTAAAATTTTTACAAAAAGGGTGCCACCGTTCAATAATCCATTTTTACGCTACAGTTTATCTCATTTTTAAATTTGAAGTGTCATGCAAGGCCTAGCACTGAAGATGGGTAATAAAAGGAGAGGGAAGAGGAAAATGAAAGGGACGGATATGGCGAAGGACAGGAAGCGAAAGAGGAAATACGAAAAATAAAATGGATAAAGGGAAAATAAAGCGCAAATAAAGGGGAAAGGGCAAGAGAAAGAGAACTAGAAAGAAAAGGAGGAACGCGCCAAATGGCCTTTTGTGGGTCGCTTTAAAGTTACCATAGTCTAAAAAAATATTCGGCACAAAACTTCACTATGGGGCTCCTTGGTCAAAATCTATGTATAAAAAATCTAGGTCCACAGAAAATAAAAATAACCAGTAGCTATGAAGGTATATCAAAAAATTTTCAAATGTGGCAATAAGTGGTCTTCCACCCTCAAATTGTCGCACAGTGTAATTGAAAGCCACAGCATCGCGTGGCCGGGTTTACTAGTTTAAGATATATTGTACACAGCGAGAAATAATCGCAAAAATATGCGATTTTGAGCATTCAGCCTCCATAAACGGAAATCAGGCTACATATATCTCGAAAGCAGATCAATCGATTTTAATGCTGATTTCATATCTGGATTCAGCATAAAATTCTGCTTCAATAATTTTCAATAATCCGTCTTGGGCCATAAAAGCCAAATTCCGGAACCTTAAAATTAATTTTAGGCAAATGTCGTTGAGTAGTTTCCTACTCAGAAAAATTAGAGGAATCCGAATTTAGATGGCGCGATATCGATTAATTTCCATCCATACAAATCGCCCCACATATGTACATAAATAGATTTGCTTCTTGAGGAATATGTACTTACATATGTATATTATGTCTGGAAGCATATATATCTATACAATAAGCACCTTGGCACTCATATTATACATACTACATACACTCAGTCACTCGCTCACTCTACACCAAACACGAAGGGCCGGGCACTAAGTTCGCACAGGCAAAGAAAGTCCTTTAAATCGATTTTCGCAAGTTTGGCTTGCTGTGCTGTTTTTGGTCGATAAAAATAAGTAATTATAGACATTGGCATACAGATTAACATCAAATACACAAGCACATAAATATGTACATGCAGACTAATTTATATGCTTGTATGTGTGTACATATGTATGTATTTTCGTATATCAACTTTCGTTTACTTGGGCATGCAAATGAAAGCATCCTTTGTGTTTACTTATATCCTTTATATACTCTGTTTGTATGTATGTTTTTGTTTTTATTAAAGATTTATGCTTGGCGGACAAGTTCGTTACACTTTTGTAGTACGTCACGGATCGATGAAAGTTTATTATTTCGTTGCTTTTAATTATGGTCTTGCAGGAAATGTACCAACTACGTGTACACATTTTTAGCGCAGTTGATTAAAGTGAAGGCGGATTCTGTCGAGTTTCATTTACTTGTGTGTTTATATGGAAATTTTGTTTATCTTTCATCGTTGCAGGAATATGCGAAGGCATGGAAATGACAAAGTAAGGAAATGTGCACTTCAGTTTTATGTATAACAAGTGTATTTTATCTTAACTATACAATTGACAATGAAGCATTAACTACCCAGATATTTAAAGATAGTAGTCTGGATGGAATACCATACATAGAGAAAAAGTACTATTTTCACATGTAAAAAGAATCAGCCAGATTTTTGGTAAATATGTATTACAATGCTGATTTTTTTTATATTAAAATCAAAATACTGAAAAAATGAACTATGAAATATTTACATAACTGAACTCAAACTTATTCCATATGAACCAATTTTGGGTTATTTTTTTTTTTTTTTCTAAGGCGAAATAATGCATAAAATCAGAAATTCATGCTTATTACGGTATCCGACGGATGCCACTCCCGCGAATGCCATCCGATTCGCACTACCCTCGCTGGTCAAATTTCACGCTATTACATTAACCGTCGGATTACTGCTTTATCGATTCACCCTGCGTAATTGAAGAAAAATTTAACTGATGTATTGTGGAACGATTTTCCGTCATCCCTTGTCAAGTTTGGTTTGGAGACAAACCGGTTTCGGCTAATATGCGCCATCTTCAGTGTCTTCTTTCGTTCTGACTTATTTTCTGTAAGTTCGATAGCACTTATAGTAACTAACTTCCGTCGTTTTGTTCAGGTACTTCGTGTTCATGTGATGTGTTCGTGCATTCGTGCGTTCGGGTGACGTGTGTGTGTGTGAGGCTGTGTTGTGTGTTTAGGTATGCAAATCTATTTTTTTTGTCATATTTTCATTATTGTACCCTCATTAACCAAGTAGGTAAAAGTCCGTTATTGTCCGTTTGTGTGTTGTTTTGTTTATGTCGGTTTTAGGTCTTTTGTCCTCTTTCGGGTATATTAGCTTAAGTGGTTCAAATAATGTATCCGATGCGGTGTTTATTTGTTCATTTATTATTTTACCTACGAATGTTTTTTGTTTGTATATCTCCATATTTTCTAATATGTTAAGTCGTCTTCCTTTATGCTGTATGTGGAGAATTTTAGCTGTTTTTCCTATTTTCATGGGTGTACACTTGTTTTCTGCCATGTGGTTGGCGAAATTTGATTCCACTGTCGTTGATGATTTTCTTATTTTCTTATTGTAATCCCTTATGTGTTCTCGATATCTCTTCTTGATTTGGCGTCCTGTTTGTCCTATATAACTGTTTTGGCATTCGCAAGTCAATTTGTATACGCCTTGTTTGTCAAAGAGGTCTTCCTTGTTAATGTTGTTTCGTAGAAGTTTTCCCATATTGTTCGTCGTTTTAAATGCTGCATTAATGTTATATTTTTGGAAAACTTTAGCCAACTTGTAAGATGTTGCTCCGGTATATGATAGGACTGCCCATTTCTTCTCTTCTTTTTCTTTGGTTTCTGACTTTCTAGAATTTATGTTTTTTTGTATTTTCTTCACTAAACTTTTTTGATATCCGTTGTTCTCTGCGATTGTGTATATTGTGCTCAGTTCCTTGTTGTAAGCTTCTTTTTCTAACGGGGTCCGTTCAAGTCGTGTTAATAAATGTCTGAAAGCTGCGTTCTTGTGCTGTTGAGGATGGTTAGATTTATTGTGTATTATTGTATCTGTTGCTGTGGGTTTTCTGTATATTTCGTAAGTAAATTTGTTAGTCTCTTTGTTTATTTTAATTGTTAGGTCCAGGTAGTTGATTTTTCCATTTTTCTCTGTATCCATAGTGAATTTTATATTTCTGTGTTGGCTGTTGAGGTGCTCCAAAATTTGTTCTTCTTTATTTCCCGATATTAGGCAGATGATGTCATCTACATACCTGGCATAAAAATTGACACCCAAATTTGCCGTCAGTTCTTCCATATAAATTTCCTCCAAATGTTGCATAAATACTTCCATAAGGATAGCTGATGTGGGGCTACCCATGCCTAGTCCGTGAATTTGTCTGTATATTTTATTGTCAAATTTAAAATAATTCTGGTCCAGGGTTATTCTCAGCGTATTTACTATCTCTGTAGCAATGTCTTTGTTCGTTTTCTCTGTCAGTATTTTAGTTAAAGTTTTTAGTGTTTCTGTCGTTGGTATCGAAGGGTATAGATCCTTCACGTCAAATGATACCAGTTTTGAGTCCTTGGGTACGTTCAGGTTGTTCAGTTTGTTGACTAGTTCCGTCGTATTTTTGATTGTGTATTTATTGGATAGGTCTAGTTTCTCGGTTAGTAGCTTGTTTAGGTGTTTTGATAGTCTATATCCTGGTGCCGACTTATGGTTTACTATTGGTCGCATAGGTGTTCCTGCTTTGTGGATTTTAGGTAGTGCGATCAGTGACGGGGCCGATGGATTCATTGCCGTGAGAGTGTAGGTCATCTTGTTGTCTATTATATTCTTTGCTTGTTTTATTGCACGCTTTATTGCCATTTGGTATTCTTCCGTTGGGTCTTTCCTTATCACTCGACAGCCCATTTCTTTGATGAGTTGACCCGTTTTTGCGGTGTACTCCTCTTCGTCCATTAGCACCGTTGTATTTCCTTTGTCTGCTTTTGTTGCTATCACCTTATTATCGATTAGTTTCTTCCTTAGTACTTTTGCCGTTTTATTGTCGTCCGTTGCCATTTCATTTCCAGCAGCTTTTATACTCTTTTCGATTATGCGTCTGCATAGATGCCTTGCGTGCTCCTGTTCTTCGTTTGGTACTAGTGATATGGCCATCTCCGTGTCTGCAATAGTGTTCTCTACGTCTTTTTTTCTATCGTAGCTTTCGATATTGTACTTCAAACCTTTTTGTAGTAGCTCCGTTTCTTTGGCGTTGATGGAAAGATTTGTTAAGTTAACAAATCTTGGATGGAATGATGTTTTGTTCTGTTGTGAGCCTTTTTTGTTGTTGTTTTGTTTTGTGTCAAGGTCCTCCAATATAACATTAATGCAGCATTTAAAACGACGAACAATATGGGAAAACTTCTACGAAACAACATTAACAAGGAAGACCTCTTTGACAAACAAGGCGTATACAAATTGACTTGCGAATGCCAAAACAGTTATATAGGACAAACAGGACGCCAAATCAAGACGAGATATCGAGAACACATAAGGGATTACAATAAGAAAATAAGAAAATCATCAACGACAGTGGAATCAAATTTCGCCAACCACATGGCAGAAAACAAGTGTACACCCATGAAAATAGGAAAAACAGCTAAAATTCTCCACATACAGCATAAAGGAAGACGACTTAACATATTAGAAAATATGGAGATATACAAACAAAAAACATTCGTAGGTAAAATAATAAATGAACAAATAAACACCGCATCGGATACATTATTTGAACCACTTAAGCTAATATACCCGAAAGAGGACAAAATACCTAAAACCGACATAAACAAAACAACACACAAACGGACAATAACGGACTTTTACCTACTTGGTTAATGAGGGTACAATAATGAAAATATGACAAAAAAAATAGATTTGCATACCTAAACACACAACACAGCCTCACACACACACACGTCACCCGAACGCACGAATGCACGAACACATCACATGAACACGAAGTACCTGAACAAAACGACGGAAGTTAGTTACTATAAGTGCTATCGAACTTACAGAAAATAAGTCAGAACGAAAGAAGACACTGAAGATGGCGCATATTAGCCGAAACCGGTTTGTCTCCAAACCAAACTTGACAAGGGATGACGGAAAATCGTTCCACAATACATCATATTCCTACCCTGTCGGAAAAACAAGCAACCAAAAAGTTATTAAAAATTTAACTTTTTTTCGCAAATCTATTTGCGTTTTCAATAATTTAATTTGGTTACTTCTTGGAAGCGCTCTTTTTTGTGATTGCGGACTTGAAGCTGTTCCAATTTCTTGCGAAGTACTCGCTAAATTTTGTACTTTTGCATTTGTTTTCAAAATATTAACGGATGGTTCGCAATCAACGCTTATGTTTTGATCATCGCGGTACTGAGCCTACCAAAATGTGAACTTCTGCGATTTGCCCTCCACCTGTAGCTTGCATTTGGAAGCGGTTATTTGTTAGCTTATTCTTAACACAGGATTTGGGTTCAGACCACAAGTGATTTTGATGGTAGTGCCAAAGCCTTCAAATCCGTGCTTAATGTTGTCCAAAACTTTAGATACTTCTGGAGACTGCTTGCTCATGTTATTTTGCGTTTCGTTAAGCTTATTCCGCTCAACCAACAAAGAAAACTGCCCACGCTTTTGGTACGAATTCTGTTTAAAAATAAAATTAACTCATATATATTTACGTAAAATATACGAATTATTTTGTTATTCGTTAAATTTCATTGTAATTTACTACGCAATTAAAATGCAATTTTTCAAATTTCTTTTGAATCCGCACCAATTTTATGACGAATCGAAATCAAAACAAATTACAGCTACTGCGTTTCGATTACGGTTATAGGAATGCGATGAATTCTCGAACTGCTTTATCAACATGTTTTTTATTCCCGGACTGCATTGACGGTCGGTTATGAGAATACCAAATCTTATCAAAACGATTCGCATGCCCTGCGAAAGGCATCCGCCGGATACCGTAATAGGCATGATTCTGTTTTAACGAAAATTCTGGATGATTTAATTTTTAATATAAAAATAGTACTATTAACCAATTTTTGGTTGATTCTTTTCTCAGTGTAGTAGAACTCTACAAATATTCGCTCATAAGATTCACTCACCCGGGATTTTTTTTTTTTGGTATTTTATGTCGGTTTTGCAATAGATCTGCATAATGGTCGAGATTCTGAGAGCGAAAATGTAGTCTTAGAATAGTTCAATAGTTTCGCAATTTTTTTCCATCACAAATGTTGTTCGCTACTTGAGCTCAACGTGTTATGTAAAGCCAAATAGCTGATCTTTTGACAGAATATTCATCAAGCCGTTTCTAAGACGTTTGTAATGTTGAGCTCAATAGCTACCTCTTAGAAACCAATTACAGCGACTGCAATCCTTTTCTTATGAAAGAAATCGGGAATATCGATTACTGACTTCCGAGGAGTGACCGATTTCAAGAAAAAAGTGCTATAGAGGGGTTTTAATTTAAATCTATATTCCGGAAAAGTTTTTAAAGGGATCTAGGATAAATTTTTGATACAGCTATCTAAATCTAACTTAAACTACAGTTAGACCAACCACCCTATTCCAAGCAACACCAAAATTAAAATAAATAGGCTTGACAGACGGCAGCGATAATCCCGATTACCACAACACTTAATTCTATATAAATTTTACCCTGACAGCCGGAAAATATTGCCGATTAACAAAACAGGAGAAGGAAGGTAGGCGCAGCGGCGAATTTAAAACTTCTTTTTTTCTTATTTCCAAAGGTAGAGCGTAATGTCAAAATCAAAGTGAATTCACATTATGGTCAATAGGAATGGGCGAGTCCCAATCGAATTCAGATTCCAATCAAAGCGAAATATCATTTTGACATTACGCTCAACCAATTACAATAACAAAATACATTGGAAATTCGCCTATGCGCTTACCTTCCTAGATCTGCTTTGGATTCTTCTTTTTCTTCACTTTCATTCACAATGGAGATTTTTCGCCAGAGATGTCATTACAAAATGCCCTAATCCACTAAATTTAATTTAATTTTGAGAATTAACCCAAGTTAAGTTCGAATTAGCTAGATATTCAGGATTATCGCTGCCGTCTGTCAATGCTATAAGATGAGTTGCCTGTGAAGCTAAACCAGCGCGTTTGTTTAAAGAAGCGCAGAAAATCTATTACCTTCGCATTTTCCAGCACCGCCAGACACTCGAAAAGGTGTCCGCGAAAGGGGCGATACGTGGTCATAGATAATGCAGGACAGTATGATAGATAGTGCTCAACACTTTCAATTTCTTCCACATCTCTGCAACTGTGACAAAAATTTTTTTTGCAAATAGAAGCCCATACGAGAGGTATGTACATTAGGCCGTCTCGCCTTATATGGACCAAAAAACAAGTCCGCATTTCTCATACATATGTATGTATGACCATGAGATAGTAGACAGTAGCCTGTTAGAAGTCCCGTCAGCGGACCTATGGAGAGCAGGTTCCGATGTAATACCAATTCATCTCCCCTCATCCAGTCTAGGCCAGATTTGCCTAGCAATCACACAGGTTGAGATCCTTGGCTCATCTGGCGTTAAGGCCCTTGGCCACTCACAATCTGAATTGTTAAGCAGTGTCGGGTGATTGACGCAAATATCAAAAAGTTTTGATTTTCATCAACGCGAGCCGACAATAGGTTCGTGTAGCACGACGACTGCCGATTGCACTAACACACACAAACACAAAAAAAAACACTGTTCAATAAAGCGAGTTCACAACCATCGAGAGGGCCCCCTAAGCCGCAGTTGTGATTTCCTGCTAGTTTTTAGGTACCATCTCTTGCTAATTCAAGCGCAATGCACTTTCCTATTTCCAGCTGTAATGTAATTAAAAAGGTGAATTTAAAAAGCGTAGTGATAAATTCCGGCGAATAATTTTCGAGAATATTTTAACCCATTAAAGTCCAATCATATGGTGATCTCCGAAATGGATCCATAACTTCTACCAAAATTTTTTTTTTTAATTTTTCTTAAATAAAACTGGCTAATAGCGTTATAAACAAGTAAGGAAGCCTAAGTTCGAGTGGAATCGAACATTAGATACTCAGCTGTATGCGTTCATTGTTTGTTTGCGTTTGTTCGATATAGGGTGTATTTTACATAAAGCGAGTGCTGCATAAAGTGGGCGTAGCCATGCCCATTTTCAACATTTTTATCAGTCATCCAACTAAGTATATGAATATTATTCTTTGTGTAAAACTTCATTCCTTTATGACTTCTAGTTACAAAGATGTCACTTTACAAATTCCCAAAGGGTGTTCCAGAAATATCTTTGTTAAAAAGTAGGCGTGGTCATAAACCGATTTCAATAAATTTCTGCGTGTCTATTAATATAGGTTATATAAGTATATAAACCAAATTTCGTCATAATATCTCAGTTATTTGTCGAGTTATGGGCTAAGAAATCACGTATATCCCTTTGTCCAAAAAGAGGCGGTGCCACGCCCATTTTCCAAAATTTTTCTATTCTATGTTTCCGGTCTATTGTAGAACTCATGTCACAAAATTTCAATGAATTATCTTTATATTTGAAAAAGATATCGTTAAAAATGTTTTTATTAGGCCACTTTATAATACCCATATATAAAAGTGGGCGTGGTCGTCAACCGATTTCGCTAAAACTTTTAACATGTATTACCACAAGTAATAAAAGTGTGCACACTAAGTTTCGTCATCTATCTATATATATATATAAAAATCAAGCCCATTTCTTTGTCGCCGGCTTTCGCCCAAACGCGTCGAGGGATTTTGACCAAATTTACACACCAGCTTAGTACCTTGCCCTAGATGGTTTATATACATATTTTTTTCAAATCCGGAAGTCGGTTCCTGAGATATAGGTCAAAAGGTCAAAACGTGGATCCGGCTTTCCCCTGAATATTTTTGGACGATATTGGTATCAAATGAAAGGTATTGAGTAGAGAATTTACATAGAATAGTACTCATTTCGATTCCTAGGTCGGGTCTCCATATATGGGTCAAAACGTGGACCCGGATGACCCTCGAATGTTTCTGAGCGATATTGGTATCAAATGAAAGGTATTGAGCACAGAATTTACATAGAATAGTACTCATTGTGATTCCTAGGTCGGGTCTCCAGATATGGGTCAAACGTTGACCCGGATCACCCTCGAATGTTTCTGAGCGATATTGGTATCAAATGAAAGGTATTGAGCAGAGAATTTACATAGAATAGTACTCATTGTGATTCCTAGATCAGGTCTCCAGATATGGGTCAAACGTGGACCCGGATGACCCTCGAATGTTTCTGAGCGATATTGGTATCAAATGAAAGGCATTGAGCAGAGAATTTACATAGAATAGTACTCATTGTGATTCCTAGATCGGGTCTGGAGATATGGGTCAAAACGTGGACCGGGTGACCCTGTAATGTTTTTGAGCGATATTGGTATCAAATGAAAGGTCTTGATGAGGACTTCAACATAGGACTATTTTATTTGTGATGCCTAGGACGGGTCCCCAAATATGGGTCAAAACGTGGACCCGGATGACCCCGGAAAATTTCTCAGTGATATTGGTATCAAATGAAGGGTTTTGAGCAGGGATTTTACATAGAAATGAACTCATTACGATCCCTAGGTCGGGTCCCAAAGTGTGGGTCAACACGCGGACCCGGATAACACCGGGATATTTCTCAGGCATATTGGTACCAAATGAAAAGTGGTGAGCAGGGCCTTTACACAGAGATGAACTGATTATGATTCCTAGGTCTGGTCCCTAAATGTGAGTGAAAACGTGGACCGGGATGGCCGCGGAAAATTTCTGAACGATATTGGTGTCAACTGAAAGGCAGGGCTTTTACATAGAGATGAAATCATTATGATTCCTAGGTCAGGTCAAAATGTGGATCCGGATGGCCCCGGATAATTTCTCAGCGATATTGTTATTTAATCACGGCGCATGACGATTTCTGGGTGGGATCCCAAGGTATGGGTCAATATGTGGACCCGGATAACACCGGATCTTAGGGATATTGGTACCAAATGAAAGGTATTGAGCGGACTCTCATGTAGGGCCGTACCCATTACGATTTCTTGGCCAAGTCTCCAGATACCGTACCCATTATGGTTCCTAGGTCAAGTTCCCAGATGTGGGTCAATAAGTGGACCCGGATGAGCTCGGGATGCTTCTGAGCAATACTGATATAAAATGAATGTGTTGACCGGGTCTGCTATATAGAGATATTTTCATAGTGATTCTCAGTCCCGATACCTAATTATGGGTAAAAGAGACGATTCGGATGCCACGGAATATTTTTAAGCAATGATGGTATCAAATGAGAAGTGGAATGCAGGGTATGTTATGCTAAAACCCAGTTCCCTAGGGAAAGGGGAAGAGTAATGAGACTGGGAAAGGCAAAGGCAAAGGGACGGAAAAGGAGAGGGAGAATATAATAAAAATGGAATGAAGAGGATGGGGAGATAGACAGTAAGACAGGGAATTAGAGAAGGAATAAGAGGGGGAATAAAAAGGAGAAAGACAGAAAAGGAGAGGTAAGAGAGAGCGGTAGAGAAAGGGAAGCGGAAATGTGATGGGAAAGGGAAAGAGAAAAGTAGAGGGAAAGGCAGTTGGAGGGTAATACGAAGAAAAATGGGATAAGAACATGAAGAGGGCAAACCTTTGAAAACATCAATTTTTTCCTTCACTTTTTTAAACTTATCTGAATTGGGCTGAGCTCTGCAGCCCGAGGTAATTTCGGTTTCTAAATACTTCCAACATATTTTAAAGTGTGCCGTTTTTCGCTTCAAGTACCTATAATAGGAAGTGGCCCAAAGCAAAGCTTGGCCGGGTACAGCTAGTTACATATAAATTATTTGTCGAGTTATGGGCTCAGAAATCTCGTATATTCCTTCTTCTAAAAAGAGGCGGTGCCACGCCCATTTTCCAAAATTTTTGCGTTTTTCGTTTTATGTCCATAGTTGGACTCATGCGACAAAATTTCAATGATAGATCTTTATATTTGACAGAGATATCGCTTAAAATGTTTTTATTAGGTCACTTTATAATACACATATATAAAAGTGGGCTTGGCCGTCAACCGATTTTAACAATTTTCCGTCCAAACGTTTGCCTAAGTAAGCAAATCACGCGTATCATCGATATATCTTCAATGGTTTCTGAGTTATGACATATAAAACTTTCAATGTTTGACCCTTAATAAGTGGGCGTGGCACCGCCCATTTTCCAAAATTTCATCAAATTTCTTCCTAGAGGCCTGAGCTCAACACGTGGGTAAAATTTCATCACTCCAACTATATTAGTGACTGAGATACCAAATTTCCGATTTCGCCCATTTTCAATACCAACCGTCCCAGTCTCGATACCAACTTGCATTTCAAATTTCATCAAAATATCTCAATTTTTGCGCGAGTTAGAGTGTTTACAGACGGACGGACGGACGGACATGGCTCAATCGATTTCTCTTTTCACCCTGATCATTTTGATATATATAAGTCTATATCTATCTCGATTATTTCATTCTGTTACAATCCACCGTTATGTGATTAAAACTGTAATACTCTGTGTACTAGTACAGCTGAGTATAAAAATACACATACGCCATTTTATTCACGTGCAGCCCAAAAAGGGGATACACACTAGGACCCTTTCGTGGGAAATTGTCTTCAGTAGGAACAAACCCTTAATATTTGGCATTTCGCCATCCCTATGAATGCCTTAAAATTGTATCTACCATTAAAATTTCTTCTAACACATTTTCTTTAACATACTACATACATACGTATATACGCGACGACATTTTCATTTCATTTGTCATCATCTTAATCTAAGTTTTCTTTTTAGGTAGGTACTCTCATATAAATTGCATAAGCTTCATTCAAATCTGCTTTGTAATCATTTTTATTGTAAGTACATAAAATATACATATATACTTAAATATATATATACTTAAACACATATTTATGTATTATATAAGCCCTTATATAGCATGTGTGTACAATACTATAACTACTTTTCGACTCCACTCCTCTTCTCACTCACAACTAGGGATGGCTATAACCGGAAAAACGATTATAATCGGTTAATTTCTTTCGGTTAACGGTTAAAATGTATCGGTTTTTTCCTTTTGATTATTTTTTCGATTAACCTTTTTCCTCTAAAGTCGAAAATAATCGAAAGGAAATAATCGAGAATTACCGCCTTTTCATTCGAGTCCGAATTCAGTTACCTACGGTTTTGTGAGTATATCCAAAAAATCGCAATATACGTTCCCTCCAGCCAGCGTTGCCGTATTGACGATTTTATGCAATGATTTGACAATTTTTCTCAATAAATGACGATTTTTTAGTTTATTGTATATTTTTTTAAGGAAAGTGGCATTATTAAAAATTTAAACCATCTCAGTACAATAATTAAATGGCTATCTTCATGAAATAAATCCTTATATTTTGTAAATTATTTTTCAAGGCAAAATGTTAGTATTAATGAATGATTGATGATGTTATTTAAGTAAGCGCAATGTGCAGATAAATGTGCACAGCTTTTTTTAAATATGATTTCATTTATATACGGATTTGTATTAATTCGCACCTCCTTAAAATTGTTTTTGGGAAAATTTTCCATTAAGGAACAACGCCCCGAAATAAATGAGTTTTTCAGCGGGGTAGAGGGGTTCTCACAGGACTTGGAACTGAAATCAAAAATTTCCGGAGGCTTGTAGTTCACAAGATATTTGTTGTTAAGGTTTTAAAATTTACCAAACAAAACACGAAAACTACGATTTATTTCCGAGATAAAAGCACGTATTAAAACGAGAAAATGCATATATGTATGTGTGTAGAACAATATTTTGCGTTGGCGGCCTTCAGCCGCGCTTTAAAAAAAATAATCCTCAGCCGAAATAATTCTCTGGGGTAATATCTATGGACCCATCTAACCTTAACGACAATTATCTCGTAAACTGTAAACTTCCTGCAAGTTTATTATTATAATAAAAACGAACACACATACATAGTATGTATAAAAATTAGCTTGTTTGTCTTCTTGGGGTACTACGTATTAATTTATCAGTAATTGTAATCGAAAAACGGTTATAATCGGTTAATTCCCTACGATTATTCGCGATTAATAATCGAACCCTTTCGATTAACCTAAAAAACGGTTAATCGATTATTAAATTTTTTTTGCCATCACTACTCACAACACACGCAAGCAAACCTTAGATACCCTATCGACTCGTTTCACGAGCGCACATATTTTCCATTTCACATTTTCCATTTTCCATTTATGACTACGAATTGCTGCATGTAAATTTTTTAGTAGGTATGTAATTTTTTCGCTTCGTTTGTAGCAAACTCCTCCTTAAAACGACTGTTGTTGCTGTGGCGCTGGGTGTTTAGTGGGGGTTGGGGCAAATTTTTTATTTAGATTGCGTTATGAAAAATTTTGAGAGCAACGTGTAATTTTATTGGACAGTTTTGAGCGCATGTCCTACGCAAATACACACATACACACACACGCAAATACAAAATTTCAATTCTTGTCCACACGTTCCCCTAACCGTTTGCCCACCTAACGCAGCGAGCGAATTTACGAACGATACTTACGATAATTTTATGCAAGTCGTTGTGAGTACTTTTTTTAATTTTTTTTTATTTTTATTTTTTTTTTTTGTTTTTTTTTTTGTTTTTTATTTTTTTGTTTTTTTTTTTTTTTTTATTTTTTTTTACTATTTTAAAGCTCGTTACTTGCTATTCATACATAATAGTAGTGGTATGAGAGAGAGCAATTTTAGATTGAAAAGAGAAGCAAGCATTAAATTTTGAATTTGTAAGCATTTGCTTATGGGCCAGCCCATATTGCATACATACATACTCGTTCATGCATGGATACATATCTATGTATGTACATGCTATTTGCGTAGGTACTTACTTACAAAGTTCTATAATATGACTATGTATGCAAACTGTATGTAGAATATATGTACATATGTCTTAAGGAAGGGCGAAAACCTTGGAAATACTTTGTATTTACATTAGGCCGTCTCGCCTGATTGGTTGGTTAGTTTGAGTGACGAGTCGCACAGACTTCAACTAGCACCGAACCGCCATTTCGACCCCCAAGACTCAAGACTAAAGAACCGGCGCGAGAATAATAGAGTAAAAGAGAATATGAATTCGAACACCAGAGCAGGTCCTCTGTTCATTTTCTGTTCATTTTCGTTATCTAAGAAGCTCCTCACACATAACGTCCTTGAGTTCCGAGAAGTTGTCGAAGAAAGGCTTGCCAAAGGAATTTCATTTGCCTTGGCAGTGCTAAGCACATTCGCATAGCAGGTGCTCCACCGTCTCCTCATCCGCTCCAGGAAGATTACAGCTGCGACACAGAGTGTTTTGATCCAATCCCAATCGGGCCGCGTATGTACCAATGGTCCAATATACTGTGAATACCGCGGAAAATGTCCCCCCTGTCCATCTTTAGCATGGCACATTGTATGAAGCCCACACACTTCTGCAGACACTGCAGATCCGCAACCGCTTCCATGAGGTCTAAGCCTCCTCGAATCAGTGCCGAGAGCAGCGGCCGTTGATGAAGCCCAGAAGCGCACGAACCTCCTCCATCTCTGCGATATCAAGCGCCAAGTTTTGCCTGGCCAGCTCATCACCCATTTCGTTTCCCGTCTCGCCTGATTAATATGGAAGTGTCCAGCTGAGTTGCGCAGATACCCACTCACACACCGCCTTCCATCTTTGGTCCGTGTGGAAACTGAAACATCGAATCTCTGAGTTATTTTCCCATCTCTTCAGTCCTTCTTGGATGGAAAGACAATTTCATAGTTTGTATCGAAGACTGTTATAGGACAGATATATTCTCGCCTTATAGGCACCAAGAAAAAGTTCGCCGTACGCACCCCACTGATACCTTTTTGGAAAACATTTCTGGGAATTTTTTTTGTTTTTGGGCGCCACTAAATGTCGCCTAAATACCTCTTACTTTCTGAGAATGAATAAATATACTGAAGATAACACATCGTATAGTCGGATCATAAAGTTTAATACACCAATGTCTTTGACTTGAAGGGGTAGTATCCACTTTATAATCTTATTAACCCTATGTGCGCCATTCGGGTACTTACCACTCAGTACCTAGTTTATACCGGCTTAATGTAGCTTTTTTATGCCAGCATGTTAAACTTCGTCAAAAATCATTAATCTTTTGCGAAAGAAGTATTTCGATCGCTGCAGTAGAACCCGCAAGAAAAAACATTTAACATTCCGAGGCACAAAAATATATTTTTTGCTTTCTGTTGCCATTTAGGTTATTGTTATAGAAATGTTTTCTGAGAAGACTTCTAGTAAAATTTTATGGCGAATAATTTTCTAGAACATTTTAACCCTCTAACACTCTGAAAAAATAGTATTTAAAAAATAAAAAAAAGAGTTGCTCCTGAAAGGTTTTTTGAAGAAGATCTCATGGATGGGAGAGTGGTACGGCGAACTTTTTTTTGCGATACGGTCTAATGGACATACATACATATGTGTGGTAAATATAAATAGGAACAATTTGCTTCATATGCACATCATATTTTGTATAAAATTGTAGCTCGACACATACATATGCAAGTAAGTAAGCACATGCATATATATGTATATACTCGTATATAAGTTTTTATGCATGTAAGTTCGCTTCTGCACAATCAAATGAAACTTTTCTGCTGTGTGCACCACACACACACACACACATACACAAAAGCGAGTGTGTGACAGCAAAATTATTTTTTATTGCAAATAAACTTTAATAAAATTTCTGCACGTTGTAAGGGATGTGAGATTGCAACGTGAATGCATGTATGTTCAGCTGTAAGTATATCTCTGTCTATATGTATGCTTCTACTCGTAAAAGTTTGCATGCAGACATGAATACCTAAGTTGTTGTTGTTGTTGTTGTTGTTGTTGTTGGGGGTTATAACAGTAAAATTACCTTGTAGTTGAACTGAATATGGTGACTTGAGCACAGCTTATTTGCACTGTGTGTGTGTGTGTGTGTGTTTTTGTGGCAGGGCATTCATTTGTTGTTGCACAATGTTCCACATACGCCACCGCCACCAACTTGGCCATGCAAAAATTTCTATCATCAAACGTATCTACATATAGAAAGCACATCGTGCATTCAAACTGCTTCGTGAATGCATATGAGCATGTAGACATACATACATGTATGTATGTATGTATGTATGCATATAAATTTGCTCATTTCCTTTTACCGAATACATTTATGTACTTACATACATAGGTATGTACCAGGCGCGGATCCAGGATTTCGGCAAGGGGGGGGTTTTGAAAATTTATTTTTTTGGAAGATGTTTTTTAAGGGCATACGCTGGTGAAAATATGGACTAATAACACCTACTATTATTATTCTATATACTAGTTGCGCCATTTCCCGCACCTTAAAAACACCAAACTCAAAACGCTCCAAATTAACAATATGTATGTCATCACTAGGGAAGCTAAGAATATGCACGATAAATTTTAAAATATGCATGCTAGTATGCCCGAAAAATAACTGAAATATGCTCGTATAATATGCACGAAAAAATCTCATTATATGCATATATACCTAAAAAATACCGGAAATATGCTCAACAAATGTATGTATTTCATTTCAAGCTTACATTTTTATTTAAAGAATTTTGCAAAATAATAATAATATAAGAACTGAAACGTACAATTCACATTTTCCCCATTTAAAAAATTTGTTTTTAAATACTATAAAATACTTTAAATTAATTTTAGATTTGTATACATGAGATCTTTTTACAAAGCAAACGAAACTATTCTATTAATATTGCGCAGGGTTGCATTGAACTATCGTATGTTTTACTATATTTTCCAGTAAGAGTTTTTGGCGGTTTTCCGAGAAAAAGCTCTTGTATGGGAAAACGATTAATATTGACCGTGTAGCATCGAGTATTGATGGATCGCGATTCTGGATCGCAAAATATTTAGAAATTTTGAAATCCGCGATCCGGAACGAAATATTGGCAATAAACGAATTGAAAGTGTGAAAAGGACGGAAGTAAAATATTTTAAACCTCAGATAGAGAAAAATATCGCAATATTCATATTGAACGTGTAGCACTAGTCTGCGATTGATCAGCATACAAGGTGGTTAACCGGTGGTTATTTTGACGTAAATTGTATGGCGAGCTGTCAAATAAATTGCTTAACCGGGAGAAATCCTCCGGTTAAGCACTTAACCGGAGATGGTGAAACCGGCCCTTAGTGTTTATCGTGGTGAATTTTTATAAGGAAAAATGCTCCGCTCCGGGGCCCAGATCAATAGTTAAATAGCCTTGTTTGTATGCATACGCAACTATCTAAATTAACCACAGATAAGATGTTGCCAGCTTAATATTTTTCGATATTGCTCGATTAAGTGTCAAAATATGCCAAAATAAGCACGAAATGCATTTTGACCGTAAATATGCATTTTAGGTCTAAATATGCATTTGCATATTTTTAGCTTCCCTAGTCATCACATAATGTGCAGGAGATTTCAATTGAAGTTCTAAATAACATGTATAACGTACATGTATTTAATAAATTCATAAATTAAAAAAGCAGGCATATGCGGGTGTTACGTCTTCAGATGGCTCTGAAGTTACATACTTTATTATAAACTTGACCACTGCGCGACACCTAGTGAAGTAGCAGTTATTATATGATATAATTTGAAGCGCGAGGTCGCGCAACGTGCAACTGTCGCCTTCATGTTGACAAACAACAAATTTTTACAGTTTGACTTTTATCAAAGAACGTAAATGTATAAGAAGGGAAAATTCGCTACTTGAAAAGTATACCGAATGGGCCTTCTCGTTGTCGTGACGCGCAAACCAGGAGTTGTTTTGAACCCATATTCGCGACAAATTCACAATTCTATTCCTTTATGTGTCTCGATTCTATTCTTATTCCGAACGCGAATGGTTGGAATTGGAGTTTTTATTAAAAAAGTGTGATTTTATTGTTAAAATGAATAAATATGTAAATAATATTAGTGGTAATGGTGATTAAAATCAAAGTGCAAAAATGCAAATAACAAAGAAAATTTGTCGGCCATTTGCGTCTCAATGGTATTGCTTCCTTGAACATTCACAGAAGTATATATTTAACTGAAGATGAAGTCCTTCAAGAATTTTTCAAAAAGCCTCGAAAATTGAAACATGATTGAAAGTTTGACAGAATCGACAATATACACCTTTTCCAGTTTAAGTTCAGAAAGTTACAATTGAAGCTCAGAAAATTACAATTGAAGTTCAGAAAATTACAATTGAAGTTCAGAAAGTTACAATTGAAGTTCAGAAAAATACAATTGAAGTTCATTTGGAAATTCTGAACTTCAATTGGAAATTCTGAACTTAAATTGTAATTTTCTGAACTTCAATTGTAACTTTCTGAACTTAAACTGGAAAAGGTGTAGTACGCGCTTATTGTATTAGATTTAATTCCTTTAAATTTCGGGCATTTTCTATTTAACTATAAGTTGTAATTGTATGTTATTATTGCCTACAAGGACAACTATTTTAATGAACTGATTCAATTGTACCTGTTTCACCTTGTGGATATGTGCATATAAAATATAATCTGAAAATAAATGAAAATAAATGTCGTGTTTTGCCTTTGGACAGCTAAACCCATCCAACCATTGCCTTTGGAATGATAGAGTTTTCCTTGATCAGTTTGGGAAATTTGGGCGCAGAATCTATAAAGGCATTAATTTGGGATCTATGATAAACCACAAGGGGGGGGTTTGAACCCCCAAAACCCCCCCCGTGGATCCGCCACTGGTATGTACACTCAGGGAAAAAAATTATAAAAACATATGAAAACGTGCTTAAAATGAGCAAAAACGTATTTAAAAGTGATGTAAATACCAACATTTTTTATTTTAAAAATTTTCATTGTAAAATTTTTAAATCAAGAAAAAACATTTTAAATTTAAAAATGTTTATTTTTATTTTAGGCACTATGAGAAAAAAAACGCTGCAGTGTTCCCTATATAATTTTCTCTTCCGGATTCGAAATTGTATCCAACGGCATTCCCTTTATCTTCTCTCAATCCGAGTCCCAACTACAAAAATATAGCCTCCGCTTGTTCTCCTCTTCTTTCCTACTTCGCCTTAACCGTTTGCTATCTTTATTTCTTATTCTTCTTATTATCCTTTTTCTTCTTTATTTTATATTCTCCTCCGGATTCGAACCATGACATCAACCTGAAATTCAATCCAACGCCATCACATAGTGGAATATTAAACATTATATTGAATTGCGGTAACCTATTTATGCTTTCCTTTTCCTAAAAAAGAATATACGAATTATATGAATCATTGTAAAAATAAAATAAAAAAAATCGATTCTCATTATTGTTTTTGTTGGATTTCTCCCAAAAAATATTTTCTCACAAAAAAATTTTGAACAAAGAGCGAGTTTTTGAATCAGCATTCATTTTCATTTTTAATTTAAGTATGTTTCTTTTTAAATCCAAAATGCATTTTTACTTCAAAACTTTCATTCTTAATTCAAAAATTTCTTTTTTAATTTAAAAATTTTCATTGTTAAAATAAAAATTGTTTGGTTTAAAACGTGCATTATGAAACAAAAATTTTATTTTTGATCTTAAATGCTGGTTTTCCCTGAGTGTATGTATAAGCATATATTTGTTGTTGCTTTTTCATTACGTAGGTAGTGCAAGTACATATGTTGGTAATATAAGTATGTATATTTTGAATACACAAGGGACTTGAGCTACCCAAAGATCTCCTTTTTTATCGCCACCTTCTGCATTGCAAAGTATTCTAAATGTATGAATAGGTATGTATATAAGCATCTATGTATGTATGTATATTCCTTTATGGCTGCCTACAATACATACATGCATACATACCCTACAGGGAACTCAACAACTAGTGAGCAAAATTTCTAGTTCCGAACTAGCGAAATGGTTTCAAAAAGAACCTCACCAGTTCAGATGTAGTGAATTGAGTGACCACTATAAATAAGACACACCTTGATTTATATGCAATTTCGAAGTGACAAAAATTTTATGAAAATTTTTCGTTCGTTCAATTGCCATGGGCTTTGTATATTTCTGCAATTCTCAGATGTTTAGTGAAGCAATTTATATAAAGAGTTTTCTACAGAGGTGTAGAATAATTATTATTTCATTTTGAAATTATAAAAAAGTCTTACAAATTTTCTTCAGAATCGTAAAAGTCTTTTGATAATATTTTTTTCCTGATGAAAATGATAAAAATCTTCTATAATTATTATTCAGAAACTTATATTTTAAAAATCTTTCCATAATAGTTATTTCAAATATATTTTTTTTAAGTCTTCAAAGACTTTTATATTGAGACAAATTTGAAAAAAGTCTTTGTGTAATTATTATCAGTAACGAATTGTTTTTTATATCTTCAAAGACCTTTTCATTGAGACAAATTTCAAAAAAGTCTCAGAAAATTTTCAATAACTTTCATATAAATATAAAATAAGAATAACTTTCATATAAGTACTTCAAAATTCAAACAAATTTCCAATTTGAAATTGTATGAAAGATTTTTATCGAAGATATAAAAAAGAAATTTGTTACTCAAAATAATTACTTAAAGATATTTTTGAAATTCGTCTCAATGAAAAAGTCTTTGAAGACTCAAAAAACAATTTGTTACGGATAATAATTACTCAAAGACTTTTTTCAAGTTTGTCTCAATATAAAAGTCTTTGAAGATATAAAACAAAATTTCTCATTGATAATAATTACAAAAAGACTTAAAAAAAATATCTCAGAAATAATTATTATGGAAAGTCTTTTAAAATATGTTTCTTTCAATAATAATTATTTTTTGATTTTTATTTTTTCTCTTATAATAATTACAGCTCTGGTTTTCTATTTGCAGCTTAACTTGTGTGAAATGAAATCTTCCCCTATTTATGCTTTTCCGATTCTCAGGCTTATTTTACATTTTATTTTTTTTTTTTGGTTTTTAAATATTTTTGTAAATTTTTATTAAATAAAAATATTTTTTTTATTTTTTTTTTAACTAATATTTTCATATTTTTCAGAACAATCGAATTGTGCCAATAAACGAACTAGTGCAAACTCTAGAATTTAGTACTAGTGCGGAACTATCGAAAATATAGTGCAGAGGGCGCCTAGGGCATCGCCGTGTTCCAGTTGATAACTTGCAAAAGAAATTTAGCTCGCACTAGTAGTTGCGAAAAATGCACTAGAAGCGACCTAGTTCGGAACTAGAGATTTTCCCTACAGGGTATTTCCAATTATGTTGTCGCAAATGGTGCTGCACAGCACATACCTCCTCCACATATCCTGTGCATACATTTATATACATAAAACATAAAATATGAATGTTTGAACTAAAGTAAAATTTCTGGGAAAAGAAAATTTGAAAAGTTTACAAAAGTGAAAAAAGCAAAGGAAAATATAAAATGGAAAATGTCAGAAAAGATCCAATAAGTGGGCGGCGCGCCGAGTGGTGTTGCTAGGGCGTTGGTAGGGCTTGGGATTGTAAATTTAGTCTGTTATGCACACGTTAAAAAGGGACTTTTATTTTAGATTTGTTGCCAAACTAATGAGTATTCGTTTTCCGTTTTTGTTTTTTGCTACGTAGGCTGCCAATAATTGAAGAAAAAAATATGTAAGTGTGAGTATGCATGGGGAAGGGGCATTTTCACTATGTGATTGAATAAGCAATTGTCCCTGTAAAAAATAGTGCGATTAGTCTCGAAAGAGATTTGACCCGAATTCCTCTCTTTCGAGTACAATTGGTCTACAATTACTTCTCAATTGTACTCGGAAGGACAATTATACTCAAAAGTTTATAAACGAATTTCGAAATATGCTTTTGTTCAGGTATAAAAGGGTACAATTAGTCTCGCCATAGGAAATGCTCAAACAAAAGGGAACACTTCATTCCATATAATGAGACCATAAGTTGCATTAGTCGCATGCTCCTTTGCGAGTGATCCCGGACACATGCCGGATTAGTCGCATTTTTTGCAGGGTTGTACCATTGGATATTGGAATGTATGTGTGTGTGTACAATAGGGTGGTCCTTGGTTGGTTGGTTTGAGTGGCGATTCCCACTGACTCCAATTAGAGCCGATGCGCCGTTTCGTTATCACGACTCGTGACTAAACCAGTGAAAAGTAGAAGTAAAAGAGTAAGAGCCGTTTGGACACCAGCGCAGGTCCCGCACCCTATATACATCCTGTTGAGTTTAAAAATTTAAACAGCCCCTCAGGCCTGACGTCCTTCAGTTCCGAGAGCCTGTCGAAGTAATGTTTGCTAAGGAACTTGATTCGGCCTTGACAGTGCGAAGGATAGTCGCATAGCAGGTGCTCCACCGTATCCTCCGTCCCAGGAAGACTGCAGCTGCGGCACAATGTTCGGTTAGATTAGGTTCGTCGGTTACAGTGATCCTTCAGATAGACCACATATGGTCCTTACCAACATCGTACTGGAGGCGTTATACTAAACTTGAAATGCAAGACTTCGCAAGTTTTAGTATTTTGTGTATTTTTCGAAGAATATTTTGTGTATTTATGAAAAGTATTTTTTAGCCACTAGATTCCATAACAGCGGTGAGAGTACTCCCCCTTGTAGGGCACCCCTATGTGCCCTCCTTGACATCGTCGAAAGGCCCCATCCACCAGTCGCCGTCCGACAACTCCAAAGGTCTTCGATCCAGCGCCGAATGATTGGGGGTATTCCGATGCATTAGAGCACCCACAACAGCACCGCAACAGAGACGTTGTCCAAGGCACCCGAAATATCAAAAAAATAACCCTATTGCACTCCCTGTAGGGAAGCGCCTTTTCGATATGTTGTTGTTGTTGTCCTGTTTAGCCTCCACCGCGACAAGATAAATGCGTTTTATGACTTCCACCAGGCACTCAAACCATGACTGAGTGCGTTTCGCACCTCCCCCCCCCACCCTTCTTCGCGACTTGAGGGGACCGCACAACAGCCTTGGCTAGCCCTCCACGCTCTCCCCCCGCAGTCTGCCCTGGCGCAAGCACCAGAAATAGGCATCGGGAAGGAGAGTCCGAGATCCATTTTGCAGGCAGCAATCTCTTGGAGGTTTCAGCCGAGGATTTTTGCCGCCCGAGTTGTTATGATCCAATCCCAATCGGGGCGCATGTTTCCAATGTCCTGCGAATACCGCAGTTAAGCGGGGAATGTCCCTCCTGATCAGCTTTGGCTGAGCAATGCATCTCATTGTATGAAGGCCACAGACTCCTGCAGACACTACATATCCGCAACCGCTTCCATCTGGTCTTAGCGTCCTCAAACTATTTCCAAGAGATTCGGGCCTTGATGCAGCCGAGAGGCTTCACGGCTTCTGGGACATCAAGATCCGAGCCCTTCCTGGCAAGCTCATCATCGTTACACTGCATATCTCGGTGCACCAGCTTTAATTTTGTAGATACTTTAACCGTAAACCCCCCCCCCCCCCTTCTCCGCCGAAGAGGTCGTTTTGTCCTCTTTTATATAAAGTCCGAAAAATAATACTTTCAAGGGCGATAGAGAGTTAAAATGTTATAGAAAATTATTCGCCATTTCACTAGTGTCTTGCTCAGTTTTTTGTTTTTCATTGATTCTAGCTCAGGGTCATGGCAAGAAAAAAATGTATGTAATCCGACAAACGAAACCTCTTGTTGACTCCAAAGAATGCAAACTCATCAACCTGTAGTTGAGTAAGATAAGGAAGGTAAGGTGCTACAACAACTACAACAACAACGACAGGCAACAATAGCAAATAACAGTAAAAATAACAAAAACAATATAAAGTTATTTGCGTACATACGTATGTACATTAGAGCGTATCGAGAAAAAAAAAGTTCGCCGTACGAACCCCCCTCCCCCCGTATGATTTTTTATTTGAAAACATTTCTGGAAAATTTTTTTTTTTGACGCCGCTAGATGTTGCTAAAATTCGTTTTTTCATATCTTCGGTATTTATGGTCCGATCCCTAAGTTTGATACACCAATCTCTTTGGCTTGAGAGGAGGTTTTCTAATTCATAATTGTATTAACCCTATGTACGCCATTGGGGTCACTTCCATCCAGTACTTAGTTTATACCACCTTAATGTAACTTTTTTTTGCCGGCATGTTAAACGTCGTCAAAAAATATTAATCTTTTGCGCAAGAAGTATTTCGATCGATTCAGTAGAACGGAAAATAAAACAAATTTAACACTCCGAGGAATATAAGTTTTTCGCTTCCTGTGGTCTTTTAGGTTCATTTTACAAAGATTTTTTCTGAAGAGACTCCTACTGAAATTTTACGCCGAATAATTTTCTAGAACATTTTAACCATCTAGCACCCCTGAAAAAGGGTTATTTTGACCCCTTTTTATACAGTCAGGAAATAGAGTATAGTCAGGAAATAGTATTTTTAAGGTTGCTAGAGGGCTAACATGTTCTAGAAAATTATTCGCCATAAAATTTCAGTAGGAGTCTCTTCAGAAAAAATCTTTGAAAAATTAACCTAAAAGACCACAGGAAGCGAAAAACTTATACACCTCGGAATGTTCAATGTAATTTGTTTCCGGTTCTACGGAATCGATCGAAATACTTCTTTTGCAAAAGATTAATGCTTTTTAACGACGTTTAACATTCCGGAAAAGAAGTTACATTAAGGTGGTATACACTAAGTACTGGGTGGAAGTAACCCCAATGGCGCACATAGAGTTAATTCAATTAGAAAGTGGAAACGCTCCTCTCACGCCAAAGAGATTGGTGTATCAAACTTAGACATCGGACCATAAATACCGAAGATATGAAAAAAATGAATTTTAGTGACATCTCGCGGATCCCATAAAAAATAAAATGTTTTCCAGAAATGTTTTCGAAAGAGAGACGGCCTAATGTACATATGTAAATTGTTGTCTTTGCCCTCAATTTTTTGCGCCGAAAAGCCTAACACAAAGGGCAAATTAAGGTGATTGTGCAACGGCAAAAAATACACAACAACAGCAAGAACACCGAAGTACAAGATACTTTGCATGTTTTCTTCTGCTAAATATGCACTAGTTAACAGCCTTTTGGCGCAACTTCTTTTGGCGCAACATCTTTTGGCCTTTGAATAGCCGTGGCTACCTTAGTTTAGCATAAGGCACAAGCACTGCAGTTTGTATGCAAAAAAGGGAACTTTTTTTGTTATTGTTTTGGTTATATTATGCTCTGCAACACACAATTTAATAAGCGCATGCGGGAGCGCTTGAAGAGGCCTTGGGCTTTTAGTTGCGCTGCGTGTTGATAATTGCCTTCTGGTTTTTTGCGCAGCACGCGCATGTGCACACGCTTTTTGGCTTTGGGGCGAATGCAAAAACTAAAATCTTTACAAAAAAAAAACTATACAAACAAGACTTAGCACAAGATAAGAACCAAGTGCACGCTTTAAGCGTAGAATGCGGATGCACACCAAAGAAGAAGAGGAAGAAGAGGAAGCAGCTACTTAGGATCCACCAAACAAACAAATAAACAATTCACACCCAAGCAGATGTGCATGGACGGACGGACTGAGTGAGGCTGGCGGCTATCAACTCGGCTCAGCTGCTTATTTAAGCTATCAATGCCTTGACAGTTTTTTTTGCATTTTTCATATTATTTTTTTTTTTTGTTTTAGTTTTTTATTTTTGTTTTTTTTTTCTTTAATTTTTTTTAATTTTTTTTTTTTCGTTTTTTAGCTCACCTTCGATTGCGTGAATTGCCTTTTAAACGCTTTTAATGGCAGTTCGCTGATATCAGCGGTTGGGGCCTAAATGCCGTAGGACAATATGCGGAATATGGGTGGCTGTTGTCAGGTTTATGTTTACAGTCAGTGCTTTCATGCGCAGAAAGGTGCATTTTATTGTTGTTCTTGTTGCTGTTGTTGTGAATGTTGCTGTTGATTCTGCTGCTGGCTGTGCTTATCGCGATTTGCGTTTAACAAGCTTATAAGCATTGTAGTTATTATTATTACTAAAGCAAGTAAAGCGTTAATGACGCAGAACGGCAACTGAGTGTGAGGTCCTACTAGAGTGGAATACATACATACATATGTGACTGTTTAGCGCACACACAGCATGCAACAAATGGACAGATGTGAATGCTCGCAAATTCACACCTCAATTGTAATCATTGTTTTGTATTGCAATCATGAATGAAACTGGACGGACATAAATTTTGCAGTTTCACTTCATAGTTTAAATTTTTTAATGGTGGGAGCATTAATTCGAGGAACTTTTGGACAACTTTTGTTTTCGCTTAAATATGGCTCTTAATGCAAATTTTTATATAAATATCATAGATGGGCACTTTTAAGTACCAGTAGTAATTCATTATTTTTACCCTTTTTACTGCTTACTTAAATTTTTTTACAGTAATAAGTAACGCGTTACTTATTACTTAAAATTTTTTAAAGTATTAAGTATCGCTTTACTTATTACTTAAAATTTTTTACAGTATTAAGTACCGCGTTACTTATTACTGTAAAAATTTTACAGTAATAAGTAGTCTTTACTTACTACTGTAAAAAGTTTACAGTATTTCAGTATTATTTACTGTTTACTGTAAGACTACTGAAGTAGCGAGGATACAGTAGTCTAAGAATTGGCATACACACATACGCACATTGATGAGCACAAGCGCATGCGCTAACGAGCATATGAGGTATGATGCCCAATAAACATAATAGAAAAAAATCTCGAACGTTGAAAAAACGTTTATACGCATTTCTAATTCCAGGGCATTTTGAAATTCACAATTAAACGTACCCATTCTCAATTTTTTCTCAAATATATCAAGGTAAGTACCCAGGTATGTATAAATTAAGGATATAAAAATAAAAACTATATTTTTACCACAATGCTCGGTAAAACGCCAGGAAGCAAAAATTGACTTAATTTTTTTTATTAAATCTTAACCTAGAATACAATTAAGATATTTGTTGCCACTGCTTCAAATAACATTTGGATGAAAAGCAATTTTATTTTTTCAATTGATTTTTAAGTAAATCTTTGCTTCCCGACGTTTTACCGAGCATTGTGGTAAAAATATAGTTTTTATTTTTATATCCTTAATTGATACATACCTGGGTACTTACCTTGGTATATTTGAGAAAAAATTGAGAATGGGTACGTTTAATTGTGAATTTCAAAATGCCCTGGAATTAGAAATGCGTATAAACGTTTTTTCAACGTTCGAGATTTTTTTCTATTATGTTTATTGGGCATCATACCTCATATGCTCGTTAGCGCATGCGCTTGTGCTCATCAATGTGCGTATGTGTGTATGCCAATTCTTAGACTACTGTATCCTCGCTACTTCAGTAGTCTTACAGTAAACAGTAAATAATACTGAAATACTGTAAACTTTTTACAGTAGTAAGTAAAGACTACTTATTACTGTAAAATTTTTACAGTAATAAGTAACGCGGTACTTAATACTGTAAAAAATTTTAAGTAATAAGTAACGCGTTACTTATTACTGTAAAAAATGTTAAGTAAGCAATATTCTTTTACTGCTTTCTGTTTGCTTTACTGAATTACAATTTTACTTCAGTATGCCCATCTATGATAAATATTATTACTATGGCGGAAAATCGTTCCACAATGCATCACATTCCTACCCCGTCGGAAAAGTAAGCAACCAAAAAGGAATTATTCTCATTCTTATATTAATTTTAATTTTAATCTTAGTCTTAATCTCAATCTTATATACATATAATCTTTATCTCAATTTTAACCCAAATCTTCCTTTTAAGCTTAAATTTTTTTTTAATCTGAACCTTACTAACTATCTTATTCTTAATCTTAATCTTATTCTTAATTTTAGTCTAAGTCTTAATCTTAATCTTATTCTTAATCTTAATCTTAATCTTATTCTTAATTTTAGTCTTAGTCTTAAAATTAATCTTATATATAATCTTTATCTCAATTTTAACGCAAATGATCCTTTTATGCTTAAATTTATTTTTAATCTCAACCTTACTAATTATCTTAATCTTAATCTTAATCTTAATCTTAATCTAAATCTTAATCTTAATCTTAATCTTAATCTTAATCTTAATCTTAATCTTAATCTTATTCTTAATCTTAATCTTAATCTTAATCTTAATCTTAATCTTAATCTTAATCTTAATCTTAATCTTAATCTTAATCTTAATCTTAATCTTAATCTTAATCTTAATCTTAATCTTAATCTTAATCTTAATCTTAATCTTAATCTTAATCTTAATCTTAATCTTAATCTTAATCTTAATCTTAATCTTAATCTTAATCTTAATCTTAATCTTAATCTTAATCTTAATCTTAATCTTAATCTTAATCTTAATCTTAATCTTAATCTTAATCTTAATCTTAATCTTAATCTTAATCTTAATCTTAATCTTAATCTTAATCTTCATCTTAATCTTCATCTTAATCTTAATCTTAATCTTAATCTTCATCTTAATCTTAGTCTTAATCTCTATCTCTATCTCTATCTCTATCTCTATCTCTATCTGGTTCTCTGTCTCGTTCTCTATATCTATATCTATATCTATATCTATATCTATATCTATATCTATATCTATATCTATATCTATATCTATATCTATATCTATATCTATATCTATATCTATATCTATATCTATATCTATATCTATATCTATATCTATATCTATATCTATATCTATATCTATATCTATATCTATATCTATATCTATATCTATATCTATATCTATATCTATATCTATATCTATATCTATATCTATATCTATATCTATATCTATATCTATATCTATATCTATATCTATATCTATATCTATATCTATATCTATATCTATATCTATATCTATATCTATATCTATATCTATCTCTATCTCTATCTCTATCTCTATCTCTATCTCTATCTCTATCTCCCACAGTGTGCTAGAAGCGAATTATTTTGGTGGAAAAATCACGACGAAAACGGTCTTTGGGGAAGTTCTAAGGACATTTTAAGTAACATTTTCCTGTTGTAACGAAAATCCTAGCTGATTCCCTTTCCGAGAAAAATCGAGTTTTCCATTTTTTATGGGCATTTTTTTTATTTACCCACTGAAATTTTTTATTAATCCTGAAAACTCACATAATTTTTAAAATACTGTGCTGGGAAAGGAGAAAAATCACTCTCTAGATGTCGGTCAACTTGAACATTAACAAATTATATCACCTATATATGAGAATTTCCAAAAAAAATTAATCGCGTGTATCTAATCTCTTTTAAATGAACTTATTAATTCGTTTATTCAGCAACTATGAATTAAAAGATACCAAAATATTTTTTACAAGTTATTAGAAGAAAATTCAATGACAGCTCTTCTTAGTTGTACTGAATAGAAGAAATCTTCAATCAGATTAATTCTATACTTATTCCAGTATTTCAGGAACTCACGATGAATTGCTTCTCCTGCTTGTTCGGACGTCATGCCTAAGCCTTTTCCATTTATAAATTCGATACAATCTTCAATATGATCCAATATTACATGGATTTTGAGGGTTTGTTGGAGCTCTGTCGCCCGAAACTTTTTTCTTAAATCAACAATTAGCTCGTTTAGTTTCACCTTCTCAACTTTCGAAGTTCCGAAACAACAATTGACGACGAGATTCATGGCTTTTAATGCCGAAATGAAGGGTACTAATCGCAAAAGACCTACTCCTTTGTAGATAGCAACATCATCTAATCCATCCGCTTGCTTTAACAATTGTCGGCAAGCATTCCCTTCGAAGGTATCTCCTTGATAATTTTTTGCCACCAGTTTAAATTTTTTGGGCCAAATAAGAGCTTGTTCTCTTCCAACTAATGGAACCAGTCCTTGCCAAAATAAATAATTCACATACCCCTGCAGCAACTGTAATTCTGGAAGTATACACTTTTCGAGAACACGAATTTCATCATCGTCATTAAATACTTGTGGATTAGCAGTACTACAACATTGTTTAGCGTCAATTTTGTTTTTACCTGAAAACATAATCAATTGAAATAAATAAACCGAAAATTATAGTGAGATCATTTGAAACTAAACGAGCTAATTGTTGATTTAAGAAAAAATTTTCGGGCGACAGAGCTCCAACAAACCCTCAAAGTCCATGTGATATTGGATCATATTGAACATTGTATCGAATTTATAAATGGAAATGGCTTAGGCATGACGTCCGAACAAGCAGGAGAAGCAATTCATCGTGAGTTCCTGAAATACTGGAATTAGTATAGAATTAATCTGATTGAAGATTCCTTCTATTCAGTATAACTAAGAAGAGCTGTCATTGAATTTTCTTCTAATAACTTGTAAAAAATATTTTGGTATCTTTTAATTCATAGTTGCTGAATAAACGAATTAATAAGTTCATTTAAAAGAGATTAGATACACGCGATTAATTTTTTTTGGAAATTCTCATATATAGGTGATATAATTTGTTAATGTTCAAGTTGACCGATATCTAGAGAGTGATTTTTCTCCTTTCCCAGCACAGTATTTTAAAAATTATGTGAGTTTTCAGGATTAATAAAAAAATTCAGTGGGTAAATAAAAAAAATGCCCATAAAAAATGGAAAACTCGATTTTTCTCGGAAAGGGAATCAGCTAGGATTTTCGTTACAACAGGAAAATGTTACTTAAAATGTTCTTAAAACTTCCCCAAAGACCGTTTTCGTCGTGATTTTTCCACCAAAATAATTCGCTTTAAGCACACTGTGCTCCATCTCTATCTCTATCTCTATCTCTATCTCTATCTCTATCTCTATCTCTATCTCTATCTCTATCTCTATCTCTATCTCTATCTCTATCTCTATCTCTATCTCTATCTCTATCTTTATCTCTATCTCTATCTCTATCTCTATCTCTATCTCTATCTCTATCTCTATCTCTATCTCTATCTCTATCTCTATCTCTATCTCTATCTCTATCTCTATCTCTATCTCTATCTCTATCTCTATCTCTATCTCTATCGCTATCGCTATCGCTATCGCTATCTCTATCTCTATCTCTATCTCTATCTCTATCTCTATCTCTATCGCTATCTCTATCTCTATCGCTATCGCTATCAGTATCACTATCGCTATCACTATATCTATCTCTACCTCTATCCCTCTCTATGTCTATGTCTATCTCTATCTCTTTCTCTCACATTAACCTTTTAAAAGCCAAGTGCCCCAAAATGCCACTTTTTCTCGAATTCCGATTCAATCCCTTTTTCCATAGCAGAGTTGAACACTTAAATAAAAAACGCTGATCTTGCGGCCGCGTGAAAATTACAATAAAATGTAATACTCGTAGCAACAACAACTAACCGCGCGAATCCCCCATTCAAGCCAGTTTGTCTAGTAAACGCGCGTGTGGGAGGCATTCGTCAGGAAAGGATGCTAAGCCGTAACAAAAGTATGAACAATAACAGAAAGACAAAAATAAAAAAGGCGCAAATAAATATAAATAAAAATACAAAAAAGCAAGAAAAAACAAAGCAATGTCAAAGCCGAATGGCATGTGAGTAAGTAGCGAGTATTAAAAATCGTTAAATAGGTTCCCCACCATTAAGCAGCTCATTTGAAATCAGACAAGCGCGATTAAAATCTCATTTCTCACCTCGAGGCGTGGCGTGCCGTTCGTTGTGTGTGTTCCCTTTGGAAAAATTGTTGATTGTTGTTGTTGTTGTTAATATTGCTGCCATTGTACTGAATCTTAGTTTTTTTAAATATTTGCTTTGTCGATTTGCCTTGTTGTTGTTGTTGTTGAAATGCAACAATGCAACAATTGGCCATATCGCAGTTTTGCAATTGTAAAGCGAGCAAAAAAAAAAAATAAAGTTAATAAAACGAAGAGAAAAATCAAGCAAAAAAGCAAAGCTGCGCACTATTCCACTCTTGCTCTAAAAGTCACAATCGCAATAATCGCGTTAATAATTTGAGTAGCAAGGCAATTTATTTGTATTGCAATGTAATACAGTGACTTGCAAAAGTATTTTGGTACAGATATGCAGGCTTCCACATACGTTTTATGGTATGTTGACTTTTGTTCGCCACTGTATATATGTCCAAATCTCCTCTTCATTCATACACCACATATTTGGCCCCCCCGCGAAGCTGCAGTTGAAGCTGAAAAATGCATATGCGCCGCGGAGGTGCGGTGCAGTGCGCATAGAGTGATTCCGTTTTCAATTTACGCCTGCGATTTTGTGCTGTTGCGATTGCCCCTTTAACTTGCAATGAGCCAAACAGCCAGTCAGCCCTTTTATTTTATTGTTAATGGCTTTTATTGCTGGCATAGGTGTTTGTTTTATTAAAAAGAAAAAAATGACAATAAAACAGCAACACAGCAACTGCATTGATAAAAAAATATTCATATGTTCATATGTATGTGCATTGGTATGTACGTTATGTCATTGGATTATGTTGAGGCGCGATCAATTATGACAATGCCACACACGGATCAGAAATCTATGGAATAAAAATACAAACAAAAAAGGCTTGAAATTCCTTCTTAAAAAATAGCAAGCAAAAACTTAAACAAAAACAAGTAAAAGCGCGGCTGTCTTCGGCCGTACCGAAGACTTCATACCTTTCATGAGTGGGGAAATGAAAAGTTACCTATGTATGTACATAGCCGGATTAAGTTTAATTTATAATTTTAATTTTGTGGGTTATTTATGGAAAGATTTATTAGAAAAAAATGGTGTCTTGGCTATTTAAATGGAGGAGTTATACACCAAAATGTCCATATCTGAACAATCGGTTGTAGGGGAGCTATAGGTTATAATGGTCCGATCTTGACAATTTTCGGTAACCCCGTTTGGGCCCATATGGGTACAAATACTTCAAAATTCCACGCCGTTAACTGTTAAAATGGAGGAGTTATACACCAAAATGTCCATATCTGAACAATCGGTTGTAGGGGAGCTATAGGTTATAGTGGTCCGATCTTAACAATTTTCGGTAATCCCGTTTGGGCCCATATGGGTACAAATACTTCAAAATTTCGCGCCGTTAGCTGTTAAAATGGAGGAGTTATACACCAAAATGTCCATATCTGAACAATCGGTTGTAGGGGAGCTATCGGTTATAATGGTCCGATCTTGACAATTTTCGGTAACCCCGTTTGGGCCCATATGGGTACAAATACTTCAAAATTCCACGCCGTTAGCTGTTAAAATGGAGGAGTTATACACCAAAATGTCCATATCTGAACAATCGGTTGTAGGGGAGCTATAGGTTATAGTGGTCCGATCTTAACAATTTTCGGTAATCCCGTTTGGGCCCATATGGGTACAAATACTTCAAAATTTCGCGCCGTTAGCTGTTAAAATGGAGGAGTTATACACCAAAATGTCCATATCTGAACAATCGGTTGTAGGGGAGCTATATGTTATAGTGGTCCGATCTTGAAAATTTTCGGTGACCCTGTTTGGGCCCATATGGGTACAAATACTTCAAAATTTCACGCCGTTAGCTGTTAAAATGGAGGAGTTATACACCAAAATGTCCATATCTGAACAATCGGTTGTAGGGGAGCTATAGGTTATAGTGGTCCGATCTTAACAATTTTCGGCAATCCCGTTTGGGTCCATATGGGTACAAATACTTCAAAATTTCAGGCCGTTAGCTGTTAAAATGGAGGAGTTATACACCAAAATGTGTATATCTGAATAATCGGATGTTGTGGAACTATATGTTATAGTGGTCCGATCTTGACAATTTTCGGTAACCTTGTTTGGGCCAAAATGGGCACGTCTACTTCAAAGTTTCATGTCCTTATCTGTTTAAATGGGGAAGTTATGCACAAATTACATCCAAAAATTTCATGTATATCTGAATAATCGGTTGTTTTCTATATGTTATAGTGGTCCGATTCGGCCGGTTCCGACAAATGATCAGCTGCATATAACAACATACCTGTATTCCGAATTTCATTCAGATGTCTCAAAAACTGAGGGACTAGTTTGCGTTCACACAGACGGACAGACGGACGGACGGACAGACGGACATGGCTTAATCGACTCAGCACGTGATTCTGATCATATCGGTATATATTTTGGTGGGTCCCCCACGCTTCCTTCTGGTACTTTCGACAAAAATTTTTTGGCACTAAGTTATAATACCATTTCATTCTCATGAAAGGTATAAAAAAAGATGGAGCATTGGAATATAACTTTAAATGTTGCAAGGTATGGCTTTGCTTTAGAAATGATTGTGTTTTCTTCTTCATCACTCATACCTAACAAGCCAAGCCCCAAGCCTGGGGCTAAAATTACCGTTTGTGTTATGAACATAGAAAATGATTTCTTGTGACAGCAAACAAAACTGTAATTGAAAAAATTTCAAGATAGAAGGATTTCCAATTGTAAAATAAAAGCGCTGCAGCAAGTGAATTTCCTATGAAAATCGTAATATTAACATGCCGTCGGTTTTTCGTTAGCAGAAGGTCTTCCAGAAGGTCTTCTATATTTTTGGCACCTACCTAAATACCAGTATATTATTGCGATGCCTTGTGGAACGAATTTCCGTCAGCACTTGCCAAGTTTGATTTGGCTACAAGTTTAATTTGGTTTCGGCGTTGTGCCATCTTCAGTATCTTTTGTAATTTTCTGACACAACACGAGTATTTACCAAGCGCCGAGAGCAGTAACTGTAGTAAAATAGTCCGAAGAAAATACGTTAAGTCGCCAAATGTGGTAGAAATTTTGGAAAGCCTCACCCAGAGGCCAGTGGACTTACATGTTGATTCTGAACGTTAACAGTTGGACAGATAGAGAATAGGAATTTAACTTCCACCTGACTCAGTTACTAAGCGTTCATGGTTATTTTAGGGCCTACTTATTTATACCATGTCTCCACATAACGTGTTTCGCTCTTTTTTTCTGCACTCGCTCTCTCAATCTGGTTTCGACCTCAAAACGAGTGCCGAATCTCGCCAATTTCCATACAGATTTCTGAGAGCGAGTGAAGATTGAAACACTTGTTTCGTTTCAATCCTCTTGCCAAACGCAATGATATCGATGCCTTATCGAAAATCTATCGAAATCTCACACAGACCAAAACAAAAACTCAAAAATAAGCAAACATACAAATATTTAAGAAGAACAAGAAGGAGAAATGTTGAACTGAATAACGATCAGCCACGTGGAGACGGGTTATTTAGCGAGATGTTTCCCTAGATGTTTAGCTGGCAAATCAAGTTATGTGGAGACGGGCTTTTAGATTTGTGGCCGCTGCGTTGCAGTGGGTGGTGTGCTCGCCTACTATGGCAGAGGTCTCGGGTTCAACCCCTAGTCCGAGCGAACACCAACAAAATTTTTCTAATTAGTAAAAATCCAATTATTGGGTTTTTTAAGAGCAGCGGTCACCTCTCGGCAGTGGGCGGCATAACCTCCGAGTGTATTTCTGCCATGAAAAAGCTTCTCACAAAAAATGCATTCGCCGTTCGGAGTCGGCATAAAACTGTAGGTCCACCCAATTAGTAGGAAAAACAAAAGGAGCACACCTCGAATTGGGAGAGAAGCTCGGCCATAAAACTCGTCAGAGTTATAATAGCGCCATTGTATTATTATTATGTATTACTTATTTAGATTCAAACGTGATGATAGACCCTTTTGTTCAATGTGGTGTGACGTGTTGAAAGACGCAGAGTATGTACAATGAAATGGTTCTCGCCTCGAGACTTTGATATAACGCCTTAATTCATTAGCGGAGCTGCAGTTTCGGTGGAAAATCTTACTGCACTTATGTGTAGCGCAGGTGGCAAAAATCCTCAGCTGAAACCTCGAAGAGGTTGCTGCCCGGGCAATGGACCTCCATCTCTGCTCCCCGATGTCTGTACTTGATGCTTGCGCCAGAGTAGACTACGGGTCCTGTCGACTAGGTCCCTTCAAGGCACGTGCCAGGGGGGAGGTGCGAGACGGCCTCGGTTATGATTCGTGATAGAGGATCAACAGGATAAAGAATCAGAACAACAACTAAAACAACATATCGAAAAGGCCCTTCACTACACCGAGTGCGATAGGTGGCTTTGCTGATATTTCGGGTGCCTTTAGCCACGTCTCTTCTGCGGCGCTGTTGGAGGTGCTCGAATGGATCGGATTACCCCCAATTGTTTGGTGGTGGAACTAGGACCTCTGGAGTTGTCAGACGGCGACGGGTGGCAGGGGTCTTTGGACCATGTCAAGGAGGGCACATATGAGCGACAACCCCATAAGGGGGGGTACTCCCACCCTCCTATTGTGGAATCTAGTGGTCAACAAATACTCTTCATAAATACACAAACTACTAATACTTGCGAAGTTTTGACTCGGTGCGAATCGTCTAGACGGTTACGTGCCAATTAAGGAAGAAAAGGAGAGAGCTTCGCATAATACCTTTACATATAAGACCTGCTGGTGCTACTGCTCCCTTTTAAAAATGTATTTAATGCCAAATTTTGGTTACAGATATTTACTTAATTAATCTTGGTAATTATTGCGATCAGCCATTGTACAGCTTCTTCATATACTATCTATATGAAAATCAACTACTAATTAGAAAAGAGGACACGATGGATATGTAACAAGAAAACCTAAATCTAGTGGGCCTTAAACTGAACTATATACAAAAGTGTCTTTATTTTTAAACTTGGTATGCACTTAAGTATTCGCCGACGGCAGCAACATTGTCCTTCTGATCTTATTCTTAATCCTTTAACTTCATAATCACAAATATTTACGTATGTAATTGACTCTGTGTTTTTTGACTTAGTTGATTTCGGTGTCAAGAAAGCCAGGAGCAAGAAAACCCAAAAAAGTGAATGGCACAAAGAGGCAAAAAGGAAAACAGAAACAAGAAAGCGGCAATAAACGACAGGCAATAATAATACGTGAAGAAAAAAAAGCAGAAAATACTCCTTTTAGGGACTTTCACTACTGTTTTGGTTTTTTTTTTGCTTTCCGATTCTTTTCTGCTCTTTTAGTTTGTTTATTTCTGTTGAGTAGCGCAAGTTCAATGTTCTTGCTTGCCATTCGCCTCTTGCTGCTCGCCTCTTTAGTTTATTGGTACCTATTGGAGGTAAAAAAGTGTGTTTTTGTTGTTATTTCCAGCCACCAGCCACTGCCCACCGCATCACCGTCATGCCGCTATTTCCTTTTCAATTAGCCCACAACCCAATTCTTCTGCTGCTTCACTTTGTGTTATCCGTTTTGTATCCTTTAAGTATGTACATATGTTATGTACAAACATCTGGAGGTCAATCCTTAAAGCTCAATACCAGCAACAACCAACGACCAGCACTTCCTCTGTTGTACGTTTCGCGCAATTTCTCGCGTTCATTTCGAGTGTTTTATTTTGCGTTTTTGTTTTTTTTTCTTTCCTGTATTTCCTATAGTTTATATATGTATGAATTAACTGCTGTGTGTTTTGGCCTTGTTTTGGTGGCAAAAGCGACAGCCACAACAGCAACAACAACAACAAATGCTTGTGTGATTCATCTTGGCTTTCTCAATAAGGATTTTTGTCTGGGTCGCGTCGCAGACCGCCCATTTGCTTAATCGCCCATTCAATGAATGGACCAAAACGGCGTTATTTTGGCTGTATGTTTTTTTTTTTTTATACCTTTCATGAGAATGAAATGGTATTATAACTTAGTGCCAAAAAATTTTTGTCGAAAGTACCAGAAGGAAGCGTGGGGGACCCACCCAAATATATACCGATATGATCAGAATCACGAGCTGAGTCGATTAAGCCATGTCCGTCTGTCCGTCTGTCCGTCCGTCCGTGTGTGTGAACGCAAACTAGTCCCTCAGTTTTTGAGATATCTGAATGAAATTCTGAATACAGGTATGTTGTTATATGCAGCTGATCATTTGTCGGAACCGGCCGAATCGGACCACTATAACATATAGAAAACAACCGATTATTCAGATATACATGAAATTTTTGAATGTAATTTGTGCATAACTTCCCCATTTAAACAGCTAAGGACATGAAACTTTGAAGTAGACGTGCCCATTTTGGCCCAAAGAAGGTTACCGAAAATTGTCAAGATCGGACCACTATAACATATAGTTCCACAACATCCGATTATTCAGATATACACATTTTGGTGTATAACTCCTCCATTTTAACAGCTAACGGCGTGAAATTTTGAAGTATTTGTACCCATATGGACCCAAACAGGGTTACCGAAAATTGTCAAGATCGGACCACTATAACCTATAGCTCCCCTACAACCGATTGTTCAGATATGGACATTTTGGTGTATAACTCCTACATTTTAACAGCTAACGGCGTGAAATTTTGAAGTATTTGTACCAATATGGGCCCAAACAGGGTTACCGAAAATTGTCAAGATCGGACCACTATAACATATAGCTCCCCTACAACCGATTGTTCAGATATGGACATTTTGGTGTATAACTCCTCCATTTTAACAGCTACCGGCGTGAAATTTTGAAGTATTTGTACCCATATGGGCCCAATCGGGATTACCGAAAATTGTCAAGATCGGACCATTATAACATATAGCTCCCATACAACCGATTGTTCAGATATGGACATTTTGGTGTGTAGCTCCTCCATTTAAATAGCCAAGACACCATTTTTTCTAATAAATCTTTCCATAAATAACCCACAGAATTAAAATTATAAATTAAACTTAATCAGGCTATGTACATACCTAGGTAACTTTTCATTTCCCCACTCATGAAAGGTATGAAGTCTTCGGTACGGCCGAAGACAGCCGCGCTTTTACTTGTTTTGTTCTGACATATGTACATTAGATGCGTTTTTTTGATCTAACATACCCCTCCGGCCACAGAATATGAAAGTAGGATGTTGTAGGATAACTAAGCTGATTTTTATTTTTTTTTTTTTAGAAAGAAAACTGAGTGGGCTACTCCAAAAACAGCGATTTTTTTTTTAAATTCCATGATAGGTTTAGATTCATATATGAAAAAAACTACAGAATTAAAAATAAAAAAACAAAAGATATATATTCTCATGTAAAATTAACGGCTTAATCGAATGGTGTACTCAGTTTTTTAGTGCGAGCCATAGGGAAGGTACCAAGATCGCCTAAAGTGGAATTTTATTTTTATTAGTCACGGATTTTCAAGTTTGGACCCTGGCATTTTCAAGATAGCTTAAATTTCTTTTTAATCAAAATATACAGGAATCTGCGCAAATTAATGCAGTTTTCAGAAAAGTTTATTTGATCGAAATCGAGCTTTTTTTTATCCAAGCTACTTTGGTTTAAATGAAACATTCCAAAATCATTTTCATATTGAAAATTTTTTTTTTACATATCGTCGCTGCGCCAACAAAAAGAGCTATACGTTTTTCAGCAACTTTTCAGGAGATCAAAAAAACCGTTTTCTGGTGGTCCTAGAGAATATTTTTTCTAGTTTGAATTGTTAACATATGTAATAGACTTGTGCAATTTTTTTTTTACTTTTTTTGACCAACCACTTCGCATGAAGCATTTGCGCCGTTCTACAGCACATAGCTCTTTTTACAAATTGTTCAAATTTGCTAGTGGGGGTAAGAAATCGTGAAAGATGTGTATACAATTCTTCGCTAGGGTCCGATGCAATTAGCGCTAGCTTGGAAATGCATTATTTAATTGACCAGTGCCCCTCCTATTTTGAAAATTGGTCACATACGCTTTTTTTAAATAATTTTTTTACACAAAAATAACCTGAAATCAAAAAACAATTATACGAAAATAGATGTATAACTGATTTTACAGAGCATTTCTACTACTGAGAGCATATAGCTGTGTTTGATAACTTCTAACCAAAGAAGGATATCAGAAAACGGGAAATGCAGAAATGTGGCTAGCGGATAGCGCTAAATAAATATGTAATAAAAAAAAAATCGAAAAAAAACATATAACTGAATTTGTTGGCGCAGCGACGATATGTAAATAATAAATTTTGGAATTTTGTACTTGCAACAATAAAAAATGTTTTTTAATATGAAAGTGATTTTGGAATGTTTCATTTAAACCAAAGTAGCTTGGATAAAAAAAGCTCGATTTCGATCAAATAAACTTTTCTGAAAACTGCATTAATTTGCACAGATTCCTATATATTTTGATTAAAAAGAAATTTAAGCTATCTTGAAAATGCCAGGGTCCAAACTTGAAAATCCGTGACAAAAAAAATAAAATTCCACTTTAGGCGATCTTGGTACCTTCCCTGTGGCTCGCACTAAAAAACTGAGTACACCATTCGATTAAGCCGTTAATTTTACATGAGAATATATATCTTTTGTTTTTTTATTTTTAATTCTGTGGTTTTTTTTTCATATATGAATCTAAACCTATCATTGAATTTAAAAAAAAATCGCTGTTTTTGGAGTAGCCCACTCAGTTTTCTTTCTAAAAAAAAATAAAAATCAGCCTAGTTATCCTACAACATCCTATTTTCATATTCTGTGGCCGGAGGGAAGATCTGAGAAACTATGCCGAAAAAAAACGCATCTAATGTACGTGTACTCATGTATAAACTACATCTGTATATACTCTTGCATTACATACATATATAAAATTATTTAGTTAGCAGACGCTTTTAGTTAATCGAGCGCTGTTTTTTCGTTAGCGTTTGTATGCATGTATGTACGACTATGTTTGTCTGTCTATTAGTACATATGTATATTTGTTTAAATGACTGTGTATATTTTTCTCTTAACCGAAAAGCAACAAGTTTCCTTTGCACGTCATCTTTTTCTGGCCTCGTTTGTTTGGCCTCAATTGGGAAATCCTCGAATGTCGAATGTCCTTGAAATTTGCTAAAAATTCTTTCGCTTTCAGTTGCTTCTTCTTCTTATTCAATGCGTTTGCCACACATTTACTTAATTTTCACGTTTCTTAAATTGTCAATGGCGCAGGGGGTTTTTTTTTTCTTTTTTTTATCTTTTTTTTTGTTTCTTATTTTTTTTTGTTTATTTATTTTTTTTTTTTTTTGTTTACGTTTGTTTGCCATACACGGCAATTAAATCACGTACCTTTAAATGCTTTAATAACTGGAAGAAAATGGGAAGAAATAACAAAGAGAGCGACGCAGATTCCGCTTAAATAATTGACCTTGGCATTTAAGAGACTGTGGCATATTCCTTTTAAGATGTTCACAAAAGAAAGTTGAAAAGGCAGCGATTACTGTGTTGTGAATCGATCATCCTTTAGTCACCCATTTTCGAAGTTCAGACAAAGCCAATACTCGAACAGTGAAACTCTTATTACGGCCTATGCCAAACTTTAACCACTGGCACCAGCTAACGACCCATACCATAAATTCGGTCTTGGGTAAGCCCGGGAAGCTCTGCATTTCCTGCTAATATCCTTTTCAGCTCTGAAGCCGTCGAGCGGTGCGTCAGGAATTTAATTGTCGTTCTTGGCACAAGTGTCGGTTAGGCGGTTATGAAAGTTTTAATGAGATGGTTATGAAGTTTAAACGGCGATATAATTGTTTTCTCAGCTTTGATAACCCTTAAAAAGACAGTTAAGTTAGGTCAGGAGTCCTCCGGTCTCGAATAATGCTATCCACCTCTACACCGATGGATCTAAGCTTAATGCTAAGGTGGGAGGGGAGTCTATTCAGCCGACGGGGGGCTAAAACTGTCATTTCGCTTACCGGATCACTGCAGTGTCTTCTAGGCGGAGGTACAGCGATACAGGAGGCGATTGAGTCCTTGAAGGCAAGGAGAAACGAATTTAAGGAAGTCTACATTTTCTCAGACAGCCAGGCTGCTCTAAAAGCGTTTGGATCTGTCATATGCAAATCCAGAACAGTGGAAAATTGCCGCAGATCTCTAAACGAGATGGCTGAGCAATTTGTCTTACACCTCGTATGGGTGCCTGGACACTGTAACATACCGGGAAATGAGATGGCGGACGAACTTACTAGAGAGGGCACATCGGCTCCATTTTCAACGTTGTGGAAAGGTTTAGGTACGCCGCTCGCTACAAGCAAGCTCAAACTCAAGGAGCTATACTCCAATGAAACTAATAACAGTTGGCATGGTGTGAGTACAGGCTCTTATGGCCTAACAGGGACGCCAAACGGACGAAGAGTCTACTTGCACTCGGAAGGTCTGAGCTTGCACTAATGATAGTGCTAATAACAGGCCATATAATCCTGGGGAGGCATGCAGAAAGGATGAAAACTCCACATTATGGTTACTGTAGGGCGTGTGAAGACGAAGAGGAGCCTGAAACAGTAAAACACTTGCTGTGTGATTGTCCAGCTCTAGAAAGGAGGCGACTGAGGCATTTAGGAGCCTACTAATTTAGGGAACTAGGGGATCTAGTTACAATAGAATTTAGGAAAATTCTAAGATTTGTGGAATCCACACGATGGTTCGAGTAGGGGGTCTTCGGATCCACGTGGTATCACAATGGGACCTCAGGGCCTAAGTGCGCTATGAGTTATAGCAGCCACGGCAACCTAACCTAACCTAACCTAACCTAGGTCAGGCCAGTGTGGAGGCCCATTGTGATACCACGAGAAAACAGATTACTCCTGCCTTTTGAATCAGTTTGAAAACCGGATGAAGTTCACCAGGTCTTTTTCATCGACGTCCTCGACCTTACAAAGCCTATCCAGGAAAGGAGTCCCAAGAAAGCGCAGTCTGCTGCAGTTCAGAGCCGGACAGTGTCAAATGAGGCATTCGCGGTAGGTTTCCCGATGATACAGTGTCTTGTGAGTACCTCCACCAGGTTCAAGATTTCCTCTCTCCTCAGGGTACATATTTCACGAGATCGCTTGGAATCACATTTTGGCCAGGTTTGCCTTGGTGTTCGACAAATTGGATTCTGTTGCCATCTATCACTTGTTACTCTTTAAGCATTAGCTTGCATGTGGCAAACGGCATACCTATGTATGTATGCCTTCTTTGTCAGGAAGAACCTGCTCGGTAGTGCCTTTGTCTTGCTAGTTCATCTGCCTTATAATTGCCATCGATGTTCCTATGTCACGGGACCCACACGAGGTGCAGACGGGTCTGTTTGACCATCCCCTGTAGAGATCAGCGACAGTCTAGAGTTAGCTCAGAATTGAACGAGTATGAACCAAGAAACTTAATTGCTGCTTGGCTGTCGCTGAAGATAAATAAATTTTTGTGGGTAAGATCATGTCCTATACTGTTAACAGCTTCCATTATAGCTAAGACTTCAGCATGATAGACGCTGCAGTGGCAGTTAAAATGTAATTAATTTACTCAAAAGAATCGGTGCAGAAGAGAAGTACAAAACCCTACTCTGTCTTCAGGCATTTATATTAATTTGAAAAAAAAAAAAAAAAAATTTTTTTATTACCCAAAAACAGTTCCACTTAATAATTAAAATGTGCAGACACGTGTTCAAAAGTAAGAAAACTCTATCGAGATCATAAACAAATTTAAAGGTAACATTACGGTAAGCTCTATGTTTTCATGATATGAGTTAATCATACTCTTTATATGCTTTTGATTTCAACTTAATGAGTAGCAAGAATAAAGTTAGTGAAGGCATAAGTAGATATAAACAAAAGAGCGAAAATTAACCATGCGGAAACGGAGTAGGTATATGTATCTAAATAGCGCGACTGACATAAGACTAAGCTTAATGCAACCCAACAAACACATTCGAGAAATAACCATTTTCTTAGTGATTGCCAGTCCTACACTGAGAGAAAAAAAATATATGGAGGGGTCAAAGAAATTGTTTACCTATTTTGAACACTACTTTCTTTGTTTTGAGTAAATTTTCCTTAAAACATGTTAAAAGGTTTATAAAATATTGTTGTTACATGCGTTGCCATGGTTTCATATACTTGTTTTGAAAAAATTCATACATTAAAATAATGAAAAATTCTTTAAGCGCCATTCCATTCCCAACTTTCCTTGTTTTGAAGACTTGATTTCTTTAATTTTGAGAAATTAAATTCCCATACAAATCCCCATGGCAACGAATTTGTTTGAATGTTTTTTTATGTTTTTTCCACATTTTTGAGAAAATTTACACAAAAGAAAGAAAACTTTGTATTGGGACGCGTGTTCAAAATAAGGAAAATTATGTCTTTGATCGAGAGCAATTTTTTTTTTGAGTGTAGATGTTTTATTCGATTCTCTCGATTGTTGGAACATCTCGAATGCGCTCAATCGTTTTCATTCGTATTTGAATCAAGTCGTGAATTTCCTGCAGTTGGTGTTGTCGTTTTTGTAGCCACCAAGACACTACGCGAAGGTTTTGGGGAGTGTATGAAAAGCAACAGTCCTTTGCCGCATATATTCGCTACGCTCGGTTACTAGTGCCTTCTTACACTAGCCCGACTGTCGTGCGAACGATTTTCTTTTCGCCATTATCAACCTTCTTGGTCGATGGATTTTAGAGGCATTCTTTACCGCGGGTATATTCTAAGCCCCCTAACCCGCTGGGTAGTCAGCCAAAATTTCCTCTGCTTTCAAAGTAACCTTACAACATCTCGGTTGTGTAGTCGAGGAGCAAGTCAACTTTCGACTCGATTGTGGTTTTGCAGCGATGGCGATTCTCTCGATTGTCTAAACATCTCGGACTCGCCCATCACTATATTTTCTAAAATGAAAGGGAACATATGTAATTCCCAAATCTTCTTCTTAGTTGTTGGGGGTAAGTGGCAAAGCGCGTAACCATCTAGACGATTTTGGCCGTGTCCAATAAAGTGCGCCATTCGTTTCTGTTTCGTGCTGCCTGGTGCTGTCTTTAGCGGCTCTCGATAAAAATACTTTCTGGGCCGCAGCACCTTCATCCATTCTCATGCCATGACCTGCAAATAAATCTTTCGAAGAACTTTTCCCTCGAATACTCCAAGTGAGGATTGGAAGGATGAGCGTCTTGTAGAGCGCGATTTTTGTTCGTCGAGAGAGGGCGTTACTTTTCAATTGTCTTCTTAGTCCAAAGTAGCACTTATAACTAGGCGAGAGCGATTCTTCATTGATTCTGGTTCCCAAATAGACGAAGTCTTAGACGCGCTGACTCTTTGTGTGATGACAGGGGGTACTTCGTCTTGTCCTCACTAACCACCAAACCCATTTGCCTCTCAATCCAGCTGGGAGAAGACAGAACATACAACGCGAGTGTTAGTGCCAACGATGTCTGAATATCATCGGCGTGCGCTTCAGATACAAGTTAACTAACGTAGTCTTCGCAAATTCTGAAAAGTTAGAGACTAATTTTGCTGGGTAGCTGTTACGAGGATAGACTGTTTAATAAGAATATTTAAGCATTTTACTTTCGAGTTGTTCACAGAATCTTTATAGAACAGATGATTACAATTACCATCCAGTGCGAGACATTTGATTATCTTTACAGCAACTGCAGCAACATCGAACATGGATACATTACCTCCTCTTATCTATAGCAAATCCAAGGCAAGGTTAAACAATTAATCTAAAAACGCTATGACCAATTCATCGCCTCTCGTACTGCCGATGATTTTCTTTTCTTTAAAAAAAAAGCAAAAGTGCCACAAGCGCATGCTCAACTGAAATTATATGGGGATATATATATATACATAAATATTTTCGTACATACATACATATGTACGAATATGAGCGGTAAGTTTCAGCTCATTTAGCTCAGTTTATAAAATGATGAAAGTAAGGTGTCATTTTTCGAGCCTTTAGGGGTGTCTGGCAGGGGTTTATCCCCATGGAAAGTGTCTGCCTGAAGAGATATCGTATTTCTAGAGTCTCCTAAGTGATATATCCAAATTTCAGCCATTATAAAATGAAAGTAAGGTGTCATTTTTGGAGTTTTTAGGGGTGTCTGGCAGGGGTTTATCCCCATGGAAAGTGTCTGGCTGAAGAGATATCGTCTTTTTAGAGTCTCCTAAGTGATATATCCAATTTTCAGCCATTATAAAATGAAAGTAAGGTGTCATTTTTGGAGTTTTTAGGGGTGTCTGGCAGGGGTTTATCCCCATGGAAAGTGTCTGGCTGAAGAGATATCGTCTTTTTAGAGTCTCCTAAGTGATATATCCAAATTTCAGCCATTATAAAATGACGAAAGTAAGGTGTCATTTTTGGCCACTTTGGGGCCTAATATCTCCGAAAGGTCCCCGGACCCAAATTTCATATTGTACCATCATTCATAGTTGCGTTGGAGGTATGCGCTGAGAAAGTTTCAGCCTTTATAAAACGACGAAGGTCTGGCAGTCACGGGCTCTTGGTCTATTTATATGCACTCTTGAATATTTTTCAGTAGATTTCCTAGCAAGTAGTAGATATAGCAACACTGTTATAACAACAACAGAAACAACAACAACAACAGAAACAACAACAACAACAAACAAACAAACAGCAGCTACCATTGCTACATTTAATTATTCCCCCCAGAACTGATTAACAAACATATTGAAACTAATTACAATAATTTGTATAAACGCAAAAGTAGTTAGCAACCGCCGCCGCCGAAGTAATGTTTGACTTTTTACGCTTTGCCAACATTGAAAAGATGTCTGCATGTATTTGAATATGAACACACACACTAATGCATGCCTAAATATGTAAATAAGCTCATTTGTTAGCATTAACTTTTCATTATTGTCTCATTTGTCAGCTTTGGCTTTGTTGCGATCGCATCTTCATTGTCGCAGTCCGTTGGACGGTAGCCGTTTTAACTCATCGCTGCGCATGCGTTCTTTGTTTTATTTTTTACGCTATCGGGTAGTGATGGGCGAGTCCGAGATGTTCTATTCGATTCTCTCGATTGTTGAAACATCTCCAATGCTGTCGATGGTTTTCATTCGTACTTGAGTCAAGTCGTAAATGGCCGTCAGTCGAAACAATCGCTAAAACATCTCGGACTCGCCAACGATTCCTCTCGTTTTCAAAGCAACCCTACAACATCTTGGACTCGCTGCAGAAATACATAATATTTGTTGTTGCCGCTTGAATATCAAAATTGCTTTAAAAAACATACAGAGTGGTACAAATCTATTGCCGTTGTTGCTACTCGTAAAATTCATTTATTTCATAAGCGTCTCACTTCAGAAAATTTATTAATGTTTAAATAATTAGTTATTATTATTATGCACGACACTCTTTAGTTGTGATTTCAAAAATGCAGCGTCTATGTATAGCATATTTTTCAATTTGGTTCATTTATATATGTATTTACCTCACTTCCATTAAAAATCCTACTTTCTTTATCAACAACCCTCATTCAGTTTATTTTATCAACTAAAATATATCATCAAAACAACAGCCGGCCCGCCGACTCGGAACAATCGCAAAAACATCTCGGTTGTGTAGTCGAGATGTCATCGAAACAACCTCCGACTCGCCGACTCGGAACAATCGCAAAAACATCTCGATTGTGTAGACGAGGAACGAGTCAACTTTTGACTCGATTGTGATTTTGCAACGATGGCGATTCTCTCGATTGTCTAAACATCTCGGACTCGCCCATCACTACTATCGGGGCTGGCTGGCAGAGATCATTTAACTACTGCGTTTTTTAATTAAATATAAATTATGTTAATGAACAATAACAATAACAATAGCATTTGTTTAACATTTTAATAGATTATGACAAAGTAAATCCATCTATATATCGCACCCTAAATCATAAAGTGACACAACTCAAAATTCAAAAATTTTGAGGACGGCCAATGTAACGTATAATAGTTATTTTTCAGTTAAAAAGGACTCTGATGAAAATGATTTTTTGGTAGTCGCTAGATATATTCTGTGTACCGATTTGTTTCCTATAACACCAGGATTATTTATTGCCAAAAAAAAACAGGCTTGTCACCTACTTCAAAATATTTTACCAGGTAAGTTAATAAATATTTTAACATATCGTATATTTTTTCCACAAAAAATCGATAAAATTTTTTTTCTGAGGGTTGCCACCTGTTTGAAAATTTTTTAGCTCAACCAAATTTATAAAATTGAATTAAATATTACAATATGTACTATAAAAAATTAAAGGTACTCAGGAAAGCTCATCGCTTTAAATATTTTTGTTAGGGTTGCCATTTTTTGAACATTTTAAATTATATTTATTTGATCATAAAATCAAACATCAAATTCTTAAAATGAGCGCGTTATAGTAAAGCGCCATTTGCCATTTTACTTTACTGCTTAATATAAAAAAACGTTTATTTTTTGTATACAAAAACTTATAACTTTTATTCATTAACATACACCTTATGCATTTTACCTTAGCTGTACGAAAATCATGTATACTATACCAGCAGTTAAGTTGCTTATCACGCGCACCTGACAGCATTAACTCGTTACGATAGCGATCAACTTGCGCCTAGACAACGATAAACAAAAACAACAACAATAATGCAGCAACTAAACTTTAGATTTTTAAGGAATATCATTGCCTGGCATCTCTGTGGGAAGACACAAATTAATAGATTGAGATAATCGCAAGTGAAGGCAGAAAAATCAGTTCAGTACTTCGCGCAACAAAAATTGTTCGTTAAGTCACTCGAACGAAGCTCATTATATTGCATTAAATAGCTAAAAGTGATAATGCTAATGATATGAAAAAGGCTGGGATAAGTGCTATATGGATGCCACATATTACAAACATACATACACGCAACAGAAATAGGATGAAGAAAGAGAAAAAACTCCAAAAAGAATAAAATAATAAAATAAAATAAAGAATCAAAATTTTTTTCTTTTTTGGTGAAAAAATACATTTTTTTTATATGGCAACCAATTCATAGACCACTTGAAGCTGTTAAGGTCTCAAGGGAACACTTTCAACACTCTGATGCAATGCAAGCACACCAACAATAACTGGTATGTATGTACTATATTTGTATGTATCATGTACATACTTATCTATGTATGTATGTCTCAACACCCACATCACCTGAAATACACACTAGATATTTTGGTAAGTGGCAATACACCAGATCGTGCGATAAATATTCGCTGATCACGTATCACACTGAACCTCTTTTGTTCTTCTTTTATACTCAATACTCTCCGCTTCCGTGTCTTGCATGAAAGTGCATGAAAAGAAGAAACTAGTGCCACTGTTGACTGTTGACTGCTGCTCTTACAGCTTTTGGCTTTGGTGTTGGCGATCGCGAATGATCATTTAAAGCTTTTTAACGATGGTAAAATGTGGTTACGCTTGGACACGCGCAGCAGCAGCAAGTCATACAGAAAAACCATTTTATATTCATAACAATATTTTTAAATGGTAGCAGCAACAACAACAACAAAAAAGAAACACGTTAAAAGATTAAAAACGGGTTAACTTTATCGTTTTTAGAGATGTTCTCACATGAATATGGATGGATAAATGTACACACATGTGCATAAAAACAGATTCACTCATAATGAGGTGTTTATTATGACCTCAGTGATCAATAGCAATAGCAAAGGTCTGATATTTTCAATGTCATTTTTCTTTCTCAAGTATGGAGCTTTATCCATGGTATATTTTAATGAGAGAGAGAGAGAGAGAGGTTCTCCAAAACAATACCACCCTGGATAGAAGGACTGAGCAGTTGGTAAAACAGCTCAGAGTTTCGATGTTTCAGTTTTCACGGACGGTTCAAAGATGGCATGCGGAATGGGAGCGGTTATCTTCTCAACTCAGGCGGACACTTCCATATTAATCAGGCTCCTGGACACGGCAAGCGTTTTTCAATCCGAGGTTTACGCCACACAAGAGGCCCGCAAGGTTCTACTTGCAGCGGAAAGTGCCGCGGTTGGAAACATATTAGGAATTTTCTCGCATAGTCAGGCGGCTCTGGAATCTGCAACAGCTTCATTAGACCCAGTCGGGCAGTGTAGGAAGTGGGTCATGGGCATATATATAATATTATAATATATAATATATTATAATACTTCTATATTGCTAACAACCTATCTAATCAATGTGTTTCAGTTACGCTAATGATGAACTCGGTTCCGACTACATATGTAATTTGGGCGCATGCGTCAACACAAACAAAAGTCGTGTATGTGAATATATGTCGCACACACATTTGTAAAATTGTAGTAGCATTACAAAAAAAACAGAAGGGGGCTTAAAAGGGGTCATCCCTTTATATAAAAGTTTCATGATCGTTATAAAAACACAAAGCAGTAGATTAAACAATGAAATGCCAATCTTTCGAAAACAAAATAATGTATTATTTCAACGTATTTCACAACCAAATAACTTATGCATACCTACATGCTCGTGAAATTTAATTTTTAAGTAAAACTATTAGTAAGTAATATTTTTTCATTAGAATCTTATTGGAAATTGGAAAACGAGTTGGATATACCAAATCAATTTCCAACTAAAATGTTTCTTGGGTATGTACACACATGCATATGTATGTACATATGTACAAATTAATAAAATTCGGACTTAGTTTTTGAACTCATGCTCAATTGTTGAAATCCAGTTTTCAAGTAAAATGTATCTAAATATCTTTGTTAAATAAAATACCTATTTCATAGTATCAAAATTTTTCTGTAGTCCCCCTTGTCTTTGAAAACAAAAGTTTAACGACGCCCATGGAATCTTGCTTCCCTTTCTAACAGTATATTGTTACTGTGATGTTTGACGAACAAAACAATTGAATACTAGCAATATAGAAGTATTAAATATATAATAAAATTTAATTCTACATAGTCATTTGAAAAATTGTAATTTGTTGTTTTCAAAGCAATCTTTCTGCCGACGATGTATGAATATGTAAAATAAATGAATACATTAGTCATTAACAGCGTTGCCGTTTTGATACAATTGTATATATTTTGATACTTTTTTTTCTAAATCAAACAAAGAGATCCAAAACTTTTTTAGACGCGTTGAATTGTTGCGATGCAAAAATTTTCAAAACAGTGCATCGTTTTTTAAAGATTGTAGCAACAATCCCTATATCTGTCGCTTCAAGTGAACGCTCGTTTTCCTCACTTCGCAGGCTTAAAACATATTTAAGAAATAAAACTGGAGAAGCACGCCTGAATGGAATGGCTCTCTTGAATATCCATAGAGATATAGACTTGACGGAGGAAGAGATTTTTAATGTTATGGCCCAAAATAAAAGAAGATTAGACTTCAATTTGTGAATAAACTAATGAAACATTGTCTTTTTACCTAAAACCCCCCAAATTTTTTTCCTGCGTTCGCCACTGACCTTTACCTTTACCTTTACTTTTACCTTTACCTTTACCTTTACCTTTACGTTTACCTTTACCTTTACCTTTACCTTTACCTTTACCTTTACCTTTACCTTTACCTTTACCTTTACCTTTACCTTTACCTTTACCTTTACCTTTACCTTTACCTTTACCTTTACCTTTACCTTTACCTTTACCTTTACCTTTACCTTTACCTTTACCTTTATCTTACCGGGACCGTCCATCACCATCCGGGAACACAACTTGAGCCATATCTGGGAAACAGCTTTAGAAATCACAATCAAAATAGCTGTATGTTGAAACCCGGCTCAGCGTCTTTCATGTGCTACCAATATCGCTCGAAAACATTCAGCGGTTATCCGGGTCTACGTTTTGACCCATATCTTGGAACCCTGCCAAGGCATCACCATTTAAAGAGCTCTTTGTAGAGGTCCTGCTCAACAGCTCTCATTTAATAACTATATCACTCAGAAACGGTCTCACGTTTTTACCCATATCTGGGGAGCAGGCCTAGACATCGCAATGAAAATAACTTTATGTTGAAGGCCTGCTCAACACCTTTCATTTGATACCAATATTGCTCGAAGACTCGCTTGATCGATCTGGGTTCACATTTAAGCCTGTAGGTATTCCGGGGAGCTCCCAATTTTTCGAAATTCAGTATAACCTATCATGTGCGCTAATACCACATGAATCTACTGTGAGAATTTCATAAAGATCGGTTGATTACTTTGGAAGTCTATAAAGGGCACACATTCACACAGATTTTTCCTATTTTCGGACTTTTCCAGAGAGATTTTCCAAAATTTTCTGCCGTACAAACCTTCTTCTGGAAAATACGAACAGCTGACAAAAAATTTTACAGCCCAGCCGTTCTCATTTTATGAAGTACTATAAATTTTTTACACCATTTAAGTATATATATATATAGATTCATATTTAAAAAAAAATTCTTAACATTTCTACCTATCAATATTTCACAAACAAATGACATACAATCTAAAACAACGCATTGCAGTGTGAACGTGGTAGTTAATTAAATTTAAGAATTTATCATATAGTCAATTATGGCGTGTATCACAATCGGATCATACGTTATATGAATGTACATATTTAAGCAAAAATATGTCACAGTTGTATTAGGAATTTCTAATAACAATTGCTACATGATATTATTGTAATAATGTTATATTTGCCTTTCCCATACTTGATTTCTAAAGCAAATTTACGTTCAACGTTATTTGCGAATGTTAGAAGGCCTACTACATACTTAAATATATATCTACATATGTATGTACATACATGCATATGTATATTCGTGGATATATGCTTAGAAAGATAATTATTTCAAATGAATAATCATAAGCTTCAGCCACATATGCACATATTTATATTTGTGCATTTAACTAAAAATGGCGTTTTAAAATGATATTCGATCAACACATCCATTGGCGAGTAAATGAGCACAATCAGCACATGTCCATATGCGCATATTCCACTTAAATACTTAGGTGCAGGGCCGTGCGCACGGGGGGGTTTTGGGGGTTAAAACCCCCCATGACCAAATCTAAGTTGCAATGATTTTGCAAAAATTTTCAAAATACAGTTTATAAATTTTGCATTGAATCTTGACTCATAATTTTTGACAAAATTAGTTACAATAATTTTACGGAAGAAGAAATTGGTGAAAGTTGCAAAAAATAAGGTTGGCCAATACATAAGTTCGGCACTTTGAATTGCACTTGGAGCTTTCCGAAATTACAAAGTTGTGTAGCATATGTTCGTTTGGCATTTTTAAAAAAATTGTACTGATAACAAAAAATTTTCATTTTGTGAAAACAGTGAGCAGTTTCAATTAACAAGTACTGTAAACAGTACACGGAAAGAAATTTGTATACTTGAATCAAGAAAAATGCTTTCTTGAATTCAATTTAGAAAATTTTTTGGAAAATAAGAAAAATTTACTTAATTATTACTGGAAATAAGAAATTGAGTTTTCCAAAAATGAGACAATTATTTTCTTATTCAAGAACACTAACAAAATCTATAGAAAAAAAATATTAAAAAAAAAATGTTTAAATAAATAAGAACATCTTTTCTTAAAATCTTTTTGCTAATATCAAGAAGAATTTAAGAAAATTGTGTTTCGACGAATTGGAACAACAAAATAAAGCGAAAAAAATTTAAAATAAATAAGAAAACGTTTTCTTGAGCGAAGTAAAATTTTTCTTGCTGAATTTGCATTTCCAAAGTTACATGTATTTTTTTAATTTGCCATCCGCTTTGCATATTTCTGAATATTTTTGCAATTCTCAAATTGTTAGTGAAGCATTTGGTATAAGGAGTTCACTATTTGCATCTTCATTTATATTAAATAAAATGTTGTCATTTCAATAAACAAGTCCTAGGAAAATACTAGTTGACTAATTATGGTTTTCTAATCCCTCATGATTAGTTTTAATTTTCCTTATTTTTTACGTTTTTAATATTTTTAGAAAATATTTACTTAATTTAATATTTTCTTACTAACTTAAGCTCGTATAAGAAAAGTTTTACTTGCAACAAAAAAATAATTTCTTAATTATTTATTTCAAAAAACAAGAAAAAACACTTACCCTAAGTAAATTATTTCTTATTTATTTAAAAGTCAATTTTACTTGAAGCAAGAAAATGTTTTCTTATTTATTTAAAATCCAATTTCACTTGAAGCAAGAAAATTTTTTCTTATTTATTTAAAAGCCAATTTTCTTGGATTTTCTTGATATTAAGAAATTATTTTCTAAGTTCAAAATCAAGTCAAATTTTTCTTGTCTCGGCATTGATTCTAGTAAAAAATTCTTTCCGTGTACTATTCAGGACCTGGTTAACTAGGTTTTGATGAATCATAATGAGTTTCAGAAAAGTTAGAGAACATTTAAATTTATGGTGTATGGGTCTGGATATCTGTTTCAGCAAATATGTTTATCTTAGCGAAAAATGTATGCGAATGCAAACCAAAATTAAAAACCCCCCCCAAGGCTAATTCCTGCGCACGGCCCTGCTTAGGTGCGTATGAATGTAAATAAATATTTGTGGGTGATTCAAAAATATATGTGCAAAAAGCCATAAATTTTCTTTAATATTCGAAGACGAAGTTTTATAAGTGTCCTCACAGCCAGACAGGATCAGAATTTCTAAATTCGATATTGACAATTACATCACGGTAGTGGTCTATTAAAGCTTTCCTTTTATTAGAAAAAAAGAATTAAGACAACGTATTCTAAAAGTATGGGCCTTTTACGGCCCAGTAAGCAAAATCTAGAGTGCTGCCCCGATGAACAGAAACGGGCGCTCTTCTCAAGCAAACAGGTGATCAATCAAAGAGCAGCGTTCCCACTTGTAATCTTCTATTATTTTCTGGGATCACTTAGAGAGCGTAAAATGGAGAGAATGTTTTTTTGTCGTATTGTTCGACGTTTTGCACAGTTCGAGAGCACTCCTATGCTCGCTAGCGAGCATTCCCTTATCGTTCATATTATGATCCCCTTTTCTAAGGTGAGATTAATTGCGAACATCGCATAAAACATGAAAAATCTACATCGAATGCATTGGCAAGTTGGCGGATTGTTGCTGAATTGATTGTAGTTGTTTGTGTTTTTTTTTTTTGTGAGCCTATGAATCGGAACACAATGTTATATTTTTAATGGCTCAACTCTGATCCTTCTGGTACTTACTTAAAACCTCGCTTTTTTGAGAATATTTCATGTTGAATAAAGATACAAAAATTCAAAATCTTTGCTTTTAGTATATACATATATATATTCTGTTGAGAAGTGGTCAATAACAAACTCCGGGTTCATGATCCGAGAGCTAGTGTATCCTTAACTCTAGGGCGCTTTTCGAGCATTTTTAAGGCGTAAGCGTAGCTGAGCCATTTCTAGGTACAGGAACACATATGAAAGAGAAGAGCTCAGGATAGAGGAAAACGTACATACCTAGGGAGTATCACTGGCAACAATCTCCTGGAATGCAAAGTTTTGCTTAAGAGGTACAATAAAAAAACGTTTCAAAGCGATAATGAACCACCCCGAAAGCATATTGAGAATTGTGACGGGATTTCCAAAAGGTCACTCAAAAGCCATAAGCACAAACTTGGCATTTACTCAAGCAGTTTGTGGCGATTCTGCGATATGGAAGATGAGACTGCTGAGTTCATTCTTCTGGAATGCAAATCCATAGCTAGGAGAAGACAGAGAACAATCGGGCAATAATCAATTTTGTATATGAGATCGTCATGGCGGAGATAGTTACATATTATAATGAGCTGGAGGGCACAATAGACCCCGAGGTCGCAGTGCGTATTAACCTCCGTGTCTGTATCTATCTATATCCAACTTATAGAGTTATGTATTTTGGCCAAAATGTCGTACTTATCTGCATTTCTTTGGGCTGTACATTTTTTTTTGTTCAATTCCACGTACACTCAGGGAAAAACAGCATTTTAAAATCAAAAATAAAATTTTTGTTTTTATAATGCACGTTTTAAACGAAACCATTTTTATTTTAACAATGAAAATTTTTAAATTAAAAATGAAATTTTTGAATTAAGAATGAAATTTTTGAAGTAAGAATGCTTTCTCGATTTAAAAAGAAACATACTTAAATTAAAAATGAAAATGAATGTTGATTCAAAAACTCGCTCTTTGTTCAAAATTTTTTTGTGCGAAAATATTTTTTTGTGAGAAATCCAACAAAAACAATAATGAGAATCGATTTTTTTTAATTTTGTTTTTACAGTGATTCAAATAATTCATGGATTCTTTTTTAGGAAAAGGGAAGTATAAATAGGTTACTACAATTCAATATAATGTTTAATATTCCACTATGTGATGGCGTTGGATTGAATTTCAGGTTGATGTCATGGTTCGAATCCGGAGGAGAATATAAAATAAAGAAGAAAAAGGAGAATAAGGAGAATAAGAAATAAATATAGCAAACAGTTAAGGCGAAGTAGAAAAGAAAAGGAGAACAAGCGGAGGCTATATTTTTGTAGTTGGGACTCGGATTGAGAAAAGATGAAGAGAATGCCGTTGGATACAATTTCGAATCCGGAAGAGAAAATTATATAGAAAACACTGCAGTGTTTTTTTTTTCTAATAGTGCTTAAAATAAAAATAAACGTGCTAAGCACTAAAAAAAAAAACAAAAAAAAACAAGTAAGGAAGCCTAAGTTCGAGTGGAATCGAACATTAGATACTCAGCTGTACGCTTTCATTGTTTGTTTGCGTTTGATGGAAACACGGATTATTTTATATAAAGCGAGTGCCGCATAAAGTGGGCGTGGGCACGCCCATTTTCAACATTTTTATCAGTCATCCAACTAAGCATATGAATATTATTATTTGTGCAAAATTTCATTCCTTTATGACTTCTACAAAGATTTCACGTTACAAACTCCCAAAGGGTGTTCCAGAAATATCTTTGTTAAAAAGTAGGCATGGTCATAAACCGATTTCAATAAATTTTTGCGTGTCTATTAACACAAGTTATAAAAGTGTATAAACCAAGTTTCGTTATAATATCTCAATCATTTGTCGAGTTATAGGCTCAGAAATCTCGTATATTCCTGTTTCTAAAAAGAGGCGGTGCCACGCCCATTTTCCAAAATTTTTGTGTTTTTCGTTTTATGTCCGCAGTTGGACTCCTGCTATAAAATTTCAATTATATATCTTTATATTTGACAGAGCTTAAAATGTTTTTATTAGGTTACTTTATAAGACCCATATATAAAAGTGGGCGTGGCCGTCAACCGATTTTGGAAATTTTTCGTCCAAACATTTGCCTAAGTAAGTATATCAAGCGTACCGAATTTCATCGATATATCTTTAACGGTTTCTGAGTTATGACTCATAAAACTTTCAATGTTTGCCCCTTAATAAGTGGGCGTGGCATCGCCCATTTTCCAAAATTTTTGTATTTTTTGTTTTATGTCCATAGTTGGACTCACGAGACAAAATTTCAATGATATATCTTCATATTTGACAGAGATATGGCTTAAAATGTTTTTATTAGGTCACTTTGTAATATACATATATAAAAGTGGGCGTGGCCGTCAACCGATTTTAACTATAACGTTTTTATATGTTTTTACAATTTTTTTCCCTGAGTGTAGATTCCAAACATTTTCTCAGGATTGTTTGTTCTATTTACAAAATCTGGCAGGGCAACATTTTCTGCACATATGTAAAATATTTTTGTTTCATACATCACATGAAAAATGCAGCATTTTCATAGGGCACAGAGCGCATGTTGATAATGTTGCCTTGTAATAATGCAACATTTTCGTTCAGAATTGAAAACGCCACCAGTATTCAGTTGCAGTTTTGCGCGATTTTTTCGAATCACCCTCTTACAAATATACATATGTGACATTAATATTACTTACTAAGTTGTAATTCTCGCACGACTTTTTTTCTCCAAACAGTGCGTGAATAGCAATATTATGCGTTTATGAATATGTATGTATAAATGCGTAGATCGATAGATACATATGCATGTAGATAAGTAGGTATATAAATATGCACATATCTGTATGCAACAAGTACATTTGTACTAGGGATTCCAATCCCGGGATCCCGGGATCCCGCCCTTTCTGACTCCCCGAAAATCCCGGGATAGCTAGAATTTTATCCCGGGATTTTCGGGATAAGATAAAGAGAGAATATTCCGCTATTATAGCAAAGAAAAGTTATATTTTATATAATTTTTATTGGCCTCAGATCTGTATACAATAGCATTTCCTATTCTGAATGAAAATGTTGCATTATTACATTGCATCATTATCAACATGTGTCCTGTGTCCTATCAAAGTGTTGCATTTTTCATGTAATGAATGAAACAAAAATAATGCAACCTTTTACTTGTGCTAAGAGCAGAAAATGTTGCCCGTAGTCGGGCCAGTTTTATATTTTGTCAATAGAACAAACATCCCTAAAAAAGTGTTGTCTGTGTGGAAGAGAACAAAAAAATGTGACAGCCGGAAGAAAGTGCGACATTTTTGTTAGAATAAAAAAGTCCATTAGCCAAAGTAAGGATTAAAATTTTTGATTTTTTTTTAATAATTAAATTTTTTGTGTTGAAGTACGCGTTGTAAGGAAACGTATGTTAGGTATTTTTAAAGCTTTTAGCATTCTTGTGGCAAAATTTATTTGATAATTTCTATTTCCTGATTTTTGGTCATTTATTTCTCAAATGTTTTTTGGAATTTTCCCACACGGAAAGTAAATAATGGAAGAAAATGGAAACAAAATTTTAATTAGATTTGATAGTCTTACAACACTAAAAAAAATTACTAATTACACTAAAACTAAATACGCAGCTGCATACTCGGAATTCATATCAAAATTTTGCCTCCGATATTTATCTATTCAGAAGTTGCATTAATTTTCTGAATTTTTCGGCAAGCTTGGAAATATTCGCTTAAACAAAGTTCGTCGTTAAATTCTAAAAAAAATTCTATTGGAAATTATCAAATGATTGCAATCCTTTTTATTAATATCCTAAAAGTACCAACTGCAAAGGCAAATGTTTTGTTCACCAAATGTATGTAATTTTCGTTGTTGGTTGTGCTTTTTAAAGTAACTCTTAGGTATTATTAAATAATACGAATGATTTTACATTCCTATTTTATTTTGTTACTAATGAAATAATAAAAAATGGCAATAAAAATCTATTTTTTTTTTTGCATTTTAAAGTTGTACCGTTTCTCTAAAAATGTATTTCGCTAGCTTAGAGTGCAAATTGTGTAAGTCCTTTTTTCAAACTTTGTAGGAGAGACAAAAAACAAAAAATAAAAAAATTTCGAAATGAAAAAAAAATTTTGTGTTCATGTAAATATTTTGGACTTACACAATTTTCTTCGCTTTTTGGACTTATACAATTTGCGTATCGCTGAATAAAAACGAGTAGAAATAAGACAAGTATCGCAGACTTGTTCAGCGTGGTGTTTTTTATTTTTCTAGCATTCTACATAAAAATACACTTTTTCATAAAAGTGGACTTACACAGTTTGCACTCTAAGCTAGCGATTTACTTTTTTCAACCCCAAAGGTGGGAAAATAATACTGGTCGAAAAATTTTTGTAACAGAAATAAAATTCTACGTTTCAAAAGGATTTCGGTGTACTTTTTGAGATATTCATGTCCAAAGAGGCGAAAAACGCAGTTTGTGGCCATATTCACTCCTCAATATTTTTAAAATTACTGACTTTCATTAAAAACTGATTACATCTATTGGAAGCACGATCGTTTCTTTTGAAGACAACGTAGATATCTGAATAAGATACCCGAAAAAGCAAAGCGCTGTTTTCAAGAGAGATGATCGTTCTTTCAATAGCTGCAATCATCTTTTAATGAAAGTAAGTAATTTAACAGATTGAGCAGTGAATATAGCAAAAAATCGCATTTTTCGCCTCTTTAGACATGAATATCTCAAATCCTACACATATTACCGAAAATCCGAATTCAGATTCAGAATCAGCGCACCGAAATCCTTTAGAAAAGTAGAATTTTATTTGAGTTAGAAAATTTTTTGGAAATTTTTGCGGCCTGTGTAATTAAAGTCCAAATCCCGGGATCCCGGGATTATAAAATAAAATCTCGAAAATCCCGGGATCGTAAAAATCGGAAAAATTGGAATCCCTAATTTGTACATACATAAATAATTATACATTGGCATTAGAAAAATTCCATGTTTTTTTTTTTTGTCGCAATGGATTTGCAATCGAACACACTTTCATAAAAAAAAGCCTTCTCCCATTGCAAGTTCTCATGCATAGATAGATAGATAGGCCTTGTGTGTGCAATCAATGCATGCGGCATACTTAAATGCGTGCTTTTATGTACATTTGTATGTAGAAATGCGTACGCATGAATATGTATAAACATTTGCTTGCATTTGGCTAACAAGTAGCCATTTTAAGTGTTGTCCTCTTTGCATTTTATTTGCTTTTAATATGTCAGCCACTTATTTATATGTACATACTCGCATCTACTTGTGCGTACATGCTAACTTACTTACATATGCATGCCTTCGATATCTTGCAACAAAATACAAATAATCTGTGTTGCTTTTATGCATAAGTGAATGCCTGTACCTGTGTTTGTATGTATGTATGTATGTATGTATGTACGTGCATAAGTGCACGTCTGGGACAACCAATCAATCAAGTTTTTTATGCAACAGCAACAGCAGCAACAATAAGAACAACAACAGCAGCAACAACAAGAACAACAACAGCAGCAACAATAAGAACAACAACAGCAGCAACAATAAGAACAACAATAGCAGCTAGTACAGCGTCGCAACAGCGACATTTTATGCATAAAACAGGACATAGACAGACGGCCGGCCTGTACAATTTTGCGATGTTTGGCGATTTGTTGGCGATTCGCACAAGTAAATACATACAAACATACATATATACATACATGCATACCCACCAAAAAATCCAAGCCTTATTTAAGAATTAAAACCAGAGTTGTAATTATTTTAAGAGAAAAAATAAAAATCAAAAAATAATTATTATTGAAAGAAACATATTTTAAAAGTCTTTCCATAATAATTATTTCTGAGATATTTTTTTTAAGTCTTTTTGTAATTATTATGAATGAGAAATTTTGTTTTATATCTTCAAAGACTTTTTTATTGAGACAAATTTGAAAAAAGTCTTTGAGTAATTATTATCCGTAACAAATTGTTTTTTGAGTCTTCAAAGACTTTTTCATTGAGACGAATTTCAAAAATATCTTTAAGTACAGTAGAATCGCACAAAAGTTAACCAAATGGTTCCAAGGGCATTTAACTTTTCCGAAATATTAACTTTTCCAGGTGGTTTTTAAATCTGATAGAATACGGGCTATGTTCAGAAACGCTGCATGAAACGCATCAGCGGCAGTAATTATTTTTTTGATGATTGTGATGAGCGACGCTTCATGCAAAATTTACGTTTATGAACGTTCTGCTTGCACTACAAAAGCGGGTTGCGCTTCAAACTGAGTTTCTGAACACAGTAATAAACATAATTTTTGGGATATAACATATCAAATTTATTTGAATATCTCAGTTTTAATCATTACAAAGCAGAAACTTATATTTAATTTACATACATAAAATTTGCTAGCCATCCATCACTTGCATACAAATTTTTTCCAGGGTATATTTTGGCAAATTCAAGCTTAGCTCTTGATTTTAAAATTGGACCACTAATTGCACAATTGCGTTGCCTTTGGTTCAAAAAACATTTATACAATCTTGCCTCGAGAACGGGATATTCCGAATTGTGCAAAGTTTTCTTGGTTGCCAATTTCTGTGTGCTTGCCACTGCCTTCAAAATTTCATATCATTTTTTCTTTCGTTTTGAGATGGCCACTTTAGATACACTATAATCTAATGCCAAGCGGTTTCCGTTAATACCTTCATCGAGTTTTCTTAAAATATCAGCTTTTTTGCTTTTTGATGTAAATTCAATCTAATTTGCGATGATTTATTCTGCTTTGTTGCCATTTTTAACGCACAAACTATGTTTACACCACTCAATAGTTCAAACGAGTAACTACATTTGTACCTCGCGACACCGACAATATTTTTTTACACAAAAATTCGGGGAATGCACGCAAATTCCGGAAATACATAGAAACAAGGGGAATGAGCTTGTTTTTGCTGAGAAATAAACGGTTGGATTGGAAAAAAATTCGATAAGCTCAGAAAAGTTAACCAAGAGTTAACTTTTTAGAGCCGTACGTGGACGCTCAAATTTGGTTAACTTACCCGAAGGTTTAACTTTCTCGCGAGTCAACTTTTATGCGATTCTACTGTAATTATTTTGAGTAACAAATTTATTTTTTATATCATCGATAAAAATCTTTCATACAATTTCAAATTGGAAATTTCCTTGAATTTTGAAGTACTTATATGAAAGTTATTCTTATTTTATACTTATATGAAAGTTATTGAAAATTTTCTGAGACTTTTTTGAACTTTGTCTCAATGTAAAAGTCTTTGAAGACTTAAAAAATAAATATTTCAAATAACTATTATGGAAAGATTTTTAAAATATAAGTTTCTGAATAATAATTATAGAAATTTTTATCATTTTCATCAGAAAAAAAATATTATCAAAAGAATTTTGTGATTCTGAAGAAAATTTGTAAGACTTTTTTATAATTCCAAAATGAAATAATAATTATTCTACATCTCTGATTAAAACAGCAGATTTAAAGGCTTACGAAATAAGGCCTGAAAATTATAAGGGTAGCAAATTTGAATGGCGTAAGGCTTAAAATAAGTCTGATTTTCATGTGCTGATGTCATCAGGCCATATGGAGTACTCTCTCTCTCTCTCTCTCTCTCTCTCTCTCTCTCTCTCTCTCTCTCTCTCTGAGAGTACACCTTATTCCAAAGGCTTATCCGCCATGCGAAATAAGACTAATATAAGTATTAGAAATTTAGGAGCAGACAGAGTGAGTGCATAACAGAAGCAGCGCTGCCAGCGTACTCCTTTTTATACCTGATTTGTCAATAAGCAAAACATTTTTGCAGGATAGCTTTATATTACTGCAATGCTGTTGAAGTCAGACTGGACCGCTTGCCGCTGGCCGTTGCGGATGCCGATGCAAAAAGAATCAAGCTGAAGATAAGCAGAGAGTCACAACAAATGTATAAAAAAGCAGAACAACAACAACACCAGCGAAAAAATTTACATTGCAAGGTGCAAGATGAGCAAATGTCGCTTCTACTTCTTCTTCTTCTTCCGCTTCTTGCCCATACCGCAACACGTCGCGCGGCATGGCCAATTCAAATGACTGACAGCGCAAATGTTGTCTGTGGCGGCCATCGGTTGTATGGCGCGACCAACTATCCTGCCGCCACTCCAACTGTTTTGTGTTTTTGTTGTTATTGTTGCAGTAGTAATCATGACCGCCATCCCCGTCCCATAGTCGTCGCCATCGCTATTGTGGAATCACTGTGCCGACGCGCGTTGTCAGTCAGTCAGCCTTCAAGCCATCCATCCATCCGTCCATTGCTTTGTCTGCGTCTGCGCCGCCATCTGCATTCAACTAACATTTGACGTCGTGGTGCTGCCACATTATCGAAATGCTTCGTTTTATCTTTCACAAGAAAACATATTTACTACTTTTTTGTCACCATATTCTACATACTTATTTAACTGCTTCTTTGCGTATGTGCATATGTAGATATGTAGATGTCGTTTTTTTTTTTCTTCAAATTAATTAATACCAACATGAATAAAATTTATTCGTCTGCGCATGCGTTCTCTACCTGCGATATGTTGCCTCCATGTGCATAAATATGTATTGGAAGCAGTTTTTATTTGATTTAAATTTTTATGTTAAAAAAATTTTTTTCCGGCTTGAACTTAACTTCTAATTTATCTTCATGTCATCGCATTGGCATTTGCCAGCCATTTTGAACATTTTTTTCTTCTTCTTTATTCATCCTTTTTTATTGCATAGCAAAAGTTTTACGCAGGAACGCGCAATGTTTGCGAAAATTTTTTTATTTGCGAATTTAAGAGCTTTAGTTTCCTTTTGCTTGCCGCTGGGGTAGTTGGGTAAGACTGTGAATAACTCCAGTTAATTACATACGTCTTCATTTTCCCATGTCGTCCTTCGATGATAATCTCATGTGTAAGATATAATTAGAGATTATTTAGAATGTATTGTGTAACGAATTCCGTCAACCCTTGACAATTTTGATTTGGTTATAAAACGGTTCCGGTTTTTTTTTGTTCTCAGAAGATGGCACATCGTCGAACCCGATTTATAACCAAATCAAACTTGACAAGGGATGACGGAAATTCGTTCCACAATATATTGTAATCCTACCCTGTCGAAAAAACCAAACCAAAAAAGAAATAAAGGATTATTTAGAACTTTTAAATAAATATATGATAATAAAATAAAATAA